>OX345652.1:4523373-4655873 GCA_947044365.1 Petrosia ficiformis | reverse complement strand
TGGATAGATGGATGGATGGATGGATAGATGGATGTATGGATGGATGGATAGATGAATGGATGGATTGAATGGATGGATGGATAGATGGATGGATGGAGAATGGATAGATGGATGGATTGATAGATGAATAGATAGATAGATGGATGGATGGATGGATGAATGGATGGACAGTTTAATACTTGAAGAAGCCATTAAATGTTATTTTGTATCCATTTTGTTCAGCTAAACCAGCACACACAACATTAGCAGAGGCACCAATTAATGTACCATTACCTAATTGAGATATAATCAATAGAAATAGATATATAATTATACACATATATACATAATATATATATATATATATATATATATATATATATATATGTATATATATATATATATATATATATATATATATATATATATATATGTATGTATGTACCTCCAAGACAAGCACCAAATGCCAGAGTCCAAACTAGAGGTTTTAATGGTAAACACACATCCGGTGAGTCCGCCATTTTCACAATTACTGGAATCTGATTGGTTGAAGTATATATACTAGTTTCAACTGTTAATAATACAATGATTACTCCTTACCATAGCTTGTGTGAAAGGAATGTTATCAATAAATGAAGATACAATAGCGGATACCCACAAGATTAATATTATAGCTACTAGCAACTGATCATCTTCATGAACATTCTAATAATTATATTTAGCAAACATAAGTAAGTACATATGAGAGATGTATACATACATACATATACATATGTACATACGTACATATGTACATACGTACTTACATACATACGTACATACGTACGTACGTACGTACGTACGTACATACATACATACATACATACATACATACATACATACATACATACATACATACATACATACATACATACATACCTACCTACCTTTATTATATTCACTGTTACTTTACCAATGAAATCAATAAGACCTAGTTCACCTAATCCTTCCATCAACACAAACAAGCCAGCAAAAAAAAGCAGTGTACCCCATTCTACTTTATGTAGAACAGATTCTAATTCCTGTACGTCAGCAAGAAGCAACAAAGCTAAAGCACCAAATATGGCAATCCATCCTATAGTATAAGATATCATATATATAATGATGATGAGTACATCTGTATGTATGTATAATGATAATAATTAATACATAACAGGTATAAGCAGCGTGACTCGGAATGAGACTTTTTATATTTTGTTTAGGAAATGACTGGGAATGAGACTTTTTATATTTTGTTTAGGAAATGATTGAGACTGGGAATGAGACTTTTTTTGTATTATGCTTAGGAATGATCAAGACTGGGAATGAGACTTTTTATATTTTGTTTAGGAAATGACTGGGAATGAGACTTTTTATATTTTGTTTAGGAAATGATTGAGACTGGGAATGAGACTTTTTTTGTATTATGCTTAGGAATGATCAAGACTGGGAATGAGACTTTCTCTTAATTATTATGCTTGGGTTTGTTTTACCTAAATTCAGTTCGATACCAGGTATGAAATGTGAGAAGAAGAACATGAGAATTACCACACTCAAAACAACAAGAGACTTTATCAAGAGAACACGATCGGTGATACGATATCGCGACTCTAGTTCTTCAAGGTTCTTACGCCAAACGTCAACAGCTGATTTTAATCTAAGACCAGACAGAAAAAATAAATTACATATTATATATATAATAGAGTATGTATAAGTACATACATTCCTGTTGAGTACACTAAAAAACAAATTAGTTGTTAATTTAATGTGAGCGTAATTTACTCAAGTATATCATTATGTTATATAAGAGTGTACAAATACATGTATATATCTGTATGTATACATGTATGTATGTACGTACGTATGTACTATGTATGTATGTATGTATGTATGTATGTACTATGTATGCATGTGTGTACGTATGTATGTATGTACTATGTATGAATGTATGTATGTATGTACGTATGTATGTATGTACTATGTATATATGCATGTATGTATATATAAATGTATGTATGTATATATAAATGTATGTATGTATGTATGTATGTATGTGAATGAAATTTAGTAATTATTCTTGGATATTTTGGGAGAGGCTGGATAAAGTTGACATATACAAAGAGGAACATTTGCGAGTTTTCTAAAGAAACATATGTGACGTTTCTAAGGAACATACGTGAGGTTTCTAAGGAACATACGTGAGGTTTCTAAAGGAACATACGTGTGGTTTCTAGCTTCTTTGAGTTGTTCCCTAACTTCTCTTCCTTTACTTCTCAATGCATCTCTAATAGCTCTCTCCTCCAGTGATACTACTGGCATTAGACGAGCAGTTCTCTCCCAAATAGCTATTTCTCTCTTTAATTCTACAAAATAATAATCAATAATCACATCAGTCTCTCTGTATCATGGAGTAACAGTAATGCTATTTATAGTAACAAATACAATACTATTTATAGTAACAAATGAAATCATACAATTCTATTTATAGCAACAACATTGATGCTATTTATAGTAACAAATGAAATCATACAATTCTATTTATAGTAACAACATTGATGCTATTTATAGTAACAAATGTAATTATACAATTCTATTTATAGTAACAACATTGATGCTATTTATAGTAACAAATGAAATCATACAATTCTATTTATAGTAACAACATTGATGCTATTTATAGTAACAAATGAAATCATACAATTCTATTTATAGTAACAACATTGCCTTATAGTAACAAATGAAATCAAACAATTCTATTTATAGTAACAACATTGCATGCTATTTATAGCAGCAAGTAAAATCATACAATTCTATTTATAGTAACAACATTGATGCTATTTATAGTAACAAATGAAATCATACAATTCTATTTATAGTAACAGTTTGTATCCAACCTGCAATGTGTGGAGGATCGGTATCACGGCGACCAACATACAGAATATAATAGTATAGACTGCGGAATAAAAAAAAACAACAGATTACAAATAACACCAGACCATGTATGATAGGGGTCTTGGAGAGGTGGTAATAATTTTAGACCCTATCGAACTATATGTTTATATCTTAATTAGTCATTAATTAATAGTGATTAAGGGGTCTGATACTCACGCTAGCAATCCATATCCAGTGATCATACAAAATATAATTCCAATAAGAAGATGAAGTGTAAATTCAGCAAAATTTATACCCTAAAAAAAACGAGATCAAAAAATTGAATTTGTGAGTCATGTTTAGTCCTAAAACATAATTCAAGTATATATGTAATTGAAAAGATGCTGTAACTATGGCGATCACTTAACTAGACTTATATATGTATGTATTGAGACAGACATATGCATGTGTGTGTACATAATTGAAAAACTACTGTAACCATAGCAACCACTTAACTAGACTTATATATGAGACAGACATATGTGTGTGTATATACCATATACGGTACATAATTGAAAAGCTACTGCAACTATAGCAACCACTTAATTGCATTGAGACATATGTGTGTGTGTATGTATATACCATATACTACATAATTGAAAAGCTACTGTAACCATAGCAACCACTTATGCATTGAGACATATGTGTGTGTGTGTGTATGTATATACCTGTGATGTTATTAATGGATGAGAAATGATAATTACATTGGGAGGATCACCAACAGCTAGAGATTGTATTAATTATATGATATAATATTTGAGGTACGTATATATACTTAGTTTACTTACCAGTTGCAGTACCACCGATATTTGAGAAAAGTACTTCTGCTATAAGAATGGGAACTGGATCGAGATTGAGGACTTGACATAATCTGAAAGAGAGAGAGAGAATAATCTTTGTGGAGGTTGATTATACAAAGAATACAATCACCTAATTGAGACAGGTGTCAACAGTAAAATGGTTGTAACATTGTCCTGAGAGAGAGAGAGAGAGAGAGAGAGAGAGTGAGAGTGAGAGAGAGTGATAAAATTGTTTTAATACAATCTATAAGCACAGATACATGACTCAACTATACATAATTATTACAAGACTATCTAATAACACTCTGAATACAATGTACATATACACATAGATAGAAATAGACACACAAGCATAGAACTAAAACTATATACTTACTAGAAATGCGGAGACAAAGGCAGAAAAGAAGCATAACAATGATATGAGAGGCCAGACTTTCCCTCGAGCCATTTTGTAGGCCTATGGAAAGATTGAATACATATGTGTGTATATGTGTATGTATGTGTATATATGTATGTGTATATATATGTGTAAGTATGTGTATATATGTATGTGTATATGTGTATGTATGTGTATATATGTATGTGTTGCATTTAACTGTGTATTGTATGTATGTGTTCACCTTCACAGCAAAGTAATCAAAAATACCAGTCTGGGAAAATATAGCTACTAATACCATCTACAAGAGAAGAGCGGAAGGATTGAGAGAGAGAGAGGGAGGGACGGAGGGATGGAGGGAGGGAGGGATGGAGGAAAAGAGAGAGGTCAGAGGTAGATGTAGGACGAGGAGTTAATAAATTAATAATATAAACTAACCATTCCAAAAAGAAGACAAAGTGTTTCTAAACTAATCCACTCAACAACTGTTTCAAGTGTCGGACGCTGTCAGAGAATAAAGTAAGAAGAATATGAGAAGAAGGTTATAGTGCACACTTATAACACAAGAGAAAGAGAGACATACAGACAGAGAAAGAGAGAGACAGAGAGACAGAAACAGAAAGGAGAACTAGAGTAATTGAGTAGTACCTTATTCAACATAGAAAGAACACCTATTACTGCTGTACTACCTAACATTGCTGCTATTGTTCTATGTACCAGCTGTAATGTGTATGTATGTATGTATGTATATATATATGTATGTATGTATGTATGTATGTATGTTTATATGTATGTATGTATGTATGTATGTATATATATATGTATGTATGTATGTATGTATGTATGTATGTATGTATATGTGTCTTACATCAAATACAATGAGTACATAAACTACTAGAAGTACTAGACCAGCCAAAATGATCTGTAATTAAATGATAATGAAAGAATAACTAGTAGCCATATATCGAGATGGTTTGTATTGTAGTACAAGGTCGTAATAGCATAATTTAAAATAGATAAGTTGAAGGGGAGAAATAATGGAAGTATGGATAGATAGATGTATAGATTAGTTAATTGATGTACCTGTACTGTTTCACTAAGTATTTCTCCAAGAATTGCAAATTCAAAGTGAACGTTTACATTGTCTTGGCTGACATGAAAGCGAAGATATTTCTGATCTTTCCTGAAAAAAAAATATTGTTACTATAAATGGAATGTATTGTATAATTATGTTACTATAAATAGTATTGTTACTATAAATGGAAATGTATTGCATAATTATGTTACTATAAATAGTATTGTTACTATAAATGGAATGTATTGCATAATTATGTTACTATAAATAGTATTGTTACTATAAATGAAATGTATTGCATAATTATGTTACTATAAATAGTATTGTTACTATAAATGGAAATGTACTGCATAATTATGTTACTATAAATAGTATTGTTACTATAAATGGAAATGTACTGCATAATTATTTTATTATAAATAGCAATGTATTTGTACATTTGCTTATTATTGTTGTTACTATAAATAGCAATGTATTACATAATTTGATACTATAAATAGTAATGCACAATAATAATTGTAACTATAAATAGCATTGTAGTATTATAACCATTGCTGATACTATAAATAGCATTGTACAATTGTTACTATTAATACATTATAGTATTACATTTGTTACTATAAATAGCATTGTACAATTGTTACTATTAATACATTATAGTATTACATTTGTTACTATAAATAGCATTGTAGTATTATAACCATTGCTGATACTATAAATAGCATGTACAATTGTTACTATTAATACATTATAGTATTACATTTGTTACTATAAATAGCATTGTAGTATTATAACCATTGCTGATACTATAAATAGCATTGTACAATTGTTACTATTAATACATTATAGTATTACATTTGTTACTATAAATAGCATTGTACTTTTTCAATTGTATTGATCTTTTAATGACATCCTCTGTGGTGTGTTCTCCGAGGTATAGTTTATGATCATCATCTATTAACTGAACAGACACACACTGCTCAGTGTAATAATCTTCTTCAATTACCTGTAAAGTATAAAGTAGAAAGTATTATCTATTTAAACAACAACTCTATTTAATATATAAAATTATGATCTTTTTTTTAAACTGAACTGACTTCATCTCAGCAGGCCTGTTAATTTTACAATTATTCTCATTACATATAAAGACATTCTATATACGTACTCATACAGACATCCTACCTCACATGATGATAGGTTAGAGGCTGTTTCATTATGTGTACACATTACTATAAAATTAGAACAATTATAAGCTAAGCCAGTATTCTGTTCTTCTAGACCACTGGAGTTCTTGTTACTACTTCCTGTGCTTCCAAGGTACTCCATATCTATATGTATGTATGTATGTATGTATGTATGTATGTATGTACGTATGTATGTATGTATGCATGTATGTATGTATGTATGTATGTATGTATGTATGTATGTATGTATGTATGTATGTATGTATGTATGTACGTACGTATGTATGTATGTATGTATGTATGTATGTATGTATGTATGTGTGTATGTATGTATGTGTGCATGTATGTATGTATGTATGTATGTATGTATGTATGTATGTATTTATGTATGTATGTATGTATGTATGTATGTATGTATGTATGTATGTACGTATGTATGTATGTATGTATGTATGTATGAATGTATGTATGTATGTATGTATGTATGTGTGTATGTATGTATGTGTGCATGTGTGCATGTATGTATGTATGTATGTATGTATGTACGTATGTATGTATGTATGTATGTGTGTATGTATGTATGTGTGCATGTGTGCATGTATGTATGTATGTATGTATGTACGTATGTATGTACGTACGTACGTACGTACGTAAGTATGTATGTATGTATGTATGTATGTATGTATGTATGTATGTATGTATGTGTGTATGTATGTATGTATATATGTATATATGTATGTCATACCACGAAATGGACCCAAAAGGTGAATCTTGATACTATACCATGTTTTTGTATGTTTTAATTCAAAATCTTATTATTCATTAGTTAAGATAATACAAATATGACTTGTCTTATTACACACAATATTGATTACATAAGATAAGCATTCATAAATAGATCAAGGAGCGATCTGAACATATCTTCTATTTCAAATAAAAGAGGTTTTAGTTATAGTTATAGTTAACTCACAATACCTTACTAAAAGAGGTTTTAGTTATAGTTATAGTTAACTCACAATACCTTACTAAAAGAGGTTTTAGTTATAGTTATAGTTAACTCACAATACCTTACTAAAAGAGGTTTTAGTTATAGTTATACTATAATAATAATTCTCTTATTAATAATTCAGATTTGAACATTATCAACACAAATCATTATAGATCCTGATAATTATGTGTAGTGATACTTCCGTTTGGTTTACTAAACAACTTTCAGTTTGTTTAGTACAATTAGTATTACATTTCTGAAGTTTAATTTTAATTTAGTTTCTCCGGTCGGGAAATAGCGACTAGTCTAACCACTTCACATCACGCATTAATTATATTTATTAATTAAGTGTTACTTTTAATATTGTAATATATTATTACAAGCTGCTAAACACAACAGATCAATTATTAATCACTTGTCAACAAATATTTGTGCTGTACAACAGCTCATCCTCAAATTACAAAATAGGATTCTACAATAATAACTACTCAATTCAATTGATCTATAATATGATGATGTACAGTATACTATCTAAACTATTTGTGCTAATAATACTCAATTAGTTGAAGCACTATAGCTGTCTACTCATATGTCATGCCGAAACTTTAGTATATGTGTGTGTATGTGTGCATACATAGGTGTTGTTAATGTTACAGCTGTCTACTCATATGTCATGCCAAACATTTAGTAACTTCTCTAGTAGTATAATATAATTGTATCTACATGTGTTCTATGTATTAAAGTGGTCTGGAAACCTGCAAACACACAATTTAATTTAAGTCATTCATGTTCACCATGACCTCAGAAAAATGTTCATAACTTTAGTTTGGAATGTCCAACAATCTTTCTACCTGCACTGTTCTTTTTTGTGTATGTCAAATTTCAATCCATTGCTTCATTATTAAGTTACAGTATAATCATGTATTAACCTTATGACATTAAACTATACATTATATTACATACATGTATAAGGTATTGAGTTACAGTACAATCATGTATTAACCTTATGACATTAAACTATACATTATATTACATACATGTATAAGGTATTGAGTTACAGTATAATCATGTATTAACCTTACGATATTAAACTATACACTATAGTACTATAAAGTCATCACATCATAATTTTGAGGTCATCATGAAGGTGAACAGACTATAGTCAACGTTTTATAATGGGTGCACATTATGTCATAGCAATAACATAACCTAATAAACTAAATTGAAAGTTATGCTATTCTTTAGAATTGTACTAACTAATAAATTGGCACATGTTAAGCATGATTACAGGAAGAGATAATATTACATGTTATCATAATTGTGTATCTAAATAATACTAGGTGTTTGGGTGTGAATCTCGTTCCCAGTATTAAAGGAGTCTGGGAATGAGACTATAATTATTTATTATCGTTATTATAATAAGCTGTTTGGGTGTGAGTCTAGTTCCCTGTATTAAGAGAGTCTGGGAATGAGACTATAATTATTTATTATCGTTATTATAATAAGCTGTTTGGGTGTGAGTCTAGTTCCCTGTATTAAGAGAGATTATAATTGTCATAATATCTAAAGGATACTATAAGGTGTTTGGGTCTGAGCACTTGCCAGGACATACTCTTCCTCTAGCTTTCCATTGATTGAAAATAATACCTGTTAGACAAAGAGTGGTATATTAAGGATCTTATATATCAATTATGCATCTAGACCATGTGTGTGACATTATTTAAAAGTGAAAATGTATTTTCAACATTTTAAATGTAATATGTATTGTTATTCAAAACATAATTACTATAAAATATTTATGATAAACTGCAATGCCAACAGTCATTAGTTGATGCATATCGTCATGGTAACTTAGCCTACACTTACAATTGATAAGACAACAAAAAGAGTCAGAGAACCAATACGAACTATATTCCAGATTTTTTTAAGTCGCTGCTTCTTTTTATGCTTTCTGTTGTCATTTAGTATCAATGGAGTGTCCTCATCATTTGTCATGTTCTCATCAAATGCACTACTCCTCTCACTCTCGCTCATGAACGAGCTCTCTTCATTTTGATGAGACGTGTGGTAGTTTCGAACACTCTAGAATAGATGGATGAATGAGTGAATATATAAACATAATATATAGATAGAACAGGTATACACATACAATTCTTAATTATTGATGGTGGCTTGGATGGATGGATGGATGGATGGATGGATAAATGGATGAATGGATGGATGGATGGATGGATGGATGGATAAATGGATGGATGGATGGATGGATAAATGGATGGATGGATGGATGGATGGATGGATAAATGGATGTATGGATGTATGGATAAATGGATGGATGGATGGATGGATGGATGGATGGATGGATAAATGGATGGATGGATGGATGGATGGATGGATAAATGGATGGATGGATGGATGGATGGATGGATGGATAAATGGATGTATGGATGTATGGATAAATGGATGGATGGATGGATGGATGGATGGAAGGATCAATGGATGGATGGATGGATAAATGGATGGATGGAAGGAACAATGGATGGATGGATGGATAGATAAATGGATGGATGGATTAATCGATGGGTGGATGCAGATTGATGGAAGATTGCTTCCGAAAACTATGCAAACACACAAAACATACTCTGTTGTAATCTCCTCGACTTGATGTCTCTTTCAAACTTCCATTCTCCATACGCAGTCTTGTTCTCACACTTGGAAGATCGTTGTCAGATATAAATTTATCATAATCAGGTGGAGGTGTTCTTGTATCTTCTCTATCGGAGTAATAGTTCCTTGATCGATCCCTCGTTACTGGTGCAATGTGACTACTATTAGTTCCCTCAAAGAGTTCAACAGCCATGCTCACTCTTTTCAGCAATCAGTATATAGATTACCTTACTATTACAGCAATACTACACTGAACTGACAGCAAATGCTTTGCAAGTTTTCGTAAACAATCACAAGACAATGTTGGAGGAGGGGCTGGTTGGGGAGGTTCCTGAGCCCACCCACGCTCCTTAATTGGAAATCTAGGTGTGCCTGTATGGGTGGACTCTCACAAAATATGCACACATAATTCCTGCCACGTCGAAACATACACGATTGGAAGTTTGAGCTGCTGAATCTGGAGGAAAAGGATTTTATAAATATAAGAGGCAACTGTGAGCATTCTCTGATTTTAAGATGATGGACTGAAAAATTTCAAGAGAGAAAGTAAACTTGTATATTATAGTATTTGATCTAGATTACATATAAAGGATATTTAGTATTGAGTGTGGTTCATCATGGGGCAGGCATCTTGTAGAATGTGTCAAACTGATTTATCAAGTGATCGCACTATTAAACAAAACGACAATCTACCTGACCTTGCCATATTACCTCCTGAAGTCGCTGTCGAAGTTCTCTCTCATTTGGATGCAACTGATCTCTGCCTTGCTTCGTGTGTGAATGAGCTATGGTGTAGTTTAGCTAACGTAGAAGTTCTTTGGAAAAGGTAAGAAAAGTTGTATAAGGAAGAAGAGAGATGACAAAGGAGATGTAAGCATAGAGGCTTTTTTCTTTCCATATAGGTTGTGTATGAGAAGGTGGGGCTATGTTTCAGCTTACTTCAATGGATACACAGTGAGAAGATTACATGTACATGTACTGTACTATTACAAGCCTATATCACTCTCACATAATTATAGCAAATTCACTCGTTCAAAGAACTATACATGATTCTTGACAATGGTACACTCAGTTTTGCAGCTGACCCTAATGAGGTAAGTCATGTGACCCAGTTTCTTAGTATATTTTTCATAGACTCGTTTCTTATAATTAGGGTTTGTCATATTTGATAAAGGAAGGCGTGTTAACAGATGATGTAGATTCAATTGCTCAGTTTATACATAACACAGATGTATTATCATGGTTGAGTTTAGAACAGTATCTTATGGAAAGGTTCATTTGTTAATTTACGCACAAGCATATGTATATACATACATACATACATACATACATACATGAATGCATACATACATACATACATACGTATATACATGCATACATACATGCATACATACAAACACACATACATACATACATACATACATACATACGTACATACATACATACAGATAGACACAAAGACATACAGTCATACATACATGCATATTACATACATACGTACATAATTACTTTAGAACAGATATATTGAAGTCTCTAGTATCACTTCATGACTTTACTAATCAATTTTTACCGGATGCTCTCAGGTTTGTGAGCTTATTGTTCCTATATCTATCTATCCATTCATGTCCATCTATCTATCCATACATCAACTAGGTCATTTTTTTCTCGGATTCCAGCTCCCAGACAACGGGGACAGTTTCTAGAGAAGTTGCTTGATTATTTTTCTTCAAGGTATCTCCAATGTAATAGACACTTATCATTTTCTAAAGGTCAGTTTAATTCATACTGTATGCAGTGTTACTATTAATAGCTTAAAATAGTTATTAATAGCTTACAATAGTAAGTGTTACTATTAATAGATTAACAATAGTAATTAATAGATTAACAATAGTGTTACTATTAATAGTAACACTAGTGTTACTATTAATAGATTAACAATAGTAAGTGTTACTATTAATACATTAACAATAGTGTTACTATTAATAGATTAATATAGTAAGTGTTACTATTAACAGATTACAATAGTAAGTGTTACTATTAATAGATTAACAATAGTGTTACTATTAATAGATTAACAAGTGTTACTATTAATAGATTAACAATAGTTTAACAATAGTGTTACTATTAATAGATTGACAAGTGTTACTATTAATAGAGTTACATGTTACTATTAATAGCCTAACAATAGTAAGTGTTGTTACTATTATTAACCTCTACTATATTGTTCATGTTACTATAAATAATTTCTATTCTAGATACAGTATACATTATTTGCTATTCACTAATACTACTAAGTGTCGATTTGACAAGTCCATGTGTCAAAAACAAGATGTCTAAACGAGAATTTATCAAGAACCTTCGTGGAGCGGCAACAGGCATAGACAATGAGACACTTGGACATATGTATGATAATATATATTTACTTGGACATGTGGCCACTCAAGATACTTGCCACTAACTCCCCAGAGATTTATTTGTGTGTTTGTATACATAAAAAACTATTTGTGTTTTTGTTACTGCTAATTTTTTTTGTACAAAATATAATTTTTTGATATTCAATTTGTATTCCAAATATATTTTATTTAATATTTACAAAGTTACATACAATATAATATTAATAGGTGGAGCACAACAGGGCCCCTTAATTTTCAATTCAATAACGGGTCTGAAACAAAATTAGTTTAATATTGGTTTAGTTCCTTCAACAGGTGTTGAAATTGATGAATTCAACTATGGTAAGAAATAATTTCATAAACATCCTTATTTTAAAAACAATTATGGTATCACCTCATTGTAGTCTTGGTAACAGTAACTATGGAATAATTGATTGTCTGGTGCTCGTATGGCTTCTCGAAAATGCCATTCCTCCTCGTCTTCCTCCCAAAATTGCTCAAAAGGTTCATGACATACAGCACATACCTATATACATGAATCACACATCACACTTTTCACACTATTAGTTAAATGGAGTGTTTTATCATGTAACCATAGCGAGATTACATCATTATTATTATTCTTTACAATATCAGGATTGGGTATGGTTTTATATTTATAAAAGTGAACGCGTTTCTATTTATAGTAGCAAATAGTTACATGAAGAGAAAGTATCGTGACCAAATTCACATAAGGGATCTTTCACTGCACAAATGAGTTTGATGAAATGCTTGCCTTCAACACTTGGAATTCCACAATATTGTACATGAAGTTAATTATATTTGGTATCCAGGAAGAACTATTATTAAACGCCTTGGATACCACATTTTATTGGCTTCCTGTCCACAATGGTGAGCAGTTAAAGGTGAGCATTTCGTATTGAGCAAGAAAGTGTCCTTTTTCAAATACTTACTTCAGAATCTTCTCCTGGTAATACATTACAACTAACTACACTTTCTTCCTCTTTTCTGATTGGTTCGTCTGTCTGTTCAACTTCAACAGTGAGTCCAAGATCTAATTAATATACACACATCATTTATATAAATATTTTAACAGAGGGACTTACTATCTTGAGACTCTAATAAAGAACCCTCCAACGTCAACCAATCCTAATAATTGCATGATATTAGTAACATTTATATACATGTATATATATATATAATTACATATACATGTATATATTATATATATATACTAGATCTGAAACAGATATCCGGTTATTTGGATAATTATTTGTGAACTGAAGATCCAGATCAGTTTCTTTAGCAGCTGATAAGTGTCTTGCTTCGTGTTACCAGTTTTTCAGGCTTATAGAGTGCACCATGATCTGTAAAAACACCAAATGCTACTTGTATAAACATCTATTGCTGTTCTTTACAGTAAAAGGGTGAGGTAATACTGTATATTTTACTGCAAACAAGTCATGAATTTTTTAATTAATTATCCGAGTACCCAACCTTTATTGTGCATGGATATCCAGACAGTACCTATATAGTATATGTACACACACACACATACATGTACACATACATGTACACATACAAACAGACAGACAGACCTCATGATGTATATACCAGTTTCTTGATGTCTTTCTAGTTCCCTCTTTCTCCATTCTATTTTCAGTATAATGCCAATCCAAATGTTTTTGATATGCTTCTTTTTGTTCATCAGTGAATCGAAGTCCACATGATGTACAAGATTCTCCTCTCAAGAGCAGATCAACTACATTATCATATCGTCTGTATGTGAAAAAAATAGATAGACAAATAGATAGATAGATAGAGATGTATTGCAGAAGATTACATGTACATGTATTATTACTACTTGCCTTCTAATGGATCCCATTGTCAGTTCTATATCAGGTATAACAATAATACGTTTCTTAACAGTAGGCTGATCAGGAGGGTTACCCACAGCAACGGCATTAGCTAGTAATCCACTTTCCACTAGCTGATCATATAATGCATTAATGTTCATTGGAGGAGCTACAGCTGAAACAGAATGATTAATGTGTATGTACATGAAAACATACATACATAGTCATATGTATGTCACATGATATGATTAATAATGTCACATGATGTAATCATGTATCACGATATTATTAATGTCACATGATATAATTATGTATCACATGATATTATTAATAATATCATGTCACATGATATAATACATATACATGATATAATTTATTTGTATACTTCACTCACATTGTTGAGGTTTGTCTGGTGGGATTACAGGTCTGGGAGGACCAGAGTGACGAGGTGAAGAATAATCCTGAGGATTATGCCGAGGAGGATAATCTTTGAAAGGAGGTCTATTATCATATGGGAGAAAATCCCTGCCCCTACGTGAGGGACGTCTAGGTGGACCCCCTCTGTGTGAGGGAGGAGGTTGTCTGTAACTACCCCTATTAGAGATTGGGTGTCTAGGACCCCTTAGAGGGGGAAATTTGTCATCAAAATTGGGATGATATATATGATTATGAGAAGGGGGAGGAAGAAGTGGGCGACTATGAGGTACAGAACGAAAAGAATGATCAGAAGAATGAGAAAAAGGAGGAGGAAGATGAGATGAATTTTTAATTGTTTCTTTATGAATATTTTTATGATTGTCCACAGGGGGATTCTGGGTATCTTGTTTTTGTTGGTTCCTCTGTTTTTGTAGTTCATAAAGTTGATCCACTTGTTTGAGTAGTGCACTGTGTTGATCACTGGATAACTTTCCTGATTGAAGTTGATGTTTAGCCTAAAGAAGGAACAGAAGTAGAGTAGTAACAATGACACATGCACATATATGTACACAGATGTACACCATTACAATAATAATACATACACACATACAGACACACATACAATCCATATACATGTACATAGACATATACCATTACAATAATACATACACACACACAGACACATACTGAGATACACAGTCACACATACACATGTACACATAATATAGTACATGTACATATACACATACATATACACATGTACATGTACATGTACATATACACATACATATACACATGTACATGTACAAACAAAGTCATACACATGTACACATACACATATACATATGTACATGTACATATACACATACATATACACATGTACACATACACATGTACACATACACATATACGTAAATGTACATATACACATACATATACACATGTACATGTACATGTACAAACAAAGTCATACACATGTATATTTGTATGTACAAACACACATACATGTACATACAGAAATAGATGTATTTACCTGTTTCATGATATAGGCCTGATGTTCACTAAGCAATTCAGTTGGAAGGTCTTCCAGATCCAATACATCAGGATGAAGAGGTTTGAATACAGGAGATTTAGGGGGCACGATTTCCTTTTGAGATTCACTGCTTGTTAGTTGATCATCCAAACATGGCTTCTTAATAGTAGGCTGTGAGGAAAAGAATTGACATGGTAAAAGAGAATGCTGGAAGAGAAGAGTGGCAGGTAAGTAGAAAGAACAGAGTTCGTCTACTTCATTAACGCTTACTAAAGACAGATTTCCCTATTATTGGATAGTATACTATGGATTTCCATTTTGTAGTTGTAAAATAGTATATGTAGTATTTGTAAAGAGTTTATAACATGACATTGATGTAAATATGGTATATAGCTCATAAAAAAATTAAAATGGATGTTTTTTTAATGTTCTCTTAGATTGTAAACTTAAATTTGACTATTTCTTATCTTAAAAAGACTCTATACTGCGTAAAGGATCTTAATAAACATTTTACAACAAAGAAAGAGTGATCTAACAGATATAAAAAACTGCACTTTGAAGGAGGCAAAAATGTTGTAGGCATAAATGAAGTAGTTGAATCCAGCATTACCAGCAGTGAGGAAGAAGAGATGGGGGTGAGTAAGAATGAAGGAGTGGTATACCTGATCGTGTGGTTCTAATTCCTTGGTATGTTTATTCCCAACTAATTTCTTCTTGACTTCCATGTCTTTGGCAACACTCCTGCTATCATCTTCTGTTGTCATGGGAACAGTTGGACTGGCACTACGTGGTCGTTGGTTTTTAGGAAGATCCAGTCTGGTATATGATTTCTTTGGAGGACTGGGACTGAGACTACGCTGTTGTTTAGACTGTGTGTAATAATATATACTTCATGACGACCTCAAAGTTGTATTAATATTATAAGGTTAATACATGATTATACTGTAACTCAATAATGAAGCAATGGATTGAAATTTGACAAACAAAAAAGAACAGGAATGATAATTATATGAAAATACCGAAGATAAAAAGATTGTTGATCAGTCTAAACTAAGGTTATGAACATTTTTCTGAAGCCATGATGAACATGAATGACCAAGGCTGTGTCAATGCTAAACACATGTACATATACATATACATGTACATGTATATATACATGTACATGTATATATACATGTACATGTATATATACATGTACATGTATATGTACACATATACATGTACAAAATGTATATGTATATGCAATAAAACCACAACTTTGTACAGGAAGTCATTGAAATTTGGTATCTAGGAAGATCAGTTAATGGTCCTCCTAGATACCAAATTTAGTTAGCTCCCCTGTGTAACATGGCCGAATACTGAGTGCTGTAAGGTAAGCATGTTATCAAAATTATTATGCGCCACATGGTTTCTCAAATTGGGTCACATATGCCACTAATGTGTTGATACATTCGCTTGTGTACAAGTTAATACATCACATATCTTGATGTACCTCATCTGGTGGAAGTAGGCCCATAGCTCTTTTCTTATCCATTTTCTTTTGTCTCAATTGCTGTTTGAGTTGCTGTCGTTTGTCTTGTATTGTTATTTTAGGTTCTTTAGTCAAATCAATTGGACTTCTGGAGCGATTTTTAGGACTTTGAGATCTCTTTGGAGATTTTAACAATGTCTGTTATGAAATACATATATCATATACATGTATACATGTACATAGTATGTATATGTATATGTATGTATTTACTACATACATACATACATACATACATGATGATACATACACAGTATTACATACATACATACATACATACATACATACATACATACATACATACATACATACATACATACATACATATATACATACATATATACATACATACATACATACATACATACATACATACATACATACATACATACATACATACATACATATATACATACATATATACATACATACATACATGATGATACATAGTTACATACTTTATTTTGTGGTAATGGACTCTTTCTGGCGTCTCTTGTAGAAGATGAGTAAGAAGGCACAGGACTACGTGATCTCTTTATATTTTTATTATCTTCCTTTTCTACTTTCTCTGTATCATCTTTCTCATTAGACTATAAACAATAAATATAATAAATATATTATAATAACTATAAATATACACCATGTACATGTACACGTACATGTACATGTACACTTATGTACATGTACATTGTAGTGTACATAGTGTACATGTACATTGTAGTGTACATAGTGTACATGTACATGTACATGTACGTGTACATGTACATGTACATGTACACGTACATGTACATGTACACTTATGTACATGTACATTGTAGTGTACATGTACATGTACATTGTAGTGTACATAGTGTACATGTACATGTACATGTATGTATGTACTATATCTACATGTACATGTACATGTCAAAAGAAGAGATGTGCAGATATCAGAGTGGATAGACAAATGGACATACATTTACATGAATGGATGGATATGCGGATGAATATATGGATGGATAGATGAATGGATGGATATATGGATGGATAGATGGACGAATGGATGGATGGATGAATAGATATATGGATGAATAGATGGATGGATAGATGGATGGATAGATGAATGGATAGATGAATGGATGGATATGGGAGGATAGATGGACGAATGGAAGGATGGATGAATTAAAGGATGGATAGATGAATGAATGGATGAATGGATGGATTGATGGATGGATTAAAGGATGTAGGTATAGACAGCAATAATTAACA
Source organism: Petrosia ficiformis (assembly GCA_947044365.1). Lineage (NCBI taxonomy): Eukaryota > Metazoa > Porifera > Demospongiae > Haplosclerida > Petrosiidae > Petrosia > Petrosia ficiformis. The sequence continues at coordinate 4,637,383 of OX345652.1, read as the reverse complement.
TACCTCAAGAAATTTAGGATTAACAAAAATTGTAGGACTTGGTGGATCCTCCCGAGCGGTGATTGGCCAGTTTGGATCTATGGCATGTATATGTTTATCAATAGCAGCTAACTTCTTAACGGCCACATAGGCCGCCCAGGTTTGTCTTAACTTGTATAGAGAGACACGTATTTTTGGATCGGTCTATAATGTTAATTAAAGTAATTATACCATAAAAATTAATGATATAAAGTATGTTGCCATAGCAACTGTATTCTTGTTGACTATTAGACAAACAAGTCATTTGGCTATAGTATACGTTCACTGCTCATAAAGCCTCATATGTACATATACTACACAATGTTTGAGTTGTGGCTTATCTAATCACTATACATCACATGATCAATTATTAATTAATGATGCATTATGACATCATCAGTCATAAATATCATTATCACATTCATTTCATACCAGACTCTCAAATGCCTTACAGAACATTCCTACAATGTTCTTACTGATCAGCTGTAAATACTCTCCGCCTAGATTTTTGATCATCGAGTCCATCAAATACAGAGTTGGTAACTTATATTCAGCTCGCACCTGTACATCAAGGGGAAAAAGGAGACACCCATTAAATGTGCGTCGAACTGCTTATGGGGTGTTATTTTTTTTATAGTTTTAATACATACATACATACATGCATGAATACAAATACCTATATTAAGATATATACATGTATACACATACAAAAACAAAAATAAATGCACATATATATACATGCACATTAATCGACAGCCTAATAATAATGATTGAGTGTTCCAGAGAATATCAGAGAGAGTAGCTACCTTGAAGAAACGAGTCTCGACCAGATCTACAATCTCTGAAGCTAAACCCCTGTGTTTGTTAGCTAGCATTGTTAGCATATTTATGATTGGTTTAGAGTTGAAGGTGAGGTCTTCCAAGGACGATTCGTAGTCCTTTAGAATTTCTTTCGACTTGAGATCCATTCATATGGAAGAAGGACGAAAGTAGAGTTGAATAGTCAGCTAGGAGTATAGAGAAAGAGAAAAGAGGGCCACACAAACGACCACCATTTAAAAAAAAATGAGGATGTCACGTGATGTGAATGGGTGTGGTCATATGATCAGATTAAAATAGGAAGCTTGCTTTATATATACATGTTAGGCAGGAGCTAAAGTATATATATTTGGAAGACATCAGAGAAAATTTAAAAAATGGAGGGGGAATATGATTTCTTGTTTAAAATTGTTTTAATAGGTAAGTAAAACTCAATACTCACAGCATCACTGATTGGAGTCATCATATATATATATATATAGGTGATGCTGGAGTTGGTAAAACTAGTTTAGTTAGGAGATATACAGATGGTGTGTTTACTTCAGCTGGTATACCAACTATTGGTGTTGATTTTTGTATCAAGACATTGAATATTGAAGGAAGTGCCATTAAGGTATGTTACGTAATTAAACTGCAGGCAGAGATAATTATCTGTCCTAGAACACACCCCCTTTAATTAAAATACTATAATTGATAATACTCTATTTATGACATACTGCATTGAAGTCCTCTAAAATTGTATATTACCACCATACCAAGTGATCTTTATAATTTGACAATCATTGACTAAAGTAATATTGTTAGACTCTGAGAATCCTTGGCTTTGTCTTTGAGGTAGTATATATAGTGTACATCTAGAGTTAATTGTGTTTGAAAAGTTCTATATCACTAATTGTCTTAAAGATATGTTTGAAATCTCGTGCACTCACCAAAAGATACTGACTTGTGTAATTAACACATTGAAAATATGCATCTGGGAGTCATATGATTTCATGATGTGGCAATATTGATTTTAGATGTATTAATTACATGACTTATGATGTGGCAGCATTGATGTAGACAGCAATGACTATGGTAGCATTGATGTATTAGTCACATGATTATCACATGACTTTATGATGTGGCAATATTGATGTTAGATGTATTAATCACATGACTTATGCTGTGGCAGCATTGATGTAGACAGCAATGACTATGGTAGCATTGATGTATTAGTCACATGATTATCACATGACTTTATGATGTGGCAATATTGATGTTAGATGTATTAATCACATGATTATCACATGACTTATGATGTGGCAATATTGATGTAGACAGCAATGGATATGGTAGCATTGATGTATTAATCACATGATTATCACATGACTTATGATGTGGCAGCATTGATGTAGATAGCAATGACTGGTAGCATTGATGTATTAATCACATGATTATCACGTGACTTTATGATGTGGTAGCATTGATGTAGACAGCAATGACTATGGCAGCATTGGTGTACATGTAGGTAGCAAATTTATGTTGACTGTAATGGACTCTAAAATCACATGATTATCACACGATTTAATTATTAGTTGCATCATTACTTTTAGCTTCAAATCTGGGACACAGCTGGACAGGAGAGATTTCGGACTATTACTCAGAGCTATTATCGAAGTGCTGATGCTATTGTATTGGTATATGACATAGGAGCTGCAACAACTTTTCGAAACCTTCCGGAATGGTTATCAGAAGTAGATAGATATGCTGGAAATACTGTTCACAAGATCTTAATAGGAAACAAAAGTGATCGTACAGACAGAGAAATCCAATCGCATCTTGGGACTCAATTTTCTCAGGAAAATGACATGCCTTTTATGGAAACTTCAGCAAAGAGCGCCGATAATGTTGACAAATTATTTGAACAATTAGCAAAAACTTTGAAAGACACACATATGCAGAGAGGTGTAAGACAGAACATAGGAGGTCCACAAAGTTTGAAGTCGACTGTACAAGTTCAGAAACCGAAGGAAGAGCAGAGTGGTGGTGGAGGGTGTTGTTAATTAATTAATTATTATTATATATTTTTTAGGTTCGTTACACTATCAATCATTTTTGTTATAATTACTATGTAATTAGTTGTATTACTTTTTCAATTGTGTGTTATTACCTCAATTTGAATTTTGCTGTATCCTAGTGTGCTAAGTATAGTACATTATATATATATATAGACGAAATTATTTCTTAATTATTAAAGTTATACGATATGATAACAAAATACTCATGCTATGTCCACACACTCAAGTATTGATACTGCCACACCCACTTTTACAATAATGGGGTGTGGCACATTAATAGGCGTGGTCTTAGGTGTGGTATCATATAATAGGCGTGGCCTCAGGTGTGGTTCTAAGTGAGTGAGCAAGCAGAGATGGCTGAAGGTATGGATGTTGATCCAACTCCAGCCGTAAGAGATAAGAAAAGATTTGAAGTAAAAAAGGTAAAGAAAAGCATTTATAAACCCCCATTTATATTCAATACCCATCTCTCAATAGTGGAATGCTGTTGCTTTGTGGTCATGGGGTGAGGACTCCGAGTATCCTTCTAAGAAACATTTCCATTCTTTTTTTATTTATAGATATAGTAGTTGATAATTGCGCTATCTGTCGTAATCATATAATGGATCTTTGTAAGCCACACCTACCTAATTAATAAAATAATTTGATCTATTTTTTTTAGGTATAGAATGCCAAGCAAATCAAGCATCTGCTACCAGTGAAGAGTGTACTGTAGCATGGGGTGTATGTAATCATGCATTTCATTTTCATTGCATCTCACGTTGGTTAAAAACAAGACAAGTTTGTCCTCTTGATAACAGAGAGTGGGAATTCCACAAGTAAGAAAGAAAGATAGATAAAGAAAAAAGAAGGGCTTCTTCACGACCATTTAGGCCAGGGATTCAAATATTTATGTGGGTGGGTGGGTATTTCCCATTAATTATCAAAATAAACCAGAAAATATATATTTAAATCAATTGAAAAACATCATTAATATAGTATTACTCTCTTTTGATAATACACTACGAAATCTATAACTGACATGATGAGGTAAGGTTAGAACTATGAAGTAAAGGTCATTTGATTATCACCTAACCACAAATTAGCTGTTTACTTATTCAGTCTTGTTGTGTGTAATGTATAATGGATGTGTCACTGCACATGAGTAAACCATGTAATGGTCAAAATTATGTGGTTACTAGTTTTGTGGATCAATGATGAGAAACTAAAAATTAATGATGCCTTATCTTATGTCCTACAGTAAGAATGGGGTGTGGTTCTTGTAGTTAATTAATTGTTACATGAAGATCCCACCTGTGTATAACTAGTTTATGTGAAACACAAGTTTGCGTAATTCTATTTGAATGCTTACTTGTTATGATTCTATTTTGTACATGATAAATTTGGCATCCATCAAAGAGCAGCTGCTGTTTATTTCCTATATCCTGAAAATGTTTTTAGTATCCTATAAACAAAGTGTTTTGTGGTTTTTGCTAACGTTTTTTTCCAGCTGGGTTGCTTAAATAGGGTTTAATGATATACTGAGGTATACAAACATTAATCTATTCCATACAGGTATGGACGATGAAATCATCAATATCCTAAAAAATATCCTGAATTTTATAAGTATGTGATAATTATTATAAACACACTAAATAATTTAATACGATAAAAATATCAATCAATTAATTAACATAATTGATTATGAATTAATTAAAATCACTCACACTTTACAAAAATACAATACAAACAGAATGAAATTTGAATGAACACAATAATACATTGTTGAATATATATATATATATAGCCCACCAATTTAATAAACCTTTGGCTTTGGTGGAGGCATAGGTGGTCTCTTCTTTTTTGGAAACTCAATTTGTGGACCACCATTCATATACGACTGACTGGCTACTGGATTTATAAGTTTTGGTGGTAGTTCTGGTAGGCATGGAGACAAAGAGTGTGTTAGATGAGATTTAGAGGGCGGAGTTGGCTTTTTATTTGATGGTTTCGGTTTGGGGAGTTTTGCTGGAGGTCTGGGTTTCTCTACAGTTTCTACAAATGTTAGTTCTGATGACTGAACCTCGCTGGGTTTTGAAGAAGTTTCCTGATATGGAGAAGGACTAATGTTGGGTCTATTATTGCTGGATATTGGGGGTTTTTGCAGTTTTTTAGGTGGTGGTATTGGAAAGGTTCTATCTGGTTTTGGTTTCAATGTGGGAAGTGGTTTGGGTTTTTTGCTAGGTTTTAAACTACCTGTTTGAGTTGATGGTACAGATTGATCTGGAGAAGTTGAAGTTGCCTCTGAGTGACTCCTAAACCAATCTGGTGATACCATGTTTAGATGTGTGACCTCGCTTTCACCTGATGACTGGTCAGAGGAACTGTCAAATACCGGTGACTTGCACATGATTTCTGTTGTTCGATATGGTTGTATTTGTTTTTTAGGTTTTTTCTGTTCATTTCGAGGATCTGTGATTAAAGATCTTCGATTAGGATTTCGTACAGGAACTGGAGGAGGAGGGGAGCACTGTTCTTCATGGTTTGTTATAGGAAGAGTATCATTATTGTGTGAACGAGGAGGTGGTAGAGGGGGAGGAGGGGAGCACTGTTCTTGACGGTTTGTTACAGGAGTATCATTACTGTGTGATCGAGGAGGTGGTAAAGGGGGAGGAGAAGAATGGTCACGGGTTATTGGAGGAGGGAGTGGTGTAGTTCTATTTGGTATTTGATCTGGCGAACTTTGGTTTCTGGAGTGTCACATGGGTAGTGCATGATTATCATGTGAGTTTTAGAATGTATATAATTTACCTTGGGGGAATAGGAGGTGGTTTGATTGATTTTGGGGGTAGTGAAGGTGGGGGTGATTTACTGGAAGACTAAAGTAAAAGAAAATGATTTCGTGCATTATCCATCTATCTAGCTAACAATCTATCCATTCATTTATTCATCTATTTATATATCTTCATTTGTCCTTCTATCTATTCATCTATCTATCTATTTATATATCTTCATTTGTCTTTCTATCTATTCATCTATCTATCTATTTATATATCTTCATTTGTCTTTCTATCTATTCATCTATCTATCTATTTATATATCTATTCATTTGTCTTTCTATCTATTCATCTATCTATCTATTTCTTCATCCATCTATTAATTGTCCATTCATCCATACAGTCAATCTATCAAATAACCTAACACACATATACACATGTTTATTAAAATATACAGTCATCACATCCTAATTTTGAGATCATCATGAATATGAATAGAGTTATATGTTTTCAGTTCTGCACACACTTGATAAAGGTCATAGATTGAAATGTCATGTTTCTAATAACTACTACTAAACCAAATAAGTCAATCATTTGTCAACACACACACACACACATGCACACACACACACACACATGCACACACACACACACACACACACACACACACGCACACACACACACTACTCACATCAAAGTCCATATAACCAACTGGAGACACAGAATTCTCATCATCTGAGCCCTAGAGGAGAGAGAGATGGAGGGAAAGGATATGTAATTAAAATAATTCAACTCTTATATAGAAAGTTAACTTCCCAAGAATTTTTTATAATCAAAAATTCTCAACATCCTTTACATTCATATATACAATGTTTACATTAATTATACAAAAATGGAGTGTAAGGTTTATCAATTTTGGCAATGTTAACACATACACAGATAATTATTAACTGTTATTGCAAAAGCATGCTATATTCGTGTCATAACAAACATTACTAATTGTAGTTTACACACTACAAACTTTTATGTATACACTTGTGTATATACTTAATACGAGTTATGGTACAACATTATACAATTACTATATAGATTATGCATGCATAATTATGTTATGTACATAATTCTATAGATAATGTCGTGTATTAAATTCCATGTGCATTTAAGTACAATAGTATGTTTGTAAACTGTGTATACATGCATACATAACTATGTCATTGAATAATTTCTATCGTTATATAAATTTTGTAGCATACACTTTCACTTACTAATACATCAAGATATTGTTCTCCGTTCTCGGTGACATTACCTTGAGATGTCATGTGACTCTAATGAATGTGAGAAGATATAATAGTCTAGTTTGATATATAAAGGAGTATATAAAATAATCTTTCATTTTTATAATATGATCCTTTATATAATTTATAAAAGTAAATTGGATTAAGAGACTATTGTACATATATAAATAAAGTTACCTTAAAATTGAATGCATTTCTTTTTGCTGATCGTGGGGTTCCAACAACAACCTGAAATGGACAGACAGAGATATGATAAGGGATATATCTACATAATCAATTCTTGAATGCAAAAGTCATCACTCACGTTAGTTGAAAACTGCACTTCTTCATATTCTTCTCCAACAAAATCACCACACGCAGATGTCTCCTGTGTCTTATCTATCTCACCATACATTTCTTGCCTTCTTTGTGATAACCTATTCTGCAGCTCATCTGTTTGCAAAGGGTTAAATAATCCCTTTTGTTTCATATGTACAGGCATGGAGTCAAATTGTGGAGATATGTTCCCATTTTCTTGTATAGCCGTTCTTTTCAATAACAATTTTTTATCAATGTGAGCATTAACCATGGTCATTTGCTTATCACGCTTAAGACTAGCAGCACGGGTGTACCTCCTTGTCAAACTGTCACTTCCACCTATTTGCGTAGGAGTCAAAGGTTGTGTATCAATCTCTTCGTACGTTTCTGTTGGAGAATTCAAGCCATCTTTGCCTATAGATTTTGGTACTTCGTATTCCATGTTCATTATGACAGGTGGAGATGGAAGGGGTCGACCATGGTTTGGTAAGGGAAATGGCGAACGATTACCACCTATATTAATCTCTTCTTTATTAATTGGAAACTGTTCTTGAGGCTGAGTAGCATCTATGTCAGGTAAATAGATAGATAAGTACATACATAGATAGTATGTTTGTTTTATAGGCACTAATTGTGTTTCCATAAACATTATCCATCTAACATTTTCAAGATAATATTTGTATTCCTTTAGTGGTCAATGACTAACAATATAACATACTTACCTTCAGGTGCAAGTCCTGAAGCATCAGCAAGGCATTTGACCCATTCGTTCAAACAAGCTGGATATTCACAATCTAACCAGTAATCTCTTAGCTTGTCTTTATTTTTGATTGTCAATTTAATGACATTATGTCTTTTACCAATAGACGTTGGAGCGACCATATCTTCACAGTCGACTAGATTCACTGTACCACTGTACTCTTCACCTTTTTTAGTGTAATTAGTGAAGTATTCGATTGTCCCATTTTGCCATAAAACAAAATATCTCCTCTGCCAAACCTAATAAAGATCATTATGAATTTGCATTTCTATGTGAAAACAGCATGTGAACTTCCATCTATCCATCCACTCATTGTAATCTATCTATTTAGCTCATCCATCTATCTAATGATCTATCTACCAATTCACTTACTGTCATTGAAAAGAATCCATCCTTTGGATGTGCCTTGAGCATAAATCCTTCTTTCATTGGTGTATCCATTGCATGAAGAGTAAACTCAAAATACTCCCGTGTACATAAAACTAAAAAAAATTTTGATTCTAGTTTAGATCCAACTCGTTCAATTTAGATCATCAAAGCAGATCATATGGACACGCTCATCTTCAATTTGCATACCACAAAAGAAGCCCCCATCAGCAATCCAAGACCTAGGAATGCGCTACGATAGGAGGGGAGTGGCTGCCTACCTGCAGACTTGCGTAGACTCCGTATATCATGTATGTTAGTAGTATACGGAATTAGCGGCAAGTTCTAAAGAAACCAGCGAAGTGGAATCATTATAAGTCAGCCCACAATTCCACAAAGTAAATTATTTGTTTATTTGCAGTCTGTGAATATCTTTACTGACTCAGAATTGCTTATTACTGTATGTACCTAGCTGAAAGACTAGTACATTGGAGAAAAAATACTATTATATATATCACTCTGAGGACCAATAATTTTGTTTACTGATGGGTGGTGGAGAAATTCTTAAAAAAGGCTGGCTTGTGAAGAGCCCTCCACTTGAAGGAGGTGGGATGAAGGTGAGTCAAAACTCCACATACATTGTTTTCTGGGGGTTGTCCAACAGTAATGTGGTTGAACTGTGTAAACTGAACCTAGTTTTTATCCAAACAACTTATTAAAATGTTATTACATAAATTATACGTTTCTGAATGGAATGTATCGATTTGTTTAGGTGTGGAGGCCCTTTGTTTATGAATAGAGGGAGGAAGGCCAGGGAGGGAGGTTTTTAGTGAAAATAGTAATATGATACGTATAATTATATCCAATATCTTTATGAATATGATGGGCACACAAAAGGTGTCTGCATGAGGTAACCTTACCCAAAGACAGGTACAGGGTCTCCATGGAAACCATAGAGTAATAATTATTATTAGTTTACAAGTGAGTTAATTTTTTCTTTTACTCAATTATATATTACCTTAAAAACAGTATATTACTATTATTATTACCTTATAATATTATATACCGGGTCTCCATGGAAACCATTTAGATAATAGGACAATTGAAGTTAATTTTTAATTTTATTCTCAGATAATTAATTACGATTACCTTAAAACGAGTATATTACTATTACTATTACTAATACCTCCTAAGTCGGTGTAAAAATTATAATTATTACTATTATTAATAATTGTAGTAATTATATTAGTATCATACACTATCTAAAGTGTAATATAATTATTACTAATACTATTACCTTAACAAATCACTATTACTAATACTTCCTAAGTCTGTGTTACTTTTATGGATTACTATAGTAGCAAGGTTTCTTTGAAATTGTCATATTTCCTGTCCTCAAGAAAGTCTCTCTACTGGACCTGCTTTAAATTACCTCACACCATTGAGATTGTATTTATTACTTGAGTGTCTATTACTAATACTATTATTCATAAATGGTGTCAGAGGGTGGTTGGGCTCCACTATACCACTATACTGTCTAGACTATAGTATTAGGAGGAAGCCCCAAGTCTATGATAGCCTGATAATATTTCTAGTTCTTATTATTGTGGTTTGCCATAGTTATAACTGCACTCTAAATACTGATATGTCTTCTGTTCGGAAACAAATCCATTTAGAATACAAATGAAATAGAGTAGACCATATGTTACACAAATACATTTGTGTGTTTACATACAGTCCCAAACTGTCAATGATTATGGTCATGTTGTATTATTTATCTATCTATCTGTCTATCTATCTACTTATCTATATCTATCTATCTGTCTATCTATCTATTTATCTGTCTATCTATGTATATATGTTCATCTGTCTGTCTATGTATCTCTCTATGTGTATCTATCTGTCTATCTGTCTATGTATATCTGTCTATCTATCTGTCTATCTATTTGTCTATCTATCTATCTATCTATCTATCTATCTATCTATCTGTCTATCTATCTATCTATCTATCTATCTGTCTATCTATCTGTCTATCTATCTATCTATCTATCTATCTATCTATCTATCTGTGTATCTGTCTATCTATCTACCTATTTCTACATTACATAGATTATATCCTGACTGAATGTATTAATTATGCTATGTTATCAAATATTACTATTTATGAATAAATACATCATACCATTAATTACAGTCAAATAATAAGAATTTAATTATTATGTAGAAACTAATTCATAAACATGGCCACAAAAGAAATCCCATGTTTACAAACAACACATCATTACAAGTATTGGCTAATAATGATAATATAATATTACCATATTCAGTGGAATGGGCTCGACATCAGTATGTAAGAATAAAAATCCCCATCTACGTACATATGTGTGGTAATATTCGTCTGTATTGTAACTGTACATTATCACAGATGATTATAAGTGCCTTGTTGATCTTGGTTTAAAAGGGTGTGTGTATGTCTTTGTGTGTCTGTCTGTGTATGTGTGTGTGTGTCTCTGTCTGTCTGTCTGTGTTTGTGTGTGTCTGTGTGTACGTGTGTGTGTGTGTGTGTGTGTGTGAGGCAGACTAGTTGATATAAACTCATAATAGTTCAGTTTATTTTTCTCAAAGCTAACAGGAAGGTATTTGAAAGTACATAAACACACACATGATTCATAATTATCATACTATTGTAGGCACATGTGTATTTATGTTTAAATGTAATAATTATACATTACTTGAAATATGATGATGTTTACTGAAATGTAATCAAAGAGGTTAATGAAAACATTCATGACTTGTTTGAGAAATGTAATGGGAGAGGTTACCTTATCATATAAACAGAGAAGGTGACATGTTACTAGCTGTCTTAGAATAATGTCATACATGTAGGAGTAAGTAAATCTATGGAAAGAATGAATCATAGTTTCTCTTGTAACATGTGAGTTACTATTTCTTAGAATCAATTCTTGGCTTGGCCCTCTGGTCAAGCCAAGAGTTGATTCTAAGAAATAGTAACTCATAATACCTTACTAAAAAATGTTATATATAGTTAACTCACGAAGGGTTTTAGTTATAGTTATAGTTAACTCATAATACCTTACTAAAAGAGGTTTTAGTTATAGTTAACTCACAATACCTTACTAAAAGAGGTTTTAGTTATAGTTAACTCACAATACCTTACTAAAAGAGGTTTTAGTTATAGTTAACTCACAGTACCTTACTAAAAGAGGTTTTAGTTATAGTTAACTCACAGTACCTTACTAAAAGAGGTTTTAGTTATAGTTAACTCACAATACCTTACTAAAAGAGGTTTTAGTTATAGTTAACTCACAATACCCGACTAATAATTATAATTATCTTTTCTTGTAGAGTTGGAGAAAGAGATGGTTCTGTTTAAGATCAAGTAAAATTTTAGAGTATTACAAGAGTGAGAATGGAGACATCAAAGGTGTTGTGAATCTTGAGGACTGTGTGTCTATCCATTCTGCTCTGTTTCATAAAAAATATAAGCATGTTTTTGACATACAAACAAGAGATAGAACATATTTTCTGGTGGCTTCGTCTCAAGAGGAAATGGTTTTGTGGGTAAAGTCATTGTGTTCGGTATGCAGTTTTATCACTCAAGAACGTAAGTATGAAATAAAACAACAAGTTGTAAAAACAAATTATAAAGATGCAAACAAAACAACATGTGTAAACACAATATAGAATTTATGAATAAATTAAAAGTCTGAGATTTCTCTCTCACTCCAGATTTTGAGCTATCTCGGAGTGTCTATATTTTTCTGGGGGACCATACCTCCAGACACCCTAGTTTGTGTAATGAGGTGTTAATATTGCCCCTTAAAAATATCATGTACATTGACAGTATTCAGTTGTCACGTCATATAAGGATAGTATAGTAGCTATATTACACATTCAAAATAGTATAATACTTATACAAACCACAGAATACAATGATTTCGTGCTTGAGTGGGAACAAAGACATCATATAACTTTATACACCTAATATACATAGGAGATTATATAAATATAACATTAGTTCATGACTTCTAAACAACTCTTTTCATTACAGAAGAAATTCCAATATCAAATCTATCACTAGTTTTAAAACTAACTGTTGACTCACAATATAAGTAAAACTAACATGCCATTTTTAATACTTTATAATTATGACTAGTCGATTAGGTAATAGTCTTTTGACTAAATCAACACATTCCAACTTCACATTTTGAGCTTAAAGTGACCATTAATTCCTATCATGACTACTAAAGCCCTTTTTTTCTTACAGCTGTTCCTAATCCAAGCAAACGAAACTCTTCTACTTTACCCGGTAACTTTCCAATCCTGCCTCCAACACATACTAATGCTGGAGTACCATTCACTGAAAAATTTGGAACCACTCCACACACAAACGATATTGATGCAAAATATTTTTTATCTTCTGAAGTAGTTGATTTATTGCGACATAAACCACCAAAAGAGGTTGCTTCTGGCACTCCATTCACTGAAGCATTGGCACAGAAAGGATATACTGGCAGCAACAAGACAATGTCAACTCTTCGTACTTCCACAGGAAGCTCTATCGATTCACCAATACTTTCTCAAAGATTGTCACATGATCAAGAAACTCTTACCGGCTATTTACCACATCTTATGGATACTCAAGGACTCTGTGAAAGCCCTTACGATGTACCTAAAAATAATTCCCCTGCGTTTCTTGAAACATGTGTGGACATTCCTGGTCATTATGATGTACCTCGGTCTTGGATACTTAAGACTGAAGGCATATGTCCCTTATCGAATTCAACAAGTAGTACTCAGAGAGCTCAGCTATTAGCTAATAACTACATGATACCACGATTAGCAAGAGGCAGCCTAACTCTGAAACAGAACTATGATCAACCAATAGCTCGTAGGCATTCAGATGCAAGTAATATTCATAGATGTGACCATCCCCCACCCCCTCGACCAGTTGATGTATATGATCATCCCCCACCTCCTCGACCAGTTGACATATATGATCATCCCCCACCCCCTCGACCAGTTGACATATATGATCATCCCCCACCCCCTCGACCAGTTGACGTATATGATCATCCACCACCCCCTCGACCAGTTGACATATACGATCGTCCTCCGCCTCCTCGACCAGTTGATCATCCACCACCCCCTCGACCAGTTGATGTATACGATCGTCTCCCACCCCCTCGACCGGTTGACATATACGATCATCCTCCACCTCCTCGACCAGTTGACATCTTGCAACCATTGGACACTTCTAATACTTCACTACAATCTATGGATACAATTGATTGCCATCCTCTACCATGCCCTCTTCATCCATCAGGTGACGAAATGATTCCTAATAAAATGTATGATATGATTTGGAAATCTGTTGATGGTTTTAAAGTCATTGATCATTGTGAGCAAAATCAAATCATTGATCAAACTCTTAATACAGGTGATTCTTCTAATCACACATCACAAGATGATCAAGTATTTAAATTCCCACTGCATGACTCAACTGATTCAGGTCGCGAATATGTGAACTTGGAAGTATTACAAGAAAATATACCTCCAGTAATCGATAGATCAACTAAGCCAAGTGCGCCACCTAAAGTTGATCGTTCAATCAAACCAACGCGATGTATAAATGATGACAGCATACATCAAATACCAGAATCTCCTAATGATGTCCATTCTCATAATGGGAGTATAAGCGATGAGCCTTTTTCCCCTCAGGAAGCACCTCGTCTTACCTCTCACTCATTACACTACACACAGGTCACTTTTGACAAACGTCGTCCAGTTCCTACACCTCGAACAAATACGACACCCACAAAGATTTCACCTCAAAAAAGAGTCAATTATTCTGATATAGATTTATTAGCTACAGAATCTCGCTTACAAAAAATAGAAATCAATGACAAGAAGGATGAATTGGACAACAAGGGGCAGAGTATGGACATGTGTAACTCTTTAGAGAGTACATCATGAACTCAAGTTAATTTTTATTGTTGTATGTACGTTTGAATGTAGCATAAAAGAATATTTGCTGTCACACTTAACAATAACACTGTTGTGTATTCTACAGTATAAAGAACTTCACATATTACCTAATTATTTATTTATAATTTTAACATAATTGACACGTTAGTGAGTGATTCGTTAATTAATTATTTGTTATTCATGTTAATTAAGTTAAAACATTTCCTGGTAATGAAAGTGTTCTTCGGTTTATTTTATTGAGATAGTAAGAATCCATTAAAAGAAGTTTCATTGCTTTTTGCAATCGTGATGTTAAAATAATTATTATTTAAAAGAACATTTCACCCCTAGAAAGCAAAACTTTCTTTCCAAGAATAATCAATAAATAATTAATTATACACAATTGAAAGAAAAAAAGCTAACTACTACACACATTTCCAATTATAATTAGTACTATAGTGAAAGTGTATTATAATACATTAATGTTTAGCTGAACTCCTAGTTCATCTCTAACCATCTCTTGTATGGCTCTCTTGATTTTGTTAGCTGCATCTACAAACTGACCACCAATTTCATAAAAGACACCAAAGAATTTCCCACAATACTCTTCAATCTCTTCTAGTTTATCTTTGAAAGCAAAACCAAACAAGAAACAGTTTATAATCATATCATTTGTTGGATCTATCTGGACATGACGAGGTATTATACTAGCTTGTAACAATTCATCAGCAACTGTTTTCAATGATCCTTGGAATAATTGACAGAGTTTAGCATGATTCTTCTCCATTACCAGTTTAAATGCACTTTATAACTTGACTAGTATTAACATCAGTAGCTGTAAAATTAATAGAGTTAATCATTAAGTCGTCTAAAATAACTGTTGCAATAATAATAATAAGTAGTAAGGGTTTGATCTACTGAGGTTGGGAAAAACCAGTATTAATCCCAACAGACTGCACTTTGACCCATAGCTTGCACTACCAAGTTATACATCACATTGTTAGGCTATGTAATAGCATAAATGTCATAATTATGCAATTGCAGTCGTGTGGAATTCTCAATAGCTCCCACCTAACCTGATCTTAGTGGTACTTCTGCATCTCTCGGATACTTGATATACTCTGAACCATGTGAGGAGGAGACCCTTAATTCTTCAATCTTCTTATATTCCTCCACTTGTACTTCCAATTGTTTCACTCTTTCATCCTTCTTCTTCAACATAATCTGTACATCCACTAGTCTACTTCTCTCTGTCTCCAACATATTCTGTACATCCACTAGTCTACTTCTCTCTGTCTCCAACGTATTCTGTAGTTTTGCTATTTGCTCATTCTTACTGACAACTATCTTCTGTACCTCTGAAGTAATAATAGATCATTGATTATAATAGGGACACGTAATACTGAAAATACAGAACTAACCTTCCTGCAATGTTGTTGTCAATGTACTATTTGTGGAGAAATCAGAATTGTTTTTTGATGAAATGTGATCTTCTTGTTTATTGACAGACAGACCATCAGTATACGTCTCCAATTCTTTTTGTTGGTAGAGTTTGGTAATGATGGGCAAACACACTTTCTCCAATTCTTTTTGTTGGTATTCGAATTCTTCTTTCTCTGCAGTCTGGTTCTTGTCTAGCCAGTCAATAGCCTCCATGCACTTGTCGGTCACAGTTGCTCGTTCTTCTTCACTGACTTTATCCTTAATCTTGTCATCTTCCATTGTACTCTTCATAGAGATGGCATAACTTTCAAGATTGTTCTTGGATGAAATGCGCTCTCTTTGTTTGTCATCTTCAGCTTTATATTCATGCTCTAGTTTATTGACAGACAGACCATCAGTATATGTCTCAAATTCTTTTTGTTGGTAGAGTTTGGTAACGACTGGCAAACACACTTTCTCCAATTCTTTTTGTTGGTATTCGAATTCTTCTTTCTCTGCAGCCTGGTTCTTGTCTAACCAGTCAATAATCTCCATGCACTTGTCGGTCACAGTTGTTCGTTCTTCTTCACTGACTTTATCCTTAATCTTGTCATCTTCCATTGTACTCTTCATGGAGAAAGCATAACTTTCAAGATTGTTCCTAGATGAAATGTGCTCTCTTTGTTTGTCATCTTCAGCTTTATATTCCTCAGCTTCTCTAACCATTCTATCTATCTCTTCAGCAGATAGGCGTCCCTTGTCATTAGTGATAGTAATCTTGTTCTGTTTGCCAGTACTCTTGTCAACAGCCGAAACATTAAGAATACCATTACGATCAACATCAAATGTTACTGTGATCTGAGGTATACGACGGGCCACAGGTGGAATACCAGTTAACTCAAACTTGCCCAAAATGTTGTTGTCTTTGGTCATAGCACGCTCTCCCTCGTAAACTTGAATGAGTACACTAGTTTGGTTGTCTGAGGATGTTGTAAAGGTACTGGTTTCCTTCTTTGGAATGGTAGAGTTACGTTTGATGACAGGGGTCATTATACCTCCTGTTGTTTCGATACCAAGCGAGAGGGGAGCTACATCGAGAAGCATGAGATCCTGAACTTCTTCACTTGTATCTCCACTCAAAATGGCGGCCTGTACAGCAGCACCGTAAGCCACAGCTTCATCTGGATTGATAGATTTGTTGAGTTCTTTTCCATTAAAGAAATCTTTTAGCAGTTTTTGGATTTTTGGAATACGAGTTGATCCTCCTACAAGTACAAGTTCTTGTATCTGTGTCTTATCGAACTTGGCATCTCTCAAGGCCTTCTCAACAGGCTCTAAAGTACTTCGAAACAGATCAGCATTAATCTCCTCAAAACGAGCACGGGTAATCGTAGTATAGAAGTCAACACCTTTGAATAGTGAATCGATTTCAATTGATGCTCGAGTACTTGACGATAGTGTTCTTTTAGCTCGTTCACAGGCTGTCCTTAAACGACGTACAGCTAGTGCATTTCCACTGATATCCTTTTTGTTCTTTCGCTTGAATTCAGCCATGAAATGTCTCACCATTCTAATATCGAAATCTTCTCCACCAAGATGAGTATCACCAGATGTCGATTTTACTTCAAAGATGCCCTCTTCAATCGTAAGAATAGAAACATCAAATGTCCCACCACCCAAGTCAAAGATGAGGACATTTGTCTCATTCCTAATTTCTTTGTCTAATCCGTATGCAATAGCTGCAGCAGTTGGTTCGTTGATAATACGCAAGACATTAATACCAGCAATGGTTCCTGCATCTTTGGTAGCCTGTCTCTGCGAGTCATTGAAATAGGCTGGAACTGTAACAACAGCATCTGAGATTGTCTTACCAAGATAAGCCTCAGCAGTCTCTTTCATTTTTGTTAGAACCATTGAAGATACTTCTTCAGGGTAAAAGGTTTTCTTCTCTGCTTTGTACTCCACTTGGATCTTAGGTTTTCCTCCTTCTTCGATCACCTCAAATGGCCAGTACTCAAGGTCACTCTGTATTGAAGATTCGTTGAAACGACGTCCAATGAGACGTTTAGCATCAAAGACTGTGTTATGAGGGTTGAGTGCAATTTGGTTTTTGGCAGCATCTCCAATCAATCGTTCTAAATCCGTGAAAGCAACATAACTGGGAGTTGTTCGGTTACCCTGGTCGTTAGCAATAATCTCTACTTTGCCGTGTTGGAAGACTCCTACACAGGAATAGGTTGTTCCAAGATCTATACCAATAGCTGATGCCTTGGTAGCCATAATAGGACTAGTCTGGGTACCCAGACTACAATAGAACAGCTTACTTCAACAAATTAATTATTTACTTAGGTTCAGCATTCACTTTCTGAAGTACTAAATCTTAACCTTTGTAAAACTCTAACTTTAGGTTGATGTTTAGGAGGAATGGACAAGTAGAAGTACTATATAGAATTGCTGAGCTGGCACTAGATAAAATCCTCACTAAACTCTACCAACAAGGTGTGGTCTTCCTTCCTTGTCATCATCCTCATGGAGTCAAGATTGTTTTTGGATGAATCTGTTGTTCATTTGCTTTCTAATTAATGATCTCTTCAGCAGATATATATAGTAATAGTAATCTTGTTCTGCTTGCCAGTATGAGCTGGCTCGTGGTATTATAAAGGAGATTATTATTAGTTTTAATGCTAATAGACAAAAATTAATATTATTGTTGATTTACAACATTAACAGTCGAAAACAATAGCATTATAAATAATTCTTGAAATTTACCATACACTACAGCACAATAAAGTATATTACAACAATTTTAAGTTCAATTATGATGTGAAGTTTCAAGTCCAGTTCCTCATGTTTAATCAACTTCTTCAATAGTAGGACCATCTGTAGATGAACCACCTCCGCTACCTCCAGTGGGTCCACCACCAGGGAATCCACCTGGCATACCTCCTGGCATTCCACCGGGCATACCACCAGGCATTCCTTCGCCACCACCTTGTTGGTATAGTTTGGTAACAACTGGCAAACACACTTTCTCCAATTCTTTTTGTTGGTATTCGAATTCTTCTTTCTCTGCAGTCTGGTTCTTGTCTAGCCAGTCAATAACCTCCTTGCATTTGTCGGTCACAGTTGTTCGTTCTTCTTCACTGACTTTATCCTTAATCTTGTCATCTTCCATTGTACTCTTCATGGAGAAAGCATAACTTTCAAGACTGTTCTTGGATGAAATGCGCTCTCTTTGTTTGTCATCTTCAGCTTTATATTCATCAGCTTCTCTAACCATTCTTTCTATCTCTTCAGCAGATAGGCGTCCCTTGTCATTAGTGATAGTAATCTTGTTAAGTTTGCCCGTACTCTTGTCAGCAGCCGAAACATTAAGAATACCATTACGATCAATATCAAATGTTACTTCGATCTGAGGTATACCACGGGGTGCAGGTGGTATACCAGTTAATTCAAACTTGCCCAAAATGTTGTTGTCTTTGGTCATAGCACGCTCTCCCTCGTAAACTTGAATGAGTACACTAGGTTGGTTGTCTGAGTACGTTGTAAAGGTTTGGGTTTCCTTCTTTGGAATGGTAGAGTTACGTTTGATGAGAGCAGTCATTACACCTCCTGCTGTTTCGATACCAAGCGAGAGAGGAGCTACATCGAGAAGCAAGAGATCCTGAACTTCTTCACTTGTATCTCCACTCAAAATGGCGGCCTGTACAGCAGCACCGTAAGCCACAGCTTCATCCGGATTGATAGATTTGTTGAGTTCTTTTCCATTAAAGAAATCTTTTAGCAATTTTTGGATTTTTGGAATACGAGTTGATCCTCCTACAAGTACAAGTTCGTGTATCTGCGTCTTATCGAACTTGGCATCTCTCAAGGCCTTCTCAACAGGCTCTAAAGTACTTCGAAACAGATCAGCATTAATCTCCTCAAAACGAGCACGAGTAATCGTAGTATAGAAGTCAACACCTTCGAATAGTGAATCGATTTCAATTGATGCTTGAGTACTTGAAGATAGTGTTCTTTTAGCTCGTTCACAGGCTGTCCTTAAACGACGTACAGCTCGTGCATTTCCACTGATATCCTTTTTGTTCTTTCGCTTGAATTCAGCCATGAAATGGCTCACCATTCTATTATCGAAATCTTCTCCACCAAGATGAGTATCACCAGATGTCGATCTTACTTCAAAGATGCCCTCTTCAATCGTAAGAATAGAAACATCAAACGTCCCACCACCCAAGTCAAAGATGAGGACATTTCTCTCATTTCCAACTTTCTTGTCTAGTCCGTATGCAATAGCTGCAGCAGTTGGTTCGTTGATGATACGCAAGACATTAATACCAGCAATGGTTCCTGCATCTTTGGTAGCCTGTCTCTGCGAGTCATTGAAATAGGCTGGAACTGTAACAACAGCATCTGAGATTGTCTTACCAAGATAAGCCTCAGCAGTCTCTTTCATTTTTGTTAGAACCATTGAAGATACTTCTTCAGGGTAAAAGGTTTTCTTCTCTGCTTTGTACTCCACTTGGATCTTAGGTTTTCCTCCTTCTTCGATCACCTCAAATGGCCAGTGCTTACGGTCACTCTGTACTGAAGCTTCGTTGAAACGACGTCCAATCAGACGTTTAGCATCAAAGACTGTGTTATGAGGGTTGAGTGCAACTTGGTTTTTGGCAGCATCTCCAATCAATCGTTCTGAATCTGTGAAAGCAACATAACTGGGAGTTGTTCGGTTACCCTGGTCGTTGGCAATGATCTCTACTTTGCCATGTTGGAAGACTCCTACACAGGAATAGGTTGTTCCAAGATCTATACCAATAGCTGGTGCCTTTGCCATCTCCTTTCCTTATAGTGCTAGAGTAGAGTTCTTCAAACGTACTTTAAGTTCTTTTATTGTTGAGTAGAGTGTGAAGTGACCCTGAGGTTGCCCTTATATAATGTAGTTGGTAACTCGTGTCTTCTGGAACCTTCTGCGACAGTTGACCAATCACATTTGCAGGAAGTCGTAACCACGTGTATCTAGAATGTTCTACAGGAAAATGAAAGGTCAGTTCTGCAGAGGAGTGTTACATAATACATATCATATTATGCGGTTGAATTTTAGTCATGAAGTATGTACCTTGGTACAAATGAAATTGATGCAGTTGCCTCGCATAAGAATTTCTGATTTCCTGAATTCATATGCATGATTTAGGGTCTGGGTAGAGGTCAAGAAGACTAAACCAGAGAATAGCTCACTGTTAACACCTGTCACTTCGAGTGTGTGTATGTAGGTATGTAGGTATATAGTACCTAACCACTCGCTAATTACTGTGTATATAGGAAATATCAATTACCTTTGTATACGTCTTAGTAAACTATAGACTAAACAGACTCAAAAACTGCAATCTGACTCCTTTTCATGCGTATATATTAATGTACATAGGTTATTACAACTGTGAGTACATACTTTTCACCATGGGAAGAGTGGAATAGTATACTGATAAGCTTCAATTCATCCATCCATTCATCATATACCACAATACCCATGTGTATAATTATACTCAATATACAAATTGTGCATATTAACGCAAATTGATGTCAGAATTCCTGTTATATAATTATCCATTGCTGCTATAAGAAGCAACATGAATGGGCACAGGGTCACTGAACCTTCCAATTGCGTGGGTGATGTGGGAGCATAGCACACCCCCTTTAAAATTCCCCATACTCTATATTTAGGCCAAAGTACAGCTGAAAAGCCATCAAATTTTTTTAGCTATTTTCATGGGTTTATCACTGAAATCAATTACGAACATTTAGAGTGCTTTGTCACTCTAGGAACACACTCCAAAGTCCATAGTGGTCAAATGTAACAGATATGTGACATCAGTCCTCTAAGAGTTAATAATCTATTGAGCTTTATTTGTAGCAGACTAAACATACTCAAAAGTTGTGTACTTCTGCAATCTGATTCCTTTTCGTACATGCATTTATATATACGTATGTAGGTTATTACAACTATGATGATGGGAAGAGTGGAATAGTATACTGATAAGCTTCAATTCATCCATCCATTCATCATATACCACAATACCCATGTGTATAATTATACTCAATATACAAATTGTGCATATTAACGCAAATTGATGTCAGAATTCCTGTTATATAATTATCCATTGCTGCTATAAGAAGCAACATGGATGGGCACAGGGTCACTGAACCTTCCAATTGCGTGGGTGATGTGGGAGCATAGCACACCCCCTTTAAAATTCCCCATACTCTATATTTAGGCCAAAGTACAGCTGAAAAGCCATACAAATTGTGCATATTAACATCACAAATTGATATCAGAATTCGTTTTTATCTGTTATATAGCTATAAGAAGCAACATGACTGCTTCTTTTGGTTGGAAAGTGAATAAGACATACATGTACGTAGCATACTAGTGAAGAAATTTCACATACAGAGCTAATAGCAAATCTGAAAAAAATCTCATAATACAACTATTACCAACTTGAGTTTGCGAATAGTCCCAGAGGGATCGTCTTTGTTGTGGCATTCATCAAAATGTTAGACATATCCTCTTTCACAGGGATACTAGTGGCCTGCTGGTTAAAGAGCTGGCCTGCAATCAAAAGGTTGCAGGTTCAACCCCCACTAGGTACATACAGGCTTTTTTCACCCTAAAAAACTAGGAGGTGTTCATCACTGCATCCTTCGAAGAGGATGTAAAGGTGTTGCTCCCGGGGAGCTGGTTAATATTAGGATCTTTGCTATTCTAGCTTTCTGGTTTAAGCCACATTTGGTTTAAACCACTTGTAAAAAAATAAAAAATACGATGTTTCATTACCCTGATTGATGGAGGCTATAGAGCAAGTTTTTGTTGATAAAACAGAATATGTCCAAATCACAAAGTGTGAGCATTATTATATAATGCATAGCAGCCTAATGTGTTAGCAGGATGCTAGGATGTCAGAGTTTATGTTAAGGGTCATATACATCATCTCAAAATCACCTAATAAGGAAGTTTGATGACATAACCTCATCCCATTTGGTTTCTCACATGCACGAATCATTACAAGTTAATTACACTCTGAGGTCATTGGCTGTTTTCAATATAATAATAATAATGAAGCTATTACATATATACTATTATTAGTAAAAAAAAAAAAAGAAAAACCCACCCTATGAATCTGCACTGTAGTTTGAAATGAGTACCCCAAAAATAAATTATTTTCATAACTTTCATAGAAATTATGATGGTAAACAATCGAGTATGAAAGTATTACATAAAATGTACATACAACTTTATATAGTTTATACTTTAGTAAGTGACATCTAAAGGGTTTGTTCATTTTACAGTTCATTTTCCCAATTCAACCATCTGCTGAAGTAGTTTGATGTTTCACGATATATTCGATAGTATATATTACTCTCTGAGAACAGCTCTTCTTGCCATTCAGATATAAGGCTAGTGAATTTTCTTCCATCTGTTTCATCACCCATTTGCTTTAATGCTGCAGCTGCTGCAAGTCTTTTTGCATTGAGGTCTGTTTCCTTTTTCAATACTTCTTCCATTGGAGTTGAGAATTTGCAAATTGTTGATGCATAAACAGAGTATTCTCTATATAAATATAGCGTCACTCTGTCAAGCTGAGACAGGCGATTCTTTACTGTACAAAAGAGTTCAAGTAGTAGTTAAATTGTACCAAGTAGATAAAACTATCTTTCGTGGTACTTCTGAGTTCGTTAGGTTGTACCAACTCTGTTCTAAGGTGTCCCGTAAGAGTTCCTTTTATTTACGTTACGTAACAATAGTTAATTAACTAGTCTGAAGGCGGAGACTACAAAAAGAAGTCGAGTCGATAATAATAATGTCTAAGGTTTGTTGATTACATTGTATATGATAGGGTTTATGTTACTGTATCGTAGATTACTCTTCGACTGCTTCTCGTAAGTGGAGACAGCCATGACTTTAAGTTTGACGTCTCTGAAACCGCGGATGATATAGTAAAACACGTTATCACACATTGGCCCAGCGACTGGGAAGAGGTGATTGTTGGAAGATCTCAGTTTCTGAGACTCATCTATCAAGGAAAAATTATTTCTCGATCAACAAAACTTTCAGGTTTGGATTGTAAAAATAACAATACGTATTAATTAAATACAAAAAAGATATATATATTATATATATATATGTAATTATGTATATATATATATACACAGATGATACAATAACCTTACCATCTGCCTACATTATACTCCTTACAGTATGTGCACTGCATTAATTAAATCAGTACTTGTCAGGCTATTATTGTACATTGGTATCAGGTATTCTCAATTATGTATGAACTCGTACTATAATGTAATGTACTAATAGTACAATTACCTGTGATTATAATGTCACAGAGCGATTCTTGATACCAAGCAGCTGGAAGCGTAGAAAAAATGCCTATATATATAGAATTTATGAATAAAAGATGATAGTAACTCGTGTATGTGATTATAGTACTTTGAGGAATAAAACTGATTTTAATATTCAGAATCTGCAGTATATAATTAATGCAGTCACTGTACATGTACCTATTATATATTCTGTAGATCTTTCTTTAGAGAATGGTAAATATGTTGCAATGCATCTTGTAGTTAGAGAACATTCACCAGAAGAACATCAAAATGGTATGAGTAAAAGTCTGTTTACATTCACAATGACCTCAAAATTAAGATGTGATGACTTTATATGTAATATCAGGAGCCCACTCATGGGCTCCTGGTAATATAGTGTAGTTTAATGTCATAAGGTTAATACATGATTATACTATAACTTAATAATGAAGCAATGGATTGAAATTTGACATACAAAAAAAATAATGGAAAGGATATAATTGTATGAAGATGGTGCAGGTAAAAAGATTGTTGATCCTTCCAAACTAAAGTTTTGAACATTTTCTGAGGTCACAGTGAATGTGAATGACCTTTACGTATTTCAACACATAAATATATTATTTAGGTGGTCATAGATCTGTTAGTAAAACGCAACGATCAAGATGTTGTACGATATTCTGAATATGAATTTTTGTTTTTTGATATACATAATTAATTTTTATATAATCAACATAATTATTGTACTATAATTATAATCATTATTCTTTCTGGATTATACATACCTTTTCCAATATACATAATTGTAATCCATAACGGAAGTTATTTATATATTTTACGCGTATAATAATCATTATTTACTGTTCCATTTTGTTTTTAGTTCATATCTATAATGACAAATTTCAATCATGTGATGATCATGTGACATTTCAAAATTATTATTATTCAAAGATTGAGTTATTATTTTCTGAATGAGGAAAAAACATATAAGATGTGTGTATGGAATATATACTAACACATCAAGGAAGGGGATTAGAACAATAATTGAAAAATGTACATAAAATTATTTAATTCATTTTAATAAATATCTAATAATAATATGATACGTAATGAAAGAGAGAATTATGCACAACAGTTACCTGAGCCTTGTTTTTTATTACTCAAGTCCACACTATAATCTTGTTTTTTAGTTATAGTTAAATGTCCAAGTGCTGCTATTCTTTTAATGGCCGCTTCGAAAGCTTGTTCTACATTCACAGCCTGTTTAGCACTAGTTTCGTAATAAGGCATACTTCCATTATCAGCACACCATCTTGTTGCCTCCTCTGGGCTTACTTTTCTATCTGTTATATCTACTTTATTACCCAGTACTACAAAAGGAAAAGATTCTGGATTTTTCACATCAGCGTAGTATAGAAACTCCTTTTTCCACATGCTTAGATTTTGGAAACTCTGTATATCATCGACTGCATATGTTAATAAACAACAGTCGCTTCCACGATAAAAAGGAGTGCGTAAACTTTTGAATCTTTCTTGACCTGCTGTATCCCATATCTGAAGTGTATATCGGTCACCTTCAACCTCCATGTCTTTGTTTAAAAACTCTACTCCAATCGTGTGAAACATACTTGGATCAAATTTATTGCTAACAAATCTCTGAATTAACGATGACTTGCCTACTCCTCCATCTCCCAGTAACACAACCTTGAGAAAGATTGGTTTGGACATTTTTACAGAGTGTATCACTGTGTAAGTAATAGTAATAGTAATACTGATTAGTCATTTTACAAATACTATGGTTGTGACTACATATTTGAGGCCTGGGACACTTGTAGCAATACCATCATAATATATGGCTTTTCAGTACAGAGGCTTGTATCACATATGACCATTACAATAATCATCCACAATATGGCTTTTAGTTAACAAGGTAGAGGCCTGGACACACATAAAGACTCATCCATCCACAATATGGCTTTTAGTTAACACAGTAGAGGCCTGGACACACATAAAGACTCATCCATCCACAACATGGCTTTTCAATACTGAGGCCTGGATACACTTGGGACAGTAATCATTAATGACTAAGTATGATTGGCATTCATTGTATACCAAAACCAGCCCCTTATTTAGTTAACATGTTACTTAGTACAATTAAGAGCAAATCAATATTGAACGTATGAGCATATAGCATACATGATATAAACAGCTTAGTGTCATTATATAGTCTATGCCCCACTACTATTTATAGTTTATAATGTAATTATTTTTTGTTTCAATATACATGTATTAGAAAACAAAGATGTATTCACTATCATGGTATTTCGATTATAGTGTAGTTGTGTTACTTTATCTAACAGTATACGTTAACTGGATTACTGGGACTTACAATATTTACTTACTCTACGACGTTCAAAATGAATCACCGAAAACGCACGAAGACCATAGTACAATGTATTGTTTTGACCACAAAATACCATGAACTGTACAACTTAAAAATCACCCTCACCACCCAATACACTTATTAACAAAGTAAATACAGAAGAAAGCGACACACACGAATTATATTAAAATTACTATTGCATTTCAGAATCCTCCCACCCCCTCTACATCAATACATTCCCTCTACGCATTACCCAACTGGTCATAACAGTTCCAAACAGTAGTGGAGCATTATAAACAAACTAAGTAGTGCCCAGGCCATCATAGGGATTCTAAAAGTCCCTGGATTGAACCTTCAAGATCCACCCAATATTATAAAATAAGGAATATAATTCAACAACCGTCTCTAGGGACTGTGTTTTATAAGTTAGTAGTAACTCACCACGTCTTTCAGCCAAGGTGAGAGAGAGAGTCCTAAATCTTATAATAGGTGTAATATAGTTTGCAACTCGAGTCATATGATCGACTGAGGTCACGAGCCACACCCACAATTCTGCACAAAAAATTTAACTATTATTAATTTTAATAATGATTTTAAAAAAATAGCAATGTGATCTTTCTTATGTCAGTTGTTCAACTCGATACCTCTTACTGAGTTTGAAAATATCTTGATTGCTAACAACAAGAATAATTATCGTTTGTCGTATCAGGTACTACTACTGATTGCTTTGTTAATAGTAATGTCTGTTCATCCTGGCTCAAATCCAAAAATCTTTTTGTTACCATTTCGAAAGCTTCAAATACACCTCTACCATCTTTTGCACTAGTTTCTACATATGGCATACCACCATTTTGTGTGCACCATGACTTAGCTTTCTCTATTTCAACTTGACGCTGTTCATTAAGATCTAGTTTATTACCCACCAAAACAAAGGGGAAGTTTTCTTTACCGATAACTTCCATAAATTGATTCTTAAGGTTTTCCAATGCATCAAAGCTTTCCAAATTGTCAATCAAGAAGACGAACAGACAGCAACAAACATTACGATAATACATTGGACTGAGGATTGGCATAAATCGCTCATGTCCACCAGTGTCCCAGAGAATTAGAGTATATTCTTTCCCATCGATCTCAATCTCCTTTCTCATGAAATCGCATACAATTGTACTTCTAATCTGAACAGGATCAAATTTGTTACAGACTAATCTATGTATCAATGACGTTTTCCCAACTCCATAGTCTCCAACCACTAGCACCGTGAGTTCTGGTTTCTGCATATCATAGTTGTAGGTGTGTCAGTGTGTGTGTGTGGGTTTGTGTGTGCACCTAATTATATATTCATTATTATCACTAATATTAATTATGCATTAATATCCAATCAAATCATTTGTTGCTGCCATAGCGCCAAGCCCAAAAAAAAACACAAACTGAAGATGGCCACTGCTATGGAGAGAAAGTTCACTGGTCTTAGAAAGCGTTTAGACCAACTTGGCTATCGTCAACCTCTTGGAGTGGAGTCCTTACCTCTAGTGGAACGACTCTTTGCTGACTTACTACATACCACAGAGAGTCTGAAGAATGCCAAAGTTCAGCTGACCAAAAACAAAGAACAAAAAGGCAAGAAATGGATACATACATCCTCACATATATAATACATGCATACAAACATATGTACATACATACATACAAACATACATACATATAATTATACATACATACATACATACATATATACATGCATACATACATACATACATACGTACATACATACACACATACTTACATACATACATATATAAACATACATACATACATACATATATACATGCATACATACATACATACATACGTACATACATACATACATACTTAATTATATATGTATATTGTATTAGGTTTATGGGAGCAACATGTAGAACCATATCGTCATGACAACGCACGGTTGAGTCAAGAAAACCTTGACCTTCATCAGAAACTAATGAAATTAAAAGAAACGTCCGAATCAAGAAACAAAGAACTTAAAACCGTACTGAGACGTTTAGAACACGAAAGTAATGACCTAAAATTCCTTAACACACAGTACATGCAGAGACTTCTATCACAAGAAAAAGAGTCACAACAAAAGTCCGAAAAAATTTTAGAATTACAAGAGAAGAATTTACAAGCTGTTATCCATACTCCAGGAGGACGTAAAAAGAGTATTCCTTTTCGTAGACAACGTATGGAGATTGATAGTACCCTACCTGAAAACCCCATTGGGCGCTCAAAGAAGATAGCTCCTGTTTCTACTCCTGACCCATATATCGCTGATCTTCTCAAAATGGCCGATGTGAGAGTTGATCAACTTCAGAAACAGATAGTGGATGGAGAGAAAATAAGAAAACAACTTTCAGAGAGCATACAAGATTTAAATAAACAGGTAGATATTAACCAAGCTGATCTATCTATATCTATTTATCTACTAATTTTGACACGAGTCCAATTTGTCTTATTTATCATTCATTCATCAATTCATCCATTAAATCATCATCTATATTTATGTATGTATGTATGTATGTATGTACGTACGTACGTACGTATATATATAAGTATGTATGTATGTATGTATGTATGTATGTATGTATGTATGTATGTATGTACGTACGTATGTATATATGTATGTATGTATGTATGTAGTATGTATGTATGTATGTATGTATCCATCTGTCTATCCATATATTCCATTATCAGGTTGAGAGACGAGAAGTTGAAATAGAACGGCTTTCAAGTCAACTGCGAGGAGGTAGACCTCCTCAAGCATTAGCAATGGAAGGAAAGATTGAAGGGAATGAAAGAATGGTGGCACATCTCAACATTCAGGTATGTGGAACTGTTCATAGTAATTCCTACACACAGATAGGTGTGGCTGTGTGTTAATTAATTATACACCATTTATTAAACAATGAGAAACAGAATACTATAATCATCATATTAGGTGGATTTTCTTCAGAAAGCTAATGAAGAATTGGAATCACAACTTATTACAGAGAAGGATAATAATTCTAAACTGCTATCTCGTATTGATGAGTTGAGTAATAAAAACTCTCACATATGCTCTGAATTACAGGTTATCTATCTATCCATCCGTCTATCTATCTATCTATGTGTTATGTAGTTTGCATCTATCTTCCTACCAAGTACCAACTTATATACTTGTATCTACCTATCTACCTATCTATCCATCTATCTATTTATCTATCTATCTATCTATCTATCCATCTATTTATCTATCTATCTATCTATCTACCTATCTATCTATCTATCTATCTATCTATCTATCTACCTATCTATCTATCTTTAGTACCAAGTACCAAACTATGTACATGTATCTATCTATCTATCTATTTATCTATCTATCTATCTATTTGTGTGTCTATCTACATGTATCTATATATCTATCTATCCAGGAGATTGGTGAACTTGTGAAACAGATGGAGAAGGAGAGAGAGAACAGTGAGGATGTCTTGAAGATAGAATTGAACGATTGGAAGAACAAATATGAAGACATCAGAGAGAAGATGAGAAATTTGGAAGAGGAAAATAAATCAAACAGAGAAGTAGGTTTTAATTATAATAACAAGACAGTATTTTTGATGAGCTCACACAGTGATATTGGTGCATTGACCAAAAGAGCTCCTGGTGTACCATTGGTCCAAAGAGCTCCTGGTGTACCATTGCCCCAAAGAGCTCCTGGTGTACCATTGGTCCAAAGTTTACCATTGGTCCAAAGAGCTCCTGGTGTACCACCCAAAGAGTTCCTGGTGCACCATTGGCCCAAAGAGCTCTTGGTGTACCATTGGTCCAAAGATAATATATACATAATTATTTAGGTTATTGAAGTACATACTGGGACAAGATAAACAGTGCTAAATGAAGTTAGAAAATCACCACCACTCTAAATAACCTGGGCGGAACACTGTTTTATCTATCTATCCATTTATCTATTTATATTCAATGGATAGGGTTTTGAAGAGCTTCTTTCTGATAATCGTCATATGGCTCAACTCTTGGCTACATCACAAGATGATAGTGAACAGGCTGCTCAACTTATTGAGAATCTCTCCAGAGAGAACAGGACACTAAAGAAACAGCTTCACCAACTGAAAGAAACAGGTTTGTAATAATACATGTACATCATCTGATTATCATGTGACTGTCATTTATATCACTGAATAGTGAATATTCATTGTCACCATGGTTACAGCATTACTGAACAAAAGATTACATGTACATGTATTGTACTATTCATTATGTTTACAAGTGTTGTTATTGTTGTCTCAGATCAAAAGCTTCAAGCAAAAATTGAGCAATTAGAGAGAACAGAGGGTCATCCCCATGTGGGTGTGGTCAAATCTACATTCCCTAAAGAGATGCAAAAGATACGTAGAGAGAGAGATGAGTTAAGGGAAGCAGTCAAAGGATTTGAGACTCAAATGATACAGGTGAATTATGTATCTATCTGGTGTCTATGATTGTACATGTACATGTGTACATGTAATCCTATGTACATGTACACGTAATCCTATATACATGTACATGTATGTACATGTACATGTAGTATGTTTTTATCCAGATCCAACAAGAAGCAGAGAGTCTGACTCAAGATAGAAATAATTTCAAGTTATTGTATGAGCAGGTTTGTACCTAATATGTATACACATGATATATCTATTTAATGCCCACTATTTCTTTTTGTCCCAAAGTCTATAATGATGTAAAACATTATGTATCTCTCTATTCACAGGTCAATGAAGATCTGAATCGAATGCGATTGGATGCTAAAGGTCCAAGAACAGCTCATCTTATTCATCATCTACAAGGAGAAAGAGATGACGCTCGTCTGGAAGTCCAGCAACTCAGATTGGAGTGTGAGAGTTTACGAGAGAGATTGAGAGTTGCTAGAGAAGGGAGAGAGAAGGAAGAGGAGGAGGAGGAAGAGAAGATAGATATGCTTTCACAACAGTTACAGGAAGTGAGTTTATAATTTCTCAATATGAAATATTTTAACTCGTACTCATATCATCCAGTAAAACACTATACAACTGGGTTCAGTACATAGAGAGGGTACTGTAGAGTTCTCCCATCTAGATACTATACAGCTGGGTTCAGTACAGAAGTAGGATACTCTAGAGTTCGGTCATCTAGATACTATACAACTGGGTTCAGTACATAGAGAGGGTACTCTAGAGTTCGGTCATCTAGATACTATACAACTGGGTTCAGTACATAGAGAGGGTACTGTAGAGTTCTCCCATCTAGATACTATACAGCTGGGTTCAGTACAGAAGTAGGGTACTCTAGAGTTCGGCCATCTAGATATTATACAACTGGGTTCAGTAAACAGTAAGAGGAGGATACTCTGGAGTTCTCTCATCTTCAGTATAGAGGGAGGGTACTGTAGAGTTCTCCCATCTACTGTACATGTAGATACTATACAGCTGGGTTCTCCTGGTAAAGGGGAGGTAAATGCCCCGCCCCTTTTAAATGAAACCCTGCCGGTGCAGTAGGCTGTTATTTATATATATATATAATTATACATCTAATTATTATTTAGAGCTTTTAATGTTTTAGATATCTCTTGAAAGAGATGATCTGAAACAACGCGTTGAGTCTTTCAGAGAAATGATACACAGACTAGAGAATGAATTAAAAGAATCTAACACCTCTCTCTCTGAGGCTCGTAATGAAGGAAGACAATTGAGAACTAAATTACATAATCTACAAGGACTAATAGAAGCTGGAGAAAGAACAAGACATGAACAACTGAAAGGAATTCAAGAACAGGTTTTATACAATATACATACATTATATATAATATTTATATACATGTATATAAACATGCATACATATATACATATGTACATACGTACATACGCACATGTACATACATACATACATACATACATACACACATACATACACACATACACACATACATACATACACACAGACATCTTCAAATGAGTTTGCTAGAGTAGAGATAATTCGTTTAAAGTCTCATATCAGTGAAATTGAAGAGGAAGTAAAGATCAAAGAGGAGAAGATTGAAGAAGTCACTAATTCATTGAATTTATTAGATCATGAACATGACAAGTTAAGAATTGATTGTGACAAGAAAGACGAAGAAATTGATAGGCTGAAAAAACATCTAAATGAACTAGTAAGTGTTACAAGATACATAGATAGATACATGTACATAGATAGATAGATACATGTACATAGATAGATAGATACATGTACATAGATAGATAGATGCATGTACATACATAGATATATGTACATAGATACTATCTATGTACATGTATCTATGTATGTACATGCATCTATCTATCTATCTATCTATTAGATAGATAGATAGATAGATACATGTACATAGATAGATAGATCCATGTACATAGATAGATACATGTACATAGATAGATAGATACATACATACATACATACATACAAACCTGTACATACATACATACATACATACATACATACATACACACATATAGTAGATAGATAGATACATAGATTCATAGATACTAGATACATATATACATAATTATATACATAGATGATATATACAAGTAGATGGATAGATATATACATAGATAAATAGAAAGAGAAGTGACAAGGTTATTTATAGTTACATTATTTTTATTTAGACTATTCAACAGAACCAGCTAAAATCAGAGCTAACTAAACTGAACACAATAGAACTCACCTCTCAGAATCATCTTGCAACGAAAGATAAAGAATTAAACTATTTGAGACAGCAAGTATCAGTAATGGAGGGAGAGAGAGTTCAGATGGGGAATGAGAGAGAAGGTCTTCAAAGGCATCTTGGTCAATTGAAAGAGGATTTAGCAACTATGACTAAAGAGAACCAGGCTGTTCATTCTGAACTTCGTAAAGTTGTCGAGGAGAGGGATAGAGTGAAGGAGAAGGTTGATGAGTATGCTAGAAATGTTTTGAAATATGAGGAACTTTTATCAGCAAAGGTCAGTGAATTAGAGAGTGATGGACGGACAGATTCTCTATCCATTATCTCTGTATCTTGTATTGTTTTGTTATACCTATAGTATGACAGTTTTCTCAAATATATATTTTGGTTATATTTGATTAACAAATAATAGGCTTACTAAAAGGGCTTTAGTTTTAGTTAACTAAAAGTCCCACTATTGGATTTTAGTTTAGTTATAGTTATTACAATAGACTTGTAATTTAGTTAACTAAAAGTCACAATACCTTACTGAAAGAGGTTTTGGTTATAGTTATAGTTAACTAAAACAACACTACAGTTTGGTCTGTGTATCTCTAGCTATCTCTCGTGTTATCAGATTATTCTATTTTTATTAAGGAACAAGAAAGGACTAGTTTATTAGAGTCTTATAAATCATTAACTGAAGAGGCTGAGAGATTGGATTCCACTATACAACACTCTAGAGATCAGCAATCATCATTTGAATTAGAAGTCACTTCATTACACAATGAAAAAAAACATCTACAAGAATTGTGTCAACAACAGGCAACAGAAATAGAACAGGTTTATCTCTATCTACTGTCTATCTATCTATCTATCTATCTATCTATCTATCTATCTAGTATCTATCCATCTATGTGTCTATCAACATGTATGTATGTACATGTGTATATGTGTATGTACATGTACATGTATGTATGTATGTATGTATGTATGTATGTATCTATTTTCGTACGTGTGTATTTATGTATGGTAGTTATGTTCATGTATACATGTATGTATGTATCTATCTATCTATCTATCTATCTATCTATCTATCTGTCTATCTATCTGTCTATCTATCTGTCAGCACATTGCTACATTGGAGTCATATGAAGTACAGTTATCAAATTTGACTCATTCCATGTCCAGAATGGAACAAACGTTAAGACAAGAACAAGAAGAAAAGGTGTGTGAAAGAAATTAAAATCACCTTGAATTGAAATCGAGTTCATTATAAATTATAGTTTTAAATTATAACCTTCCACCTTAGTGGCCAGGTTAATTAGCCATATACTAGAGATATGATTATTGAGAATGTGATATTATTGATGAATATTCTTATAGAAAGCTTTAGTATCGGATCTACTGGCTGTAAGAGAATTATGTGTACAAATAGAACGTACAAAAGAATCCTTATCACGTCAACTAGCCTCTCAGTCTGTCTCTCATGATCAGAGTCAAGAAGACATGGCTGGAT
Organism: Petrosia ficiformis; assembly: GCA_947044365.1. Classification (NCBI taxonomy): domain Eukaryota; kingdom Metazoa; phylum Porifera; class Demospongiae; order Haplosclerida; family Petrosiidae; genus Petrosia; species Petrosia ficiformis. The sequence continues at coordinate 4,602,615 of OX345652.1, read as the reverse complement.
TAATAGCAGAAAGAGATCTACTCAAACAACAGGTATTATATAATTATAATGGATATTACTTTGGAAATGATGTAAAATATAAACACACTCTCTTCTCTATTCAGCCATCTTGTACTGAAAAGTAACTAAATTAGGTATTTAGGTGAAGGAATAGTTGCTCTTCTTGGAGACTAGATTTAGTTGCCATCCTGTTATCTGTGTATAAAATGGCTGAATAGCAAGCATTATCATTTGATTATAAATGTATTTATGATATTATGTAGTTGTTAAATGAACAAAATAAAACTGAAAATCTTGAAACTTTACTCTCTCATGAAAGAAAAAAGGTACATACATATTATATACACACATACATATACATACATACATACATACACACATACATACATACATACATATATATAACATACATACATACATACATACATATTATATTTTACCATAAGGAGTTTCAGTCTCAAGTATCCGATAGAGAGAAACACATAGAGATACAACATCTTAAACAACAAATAACACGTCTTGAAAATGACAAGTAAGAGACACATCAGCTTCTATTTACAAGACACTACTAATATGTATATATATGTTAGTATATCACACAGAGATCAATTAAATAAGTTAAGAGGAGATATTGCAGTAAAGGGACAAGAATTGGAAAGAATAAAAGCTGAACTTGCAGCAGAAAAATTTCAAAAGTACAATACTTTATACATCTCAATATAGTACTTAATTAAACCATTAATAGTGTTGTATGTATGTATGTATAATAATACCACAACTGGTTTTAGGTATCAAGACATGATATCTGATTGTACCTTATCTATCCATAACTCACTGTTCAAGCATCATTACCTATTCATCCATCTATTTATATATCTATCTACTCATCCCATCTTCCATCTCTCTCAGACAACATGTACAAGAACAAGTGAATAGATTACGTACAGCGATTGGTTCATCTCCACATAAAACCTTATCACCTTCCTCCACACACACCTCAACTCGTTCACCTCTCACACACCCACAACAAGACTCACCGGTATGAAATATGAACAGATGAATAATTCAGTAATTGTATATTATATACATGTAGTTATATAAATGGTAGGTACTCACACAGACACATAGATTTATATATTTTAATGGTGGAGGTTGCTCATAGATATAATTGTATGTAATGATAGCTGTCAGTACATCTTGTCGTTGCAAACATTGACGCTCTTACACATGTCTTTAAGAGATGAAGTTTTCTTCTTTTTCAGGAAGTAGAAAAGGCCATCAGCAGATCAAAAGAGAATGTAGAGACGGAGAGTGCAAGTTAGTTATTATGAGTATTATAATAATATATATTATTAATTATTATGATTCTTTTTGTAGAATTGGTAACTGCATTATTATCCTCATCAACTAGTACTAATAGTTAATACAGTATTGTATTGTATAATTTATATTTTCATAATTATTACAAGAATATTTCTCTATTATAAGAGAGACCAGGTTTTTCAGGTAAGAGTTTCAAACTTCACAGCCACTCATTTGTAGTCAGGTATGGCTTAACCCTTGCATCCATACTGGGGGTCAGCCCATACCTGACTAACCCAATTGTACACACTTGGGATGGTCCTTTGTGACTTATACATATATACTACATTGTGTCATACATTTGAGATTGATAGATCCGAATTGTGAACATTATATTGAGAAAGAAGTGTAAAGGTCCTGTAAGACTCACTAGAAGTTATTTTATTGGTAAATTGATAAATAGAATGCATTTATTATTATTTGAGTACGTATTATGTGATGATGTATGTTCAATCAAGTACTCACAACACCCAGACAGCACTATATATATATAATGAGATATAAATGAATATTTTACACACACTGTGTACTAACTAACTTGAATAGATTAGGTTCTGGTAAGGCTGGATCACTGCCACCATGTCTAATGCCTTTATTATTAATAATGTAATAGTCTTTCAATAAATGTGGCCTTTACTTACCAAGATACAATATAAATGGAATCCATCCCCATTTGAAAGCTGTTCGAGCCAGTTTCAATACAACTTGTAATCTATCTCTCCACATGTTGGATATGAATGACACGTGTGACCACACCCCTTCGATTATATCATTAATTATTATTAATGAATTAGGAAATAAAAATCAATACAGAACAGATTTGTCATGATGCAAATACATCTCTAGCTATCAACAATCTCATGATTTCATTAGTACCTATAGTAATGATAATAATAATAATAGTTGATATATTCTTTTCTGTATACTATAGTAGAACCCCTCTGTTCTCGACACCCTTGGGAGAAATGTAAGTGTCCTTAATACAGGGACGTCCTGAATAGAGGGCTTATACTGTACATTAATAATGATGTCATATAATATTGAATTGTGTTGAATTTCTAGGCATCACTTGGAACACAAACTTGGTTTTCTAGGTCATTCCTCTACCAATATGCCATTTGTACTCAACTGACACTACTACTTGTACTTAATGCTCTACCTTCTAATATTTGATGTACTCTACAATCTCTCATATATTGTTGTACAGCATAGTCCTTTAGATATCCATATCCTCCATGCAGCTGTAAAGCATCATTACAAATATCAAAACACTTGTCGGTAGCAAATAGCTTTGCCATACTACATAGAGCAACATGGGCTGGTTCTTCCGTATCCAGTGAATGAGCAGCCTGACGCACCATTAGACGAGACGCAACTAGATCAGTAGCCATTTCTGCAATTTTGAATCTTAAATACTGTATAGTGAAGACAGATGGACAAATTAGATAAGCTAATAGGAGCCACAATGGACTAATGGATATACTATTAATGGAAGAACTAATGAGATGGAGGATAGAACAATGGATGATACAATTGAGGTAATGGTAGAACTAAGTCATGGAACAATGACTAATGGAGGGTACAATAATTGTACCATCGTCCATTGTTCATCTATTAATCCATTGTACCATTCATTAGTCCATCCATGGTTTCATCGATTAGTCCATTGTTCCATCTGTTGTACCATCCATTAGTTTTTTTAATTAATAGAGCTAACGATGACAATGGATGAAACAATAGACTAATGGTTGAAACCATGGATGGAACAATGGACTAAGGGTGGTTCAAGTAATGGAAAGATGGAACATTAGACTAATAGATGGAAATAAGGATATATATGAAGAATGGATGGTACAATGGAAATATAATGACCTGAAACTGTTCTAAAGGTTGTCCAAATGCCCATCTCTCTTTCATATATTGTGTTGTTAGTTCTATAGCTGACCAGGCAGCCCCAAGACTACATGAAGCTATAATAAACAATACAAGATATATATAGGGAAACCCCTCTATTGAGGACACCCCTGTATTAAGGACACTTACTAATGTCCCAAAATGTGCTTTATAATATAAATTCACCCCTGAAATGAGGACACCCCTGTATTCAGGACACTTACTAATGTCCCAAAATGTGCTTTATAATATAAATTCACCCCTGAAATGAGGACACCCCTGTATTCAGGACACTTACTAATGTCCCAAAATGTGCTTTATAATATAAAACCCCTGTATTCAGGACACTTATATTTGTCCCAAGGGTGTCCAGAATAGAGGTGTTCCACTGTACTTCTTTGGCATTGGAAAATTTGAGCATTTAAATATAACAGTTTTAATATAACATATAGTCTCCCTTTTATTTATTTACATACCAATATTTATTCTCCCTCCATTTAATCCTTTCATTGCAATATTGAATCCCTAACAAATGAGATTAGCATAAAGTCAATTCTTTTCTCTGTCCTCGTCCTCCTCTTGGCTTCCTTTATACCCTCCTCTCTCTGCCCTTGTCCTTCCCTTGGCTTCCTTCATACCCCCTCTCTCTGTCCTTGTCCTTCTCTTGGCTTCCTGCCCCCTTTCTTTCCCCTTGGCTTCCATCCTACCCCACACCCCCCTTCTCTGTCCTTGTCCTTCTCTTGGCTTCCTTCCTACCCCTCCCCCTCTCTGCCCTTGCCTTTCCCTTGGCTTCTTTCATACCCCCTCTCTCTGCCCTTGTCCTCCCCTTGGCTTCCTACCCTCTCTCCTTGGCTTCCTTCATACCTCCGCTCTCTGCCCTTGTCCTTCCCTTAGCTTCCTACCCCCCTCTCTCCTTGGCTTCCTTCATACCCCTCTCTTCTGCCCTTGGCCCCTCCCCCTCTCTGCCCTTGTCTTTCCCTTGGCTTCCTTTATACCCCCCTTTCTCTGCCCCTGTCCTTCCCTTGGCTTCCTTCCTAACCCTCCCCTTTCTCTGCCCTTGTCCTTTCTTTCATACTCTCTCTCTGCCCTCGTCCTTTCCTTGGCTTCCTTTATACCCCCCCTCTCTCTGCCCTTGTTCTTCCCTTGGCTTCCTACCTACCTCCCCCTTGTCCTTCCCTTGGCTTCCTTCCTGCCACCCTCTCTCAGCCCTTGTCCCTCCCTTGGCTTCCTTCCTGCCCCTTCTCTCTGCCCTTGTCCTCCTCCCCTCTGCCCTTGTCTCCCCTTGGCTTCTTTCCTGTCACCCTCTCTCTGCCCTTGTCCTCCCCTTGGCTTTCTTCCCGCCAGCCCTTGTCCCTCCCTTGGCTTCCTTCTTGCCCCTTCTCTCTGCCCTTGTCTTCCCTTGGCTTCTTTCCTGCCACCCTCTCTCTGCCCTTGTCCTCCCCTTGGCTTTCTTCCCGCCAGCCCTTGTCCTTCCCTTGGCTTCCTTTCTGCCCCTTCTCTCTGCCCTTGTCTCCCCTTGGCTTCCTTCCTATCCCCTATCTCTGCCCTTGTCCTCCCCTTGGCTTCCTTCCCGCCAGCCCTTACCCTTTTCTTGGCTTCTTTCCAGCTGCCTTCTCTGCCCTTGTCCTCTCCTTGGCTTCCTTCCTGTCTCCCTCTCTGCCCTTGTCCTCCCCTTGGCTTCCTTCCTGCCCCCCTCTCTGCCCTTGTCCTCTCCTTGGCTTCCTTCCTGCCTCCCTCCCAGTGTCCCTTCTCCTTACCTCTCCTTCTCTTCCTATTAAGTTTGATACTGGTACTGGTGAATCTTCAAATGTGACTATATGTGTTGGCTGAGAGTTCCAACCTACCTAGATAATGAATATAATTATAAAAATAAAATTTATCTTTCAAGACACTTGTGGGCATTAAATAGAACAACAGTGCACAAAAAGGCTGGATACTTAGAGGTCCTAGAGTTTAATAGTAAATATTTCATCAATTCATAATGTCAAACATGGACCTTTACGTAGTACATTGTATTATATTGAGTAACCTTTTTTTCCTTACGCCCTAAACTCATATTAGGTGTGTTTCCATCCACCATTAAACAAGAGATACCTTTAGAGCCCTTCTCTCCTGTACGAACCATTACAACATATATACCTGATTCTCCTGCTCCACTAATGAATGACTGGATAGACAGATAGATAGATAGATAGATAAATAGATAGATAGGAGGTAGATAGGTAAATACTAGATGGATGGATGGACAGAATAGTGGATGAATAGATGGATGAATAGATGGATGAATAGATAGATAGTTGAATTAATAGATGCATGAATGAATTGATTGAGTTTTACGTTCATCCTTTAACTAACCTTTGATCCATTTAATATATACTGGTCTCCATGTTTGACAGCTTTGGTTTCCAAATTAGCTGCATCACTTCCTACAGATGGTTCAGTAAGACAATAAGAGGCAAACCTGTCCATTGTACAAAGATCTGGAACTACTCTACGTCTTTGATCATCATTACCAAATTTATCTATCATCCAGGCACACATACTATAGTGATATACATATGGAGATACATACATACATACATACATACACACACACACACACATACATACATACATACATACATACATACATACATACACATACATACATACACACACACACACACATGTACACACACATTGACATCGGGACTTACTTATGTACACTGATATAAGCTGTTGTACTCACACAACCAGTTGCAAGAGATTCAAATATCACTGAAGAGTCTAGTCTAGAGAGATTACAACCACCAACATCTTCACGAATGTATACACCTTAAAATAACAATATATGTGTGTGTGTGTGTGTACACTCATGCATGTATGTATGTATGTGTGTATGTATATATGTACTATGTATGTATGTATGTTAGTATGTATGTATGTATAGTATATATGTATGTCTACTTTACGTATTGATATGGAAGATGAATTAATGATAAGGAGTTAATTTGTTATTGATATACATTGTACCTCCAAATCCTAGACTTGCTGCTTTTCTTAATGTATCTACAGGAAATATTTCCTGCAAATTTAGTCACATGACTGTCACATGGTATTGTTATATACTCATTGATAAGTACATACCTTTTCATCCCATGTTCTCATATTCAGTTTCATCTCATTCTCAGCAAAATCCAACGCAACTTTTTGAAATTCTTTCTGTTCATCAGTAAGACCATAAGATGCTGTGTACAGTTCATATTGATCACGTGACATAACTCATTAGTAAAATTTACAATTTAGTATATTATAATTGTATATATCATTTTCATAATTCGTTGACTGTTTCTTACCATCTAAACTTTTGCCTGTGAGTATTGAAGCATGTCTGGAGAATAGATTTACTTGTCTACTATGACGAAATAACAATCTAACTGCAGCAGACATTTTCATAAATGGGTGTGGCAGTGGGCGTGGTCATCACTAACCACGTGTTGTAAATTTGGAGGGATGGCTGGCCAGGTAATAATTATATGAAATAAGTTCTCTATTCTCATTATCTCCCATTTAAAAAATGCAACTAGGCTGTTTCTCAAGTGCAGGAAATAAGAGATATTACAAGAATAGAGAGAATAGGTGAGTATAAATATTAATATAATAAATGGGTGTGGTTTATAAGTAGTGATGGAGCTATATGTCACGTGATTGTCATCACTGCAGGAGCTCATTCTCATATACGAGGACTTGGATTAGACGATGCTCTGGAACCTCGTTCAGTAAGTAAAATAATAATATTTTAATGTGTGCCACAAATGACATGTTGAGGAAATGAAATGGTTGTTTTTAAGTGATTGCTATTAAGATATTTTGCACAGAAAAACCAGTGGAATTTGGTATCTAAGGTGCTTAATGATTGATCTTCCTGGATACCAAATTTCATGTCTTTCTACAAAATAGACATGCAAGCAATGACTGTTTTAATGTCGGCTATATACCTCTAATTGAGGGTTCATTATTACCTACTTAGTTACAGGAATTTAATTAAATATATTTATCCAGATATCTCAGGGGATGGTAGGCCAGGTTAAAGCACGACGAGCAGCTGGTATAATTCTAGAGATGGTCAAGGTATTGTATTATGCAACATATACTAATAATATACTAAAAATATACTAACCGTGTAATATTTATTGCTTACAGGAAGGAACCATTGCTGGTAGAGCCATTTTAATAGCTGGTCAACCTGGCACTGGGAAAACAGCAATTGCCATGGGTGTGTGTGTGTGTGTGTGATGTGATGGTGTAGAAATTTGCTTACTACAACTCAAAATTAAATCTTCTCCTAGGAATGGCCCAAGCTCTTGGTTCAGACACTCCTTTCACTGCCATTGCAGGCAGTGAGATATTTTCTCTCGAAATGAGCAAAACTGAGGCTTTGATTCAGGCCTTTCGAAGATCCATCGGTGTCAGAATAAAGTAAGTTTTGATATGGTAACAGAGACACTAATCTCATTTCATTCCATTTTTTTTTAGAGAGGAGACAGAAATTATTGAAGGAGAAGTTGTTGAGATTCAAATCGATAGACCTGCTCTTACTAGTGTAAGTTCACTGAGTTGGGAATGAAATGTAAACTTCAGAGCTTATGTACATGTGTATGTACATGTACATACACGTATCAGTGACGTATGTATACATGTACATGCCATGTACATGTATACACACATGTACATGTATACATGTGTACATGATGATATACCTGTACATAGATGTATCTTTTATAGGGTGCAAAGGTTGGGAAATTGACTCTGAAAACTACCGAAATGGAAACCATATATGATCTTGGTACGAAAATGATTGAATCACTCACTAAAGATAAAGTTCAGGCAGGGTAAGTGGGTGTGGTTAATTCAATGACCACACCTCCTTTTAATAATATTAGAGATATAATTACTATTGATAAGGCAACAGGAAAGATAAGTAAACTAGGTCGTTCTTTCACAAGAGCGAGGGACTACGACGCTATGGGTCCTCAAGTAAGTAAAGGGTTCTATAATGCTTATAGAACCTTTCATATCTTGTTTTGCTAGACGAAATTTGTACAATGTCCAGAAGGAGAGTTACAAAAACGAAAAGAAGTTGTACATACTGTGAGTCTACATGAAATAGATGTTATTAACAGCAGATCTCAGGGGTTCTTAGCACTATTTTCAGGTACAGTACAGACCATTTGTATAATTATTAGCATTCTTGTTTCGTTGCTAGGGGATACTGGTGAAATCAAAGGTGAAGTTAGAGACCAAATAAATGTTAAAGTCAGTGAATGGAGAGAAGAAGGGAAAGCTGAGATTGTACCTGGGGTAAGCTTATACCAGTGACATTACTATTTAGTTTTGGTTAATGTGCGGCCTCAAAACAATACATGCATATAATAATTATATAAACATTAACATACATCCCACCAATATTTTAGTTTATAATTAGTCATCATCACTCTGTCTCTCTCTAGGTACTCTTCATTGATGAAGTCCATATGTTGGATATCGAATGTTTCTCATACCTGAACAGAGCCCTGGAGAGTGACATGGCACCGATACTTATCATGGCTACTAACAGAGGAATAACAAAGTAACCACACCCACTTACTTAATTGACCACTCCTTTTACAATTACATCCAGTGGTGTGGAAATAGCAGGTCATGTGGGAACCTAAACCTGCAACCTTTGAATTGCAGGCCAGCCTTTAACCAATAGGCCACTGGTACACCCCCTTTTTAAGGATGGAGCCGAGTATACTCGTGGGAGAAAAAAAGCCTGACCCCACCAGTGGGGATTGAACCTGCAACCTTTCGATTGTAGGCTAGCAATTTAACCAATAGCCACTGGTACACCCCCTTTCACTAAATAATAGTATAGGTTATAATCGGAGCATAAACAGATTATATACGTACATGTAGCTGTAAGTGGTATTATTTGACTCACAAGACTACGTTTAATACTCCATTCATTCATTCATTACTTCTGTAGAATTAGAGGTACTAACTATACCAGTCCTCATGGAGTTCCTCTGGATCTACTGGATCGTCTTCTCATTATCTCAACACAACCATACACTGAGAAAGAAGTAAAACAGATTTTAACAATAAGGTGAGTGCGACTATCAGTGATGGTGATATATTAATGGTGTGTTTTGTGACAGATGTGAGGAAGAAGATGTGGAGATGAGTGATGATGCATTGGAAATACTAACTCGTATTGGAATGGAGACTTCATTACGATATTCCATTCAACTGATAACAGCTGCTAGTCTCACTTGTCGTAAAAGAAAAGTAAGGAATGAAGTTTGTATTATTCTTATTAATGCCCATTTCTTCCTTAAGGGTACTGAGGTTGAAGTCGATGATATAAAGAGAGTGTACTCATTGTTTTTAGATGAACATCGCTCAACTCAGTTTCTTCACGAGTATCAGGAGCAGTTCTTATTTAGTGAAGACCAAACCTCATCTCAACATGACACAATGGAGACTTAATTAAGACACTAATACATGATTATATAACTCGTTGCATGTGTATCACTTAACAGTGAATTTATGAATGTTGAAATTCAGTAGGAGGTTTTATACTGAGGTCCCTCTGGTGTTGTTTTAGTACGACGATAATGACCACCCACTTTAGTTAACTAAAATAATATTAGGCTTTAGTTTTAGTTACTAACTAAAAGTGCCCATTATTCTTTAATTACAGTAGACCTGTAGAGTTACAATACCTTACTAAAATGAGTTATAGTTAACTACTGTTTATGTAATGTGCAACAGTGAATGTATGACGCCATGTACTGTTGCACGTCACACAATGTGTTTAGAACCTTTTAATATATCCCATCATTTTGTAAGTACAAGATGGTAACACTTGATAACATCTCTGATACGTTTGATCAAGTGCTGAGGCGCATGAGTCTACGATTACTCTTTTTGCAACAGTATTGAATATAACACACAATTGGATAGCCTTTGACAAGCCACGCCCCTAATTATGTATTATATATTTTACATTACATTATGAAGTTAATATAGAAAATTTTTCGTTGGATGGTACATGGTTTATGACTAGTCTCCCGTCATAACTCAACGAGGCAAATACCCATGCATCGGATGAGCTCCATTTAACAGCATACACACTATCTTCATGTTCTTCATATCTGCTTATTACTTCATCAGTTTGTGGTCTGGGAATGGGGATGAAAGAATGGGAACATGAGAATTTTATAATAAGTTAACCAAAATTCTGGTCTCATTCTCGAATGGGGATGGAAAAATGGGAACAGGGATGAAAGAATGGGAACATGCAAGTAATATGATATAGTCAACCATGGTCGCATTCTCAATCACAACTAGATTAGGAATGAGGCAGGTGTTTCTTAAGTCATGTGATTAATGTCATTATTATATTATCGTAGTATCAGTTAGGATTAGGTGTGGTTTTATAATTATAGAAGCGAACGTGTATCTATTTATAGTAACAAATACAAACTTCTAATTTTGCTGAAACTCACTGAGGCTCAGGACCATCCTCATCTTCCATGTGTCTCAAAGGTTCTGACGCTATACTCGCTACTCTTGTTAATAATACCTAAAAAAACGAATTTTAATTGGGAGAGAATAATGGGAGCAGCTTACCTGACTATCACTGCTACCACTCAATATAAGCTGATCATGAAATAAGTTATACTGCACTGACCACACCCAGTGAGAATGGTCTTGACGAGTTAGAAGAGGGTGATCCAATTTACGCCAGTCCCAGAATTGAATACCACAGTCATCACCACAAGAAACGAAATAGTAAGGTCTGTTTGGATTACAATCTATATCTCTGACACACGGGCCATGGTGATGATCTAATAGCTGTCTACTTCTGTAATGGATGAAAGGAGGAAGGAGTAGATAGAAGAATGGATGAATGGATGGATCTATGTAGGAGGAATGGATAGAAGAATGGATGGATCAATGGATGAATAGATGGAAGAATGGATGGATCAATGGATGAATAGATAGAAGAATGGATGGATTTCGGATGGATAGAAGAATGGATGGATCAATGGATGAATGGATAGAAGAATGCATCGGAAGGAATAAATAGAAGAATGGATGGATCAATGGATGAATAGATAGAAAAATGGATGGATTAATGGACGAATGGATTTATGGAGGATGGTTGTATGATTGATTATCTTACATATTAGTTCTAGTATCCCATGAGTACAGAGTAGAATCTGCTGATACTAATAGTTGAGTATAGTTATGATGAGAGCTCCAGCAGACTGCTGTATGACACACACGTCCTTTTGAGTCTAGCTGAATCTTGTTCATCTCTTGTGGTTTAGCCGTACCTTCTATAGTCCACAAACACAATGAAGCTTTGTCATCCATTGTTGCAACTTGTGAGTGTGATCCACCTGGATGCCATATTGATCTACAAGAAGATGGAGAAGATAAACTATCACTTACATACCATCCATATACGTACGTACATACATACACAAGTACATACATACATACACACATATATACATACGTACATACATACATACATACAAAGGTACATACATACATACATACACACATACATACGTACATACATACATACACAAGTATACATACATGTACATATAAACATACATACATACATAAGTACTTGCATATAATTATACCTACAAACACAATTGTGTATGTATATACATAAGATACATAGATACACATACATACATAGTGCTACATACATACATATTTGTACCTTTGTATTGCATTCGGTGTATCAAAAGTTCCTAGAGGTTCAAGAAAGCCTAAGTCTGTCTCGTCTGGGTCTCCTCCTTTTATACGCAGGAGATTAGAATGACGGACATATTGTCCTTCTTCAATACCACCATGATTAATCACAATAATGTCTTTATCAGTGTAGCTACAAGATATGTCCCTACAGTAAAGAAAAAGGATAACAGATTATGTGTACTAGACTCATTCCCATTCTCTCTTCAGACCAAGTCTGGGAATGAGACTTTTAATGAATACCATATTTCTCCAGCTGGATAAGGAAACATCATTTTATTCAGGACTCCCGTCTCTTCATCATAGTCAACCAGATGTACCTGTAAGTGCATGAAATACATAAAAGATATTGAGATAATGGATGGACAACCTGATTTTCATTACGAATAGTTAATGTTCCACAGAGAAATTGAATTTTCTCAGTTTCTCCTACCCTGGTAGCCAAAGCTCTACTCTATATTGAAGAAAGAGCTTATTAAATGACATGTACTGTATTTCTAATTACCTGAAACTCAAGGCCATATATTTCTGGAGTTTGTTCAACCATTTTTTGTTTACACTAGTAATTAGAAATATTTACGGTAGAAATATTGAAATTATTGCATTCCACACTAATCCACAGTCAAATACTTTCTTGGACATTCTCTTTGAACCAGAAAGGACACTTCCTCTATCTATCTATCTATCGAAATGGCGTATGGAGATGAAAATGATTTTGGTTGGTGTAACCTGTTCATCAAATTTGCTCTATTTGTGATGAACTTTCTTGTCTGGGTAAATCATTACATGTGCTCTACAGGGAGGGAGAAAGTAGTTTTTCTGTGGTCAGGAAAACTGTATATAGCCAGAAAGTCAGCCTGAGAGTCTTTCTGCTATCAGGTAAGGTGTTTAGGGTATTTGCAATGATTGAAGCTCTCAAATATTGGTAAGACTTGCCTGACTGGCCCACTGGCTACTCCCTTCCTGTTCTGTATATATCATGTCTTGTGTCTGATATGCAGAAATTTATTGTATATTTTATTACTTCAAAGCTCCTAGGGTGTGCTCTTCTTGCAGCTGGTGCATTTGCTCTGAGTGAGGCAGGAACACTTAATGATATCGGTCTAGGTAGTATCTTGGCTAGTCCCAGTATCATACTAATCATTCTGGGTACTGTCATGTTTATTCTGGGCTTTTGTGGTTGTCTTGGAGCACTTAGAGAAATCTTCTTTCTCCTTGTGATTGTAAGTCTTTAGATTTCTCTTATCCTCTCAATATCTATCTCCTTTATTATTCTTCTACATTCTCTCTCATCCTCTCACTTCCCCTCTTCCTCCTCCTCACACTCTTCCTTCCCCTCCTCCTGTTCCTTCTCTTCCTCCTTCTCCAACTCTTCTTCCTCCTCCTCCTATTCCCTCTCTCCCTCTTCCTCCTCCTCCTCCTATTCCCTCTCTCCCTCTTCCTCCCCCTCCCACTCTTCTTCCTCTTCCTTCTCCTCTTATTCCCTCTTCCTCCTCCCCCTCCTCATAGTATTGTATCGTCATGTCAATTATTGTAGTCGTTGAGATTGGACTTGGTGTGTACATCTATTTACAACAAGATGGTGTAAGTAGGCAAGGCCACTAGTCATGTGACATATATATTACAAAATGTATAATATATATCTATGAAGGCTCGTAACAGATTTCAAGGTCAGATAGAGGAATACATTGTAATGTACTATGATGATGCAGATCTACAGGATATCATAGACTTTACACAGCAATATGTACGTATTTTAATAACCACACCCACTATTCTATTTAATGCCCTTTTATAGTTTGAATGCTGTGGAGCCGAAGGCCCAGATGACTGGCAATTAAATATTTATTTCAACTGTTCCAGTATAGCGTATCAGAGATGCAGTGTTCCATTCTCCTGTTGTAGACCAGTACGTTACAATTATTAATAGTTATTGTGCATGCTTTACTGCAAAATAATATTGCTGAAATGCTTACCTTTACACTGCTTGTCATTCCACCATTTTGTACAGGAAGTAAATGAAATTTGGTATCTAAGAAGCCTTTTAGTAGCACTTCCTGGATACCAAATTTCATTGACTTCCTGTACAAAATGTTAGAATAGGAAGTGATTAAATATAAGGATTTGATCAGAATTATTTTCAGAAAAACTATGTCATAATTATATACACATATTTTGTTAATTACAGCCAGAAGGTGAGGATGAGGTTATCAATATACAATGTGGATATCGAGCCCTCAACCAATCGGAAGAGGTAGAGATAAATAGATATATAGAGAGATATAATTCATATTCATTAATCATTCTATACATAGTTTGACCAGCAGAGGCTAGGAATATATGATACAGGATGTATTCAAGCACTGGAGAACTTCATTCAGCAATATTTATATTACATCGCTGGCGTAGGAATAGGGTTACTGGTATTCCAGCTGATTAATATACTCCTTACCTCTGGGCTAGCTATTGATGTACGTAAAGAACAAAAAGCTTTGAAAGTACTGAAACAAAAAAATCAGAAAGATAAAAACTTCCAGAAACAAGTTGCTAAACTTTGAGTATCCCATTTTACACATTCTCCTCATACGTACATGAAACCCGTTAATCTTGCTTCCTGTACATTTATATATAATAATACGTTAGGTTTTTAATTACATATGTTTACTGTTATATAGTCTGCTGTTAGTAGGTTTTTAAAAACAATATATATAATATATATCTTTATTTTATAATTATTATCACTGCCTTCAGCAGAATGGATGTGTTATAATAATTTAATGAACTAAATATTTCTCTCTCTCTCCAACTGTGTTTATACTTGTCTTTCCTATTCTAAAAACCTCTTGCTCATTTTTGTAATTATAATTATAGATATAATAATTAACTGTTATAAATGGGTGTGGTCTTTGCTGTACAATATGCAAGGTAAGGTGGTGTATATATATATATATATATAATTATATTATCTATAATTTCAGTTAATAGTAGAAAGAGGAAACACAGACAGTGAGTCTTCGTTGTATAGTATGTGATGTTATGTTATTTTTGAATTAAGATACCCAGATGATGACGACGGTCCTTTGGAAAGTGATAAAGATACTACTACTCAGACCACATTGAAAGATTTATTATATAAACAGCTTAATACAAATACTCATTCAGTATTGAGGTACATGGGACTAATATATACTATATACCATCCAGTATTTATATATGTATATGTATTAGTCGAAAAGGGGTGGAGTTTCATCCTAAGTCCACAGATGGTGATAATGAACCACTCCAAGGAAAATACATTCCATCTCAATTTGTAGCTTCAAAGTAAGTCATTTGACTGTCATGTGATATTTAATACACAAACATGCACTTGATTTAGTCTGGAGAAAGAGACCAATATTGATGAAATTAAAGAGAAGAGGAGATGTGAGATTGATATAGAATCAGTGGATGTGAAGAAACTTTTGAGATATCCTGGAGGTGTATCTAAGTTAGCACATTTAGCTGTACAAGGTTAATAGTACAATACATGTACATGTAATCTTCTATTGTTCATAATAACAAGACTTGTAAACATAATAAAGACATCATTATTTAACTCTCGGAAACGTTTCGGTTCAATCTGAAATGATTGATTTTGCAATGAAAAAATCAATACCAAGGCTATAGTTCAGGGTAAAATTCGAATTTCAAGAGAATACTAAAATGCTCACGGTTCTAACAGATAATATTATTGATCAAAACCACTTTGTAAACATAATAAGGACATCATTATCTAACTCTAGAAACAGTTTCGGTTCAATTTGAAATGACTGATTTTGCAATGAAAAAATCAATACCAAGGCTATAGTTCAGGGTAAAATTCGAATTTTGAGAGAATACTAAAATGCTCACGGTTCTAACAGATAATATTATTGATCAAAACCACTTTGTAAACATAATAAGGACATCATTATCTAACTCTAGAAACAGTTTCGGCTCAATTTGAAATGACTGATTTTGCAATGAAAAAATCAATACCAAGGCTATAGTTCAGGGTAAAAATTCGAATTTTGAGAGAATACTAAAATGCTCACGGTTCTAACAGATAATATTATTGATCAAAACCACTTTGTAAACATAATAAGGACATCATTATCTAACTCTAGAAACAGTTTCGGCTCAATTTGAAATGATTGATTTTGCAATGAAAAAATCAATACCAAGGCTATAGTTCAGGGTAAAAATTCGAATTTTGAGAGAATACTAAAATGCTCACGGTTCTAACAGATAATATTATTGATCAAAACCACTTTGGAAACATAATACGGACATCATTATCTAACTCTAGGAAACATTTCGCACTAATCTGAAATGATTGATTTTGCAATGAAAAAATCAGTACCAAGGCTATAGTTCAGGGTAAAAATTCGAATTTCGAGAGAATACTAAAATGCTCACGGTTCTAACAGATAATTATTATTGATCAAAACCACTTTGTAAACATAATAAGGACATCATTATCTAACTCTAGAAACAGTTTTGGCTCAATTTGAAACGATTAATTTTGCAATGAAAAATCAATACCAAGGCTATAGTTCAGGGTAAAAATTCGAATTTTGAGAGAATACTAAAATGCTCACGG
Organism: Petrosia ficiformis; assembly: GCA_947044365.1. Lineage (NCBI taxonomy): Eukaryota > Metazoa > Porifera > Demospongiae > Haplosclerida > Petrosiidae > Petrosia > Petrosia ficiformis. Next base: position 4,585,937 of record OX345652.1, on the reverse strand, counting down.
TTCTAACAGATAATATTATTGATCAAAACCACTTTGTAAACATAATAAGGACATCATTATCTAACTCTAGAAACAGTTTCGGCTCAATTTGAAATGACTGATTTTGCAATGAAAAAATCAATACCAAGGCTATAGTTCAGGGTAAAAATTCGAATTTTGAGAGAATACTAAAATGCTCACGGTTCTAACAGATAATATTATTGATCAAAACCACTTTGGAAACATAATACGGACATCATTATCTAACTCTAGGAAACATTTCGCACTAATCTGAAATGATTGATTTTGCAATGAAAAAATCAATACCAAGGCTATAGTTCAGGGTAAAATTCGAATTTCAAGAGAATACTAAAATGCTCACGGTTCTAACAGATAATATTATTGATCAAAACCACTTTGTAAACATAATAAGGACATCATTATCTAACTCTAGAAACAGTTTCGGTTCAATTTGAAACGACTGATTTTGCAATGAAAAAATCAATACCAAGGCTATAGTTCAGGGTAAAAATTCGAATTTTGAGAGAATACTAAAATGCTCATGGTTCTAACAGATAATATTATTGATCAAAACCACTTTGCAAACATAATAAGGACATCATTATCTAACTCTAGAAACAGTTTCGGCTCAATTTGAAATGACTGATTTTGCAATGAAAAAATCAATACCAAGGCTATAGTTCAGGGTAAAAATTCGAATTTTGAGAGAATACTAAAATGCTCACGGTTCTAACAGATGATATTATTGATCAAAACCACTTTGGAAACATAATAAGGACATCATTATCTAACTCTAGGAAACATTTCGCACTAATCTGAAATAATTGATTTTGCAATGAAAAAATCAATACCAAGGCTATAGTTCAGGGTAAAAATTCGAATTTTGAGAGAATACTAAAATGCTCACGGTTCTAACAGATAATATTATTGATCAAAACCACTTTGTAAACATAATAAGGACATCATTATCTAACTCTAGAAACAGTTTCGGTTCAATTTGAAATGACTGATTTTGCAATGAAAAAATCAATACCAAGGCTATAGTTCAGGGTAAAAATTCGAATTTCAAGAGAATACTAAAATGCTCACGGTTCTAACAGATAATATTATTGATCAAAACCACTTTGTAAACATAATGAATAGTACAATACATGTACATGTAATCTTCTATTGTTCATAATAACAAGACTTGTAAACATAATGAATAGTACAATACATGTACATGTAATCTTCTATTGTTCATAATAACAAGACTTGTGAACATAATGAATAGTACAATACACACATCTACATGTAAGCTTAATAGTTTTATTATTCCAGGAGATATATCAAAACGGAAAACTTTGTCACAGTGAGTAAGTCTATTAATCATGCATACACAGTGGTGTGGATAACGTCAGGACATTGTCTGATAAATATAGTGAATGTCCAGCAAACTGAAACAGAGCTGTATACAAAGTATATGGGGAGTAGGACAAGGGTGGTGAAAATGTCAAAATGTCCGGCAGTTGGCTAAATGTTTCCACACCCCTGTACAGTTGTAACATGTTATGATTATAGAATGGTTAAGATAGTGATAATACAGTATTTTATGATTTTCACAGGAGAGATCAATATACATCTAGCCCCATTCCCATACCTCTGGTTCCCATACTGGGTGTCAGTCAGCAATATACTTCTTCTATTCCTCTCCTACCAGAAGAGGTTATTCTACGACATAAACTTACCTTGGCTGAAATAAGATCACTGCCCAGATTTGGGAAGTATGATAGTGGAACACCATCCAATGTAAGTTATTATAAACGTATAATTCTAATTATCAGTTTGTTTCAATATTACCGGAATATCCAGATATTGTATATTAAAAATCTACATAATAGAGTATCAGAAAATGATTTGATGAGCGTTTTTGGGAGATATTGTGTAGACGATGGCAAAGGGGTTAATATTAAGTTAATGAAAACAGGTCGAATGAGAGGACAAGCTTTCATAGGATTTCAAAGTGAGTTCAATGATGTCATCATTGACCAATGACATTATTGTACTCAATCTTTTTGAAGGTGTTTCTATAGCAACGGAGGCATTAGAACTAGCCAATGGATATCATATGTATGATAAACCATTAATTATTAGTTATGGGAAGAAAGGACATGGCATGGATACAAGTTAAACTAGATGGTTTATGAAAGACTAGCTGTAAGAGACTCATTCCAGTTCCAACAAATCTCAGTGATCCAGTGACTCGTTCCTATTCCAACTATATGTACATTCTTGCTTGATTATTTCATTCTTAATTCAGACTCATTCCCATTCCATTCACAATTACTTATTCCTGTTCCAATGAGTCTCATTCCACAATAATTTTTATACAGTTATATTAATAATTATTACATACCAGAATAGGCAGGCCCTCCCCCCTCTGGTGTGACCCAGTTAATGTTTTGATGTGGGTCCTTTATATCACAGGTCTTACAATGAATACAGTTCTGTGCATTTATCTGAAGTCTCATTCCTGTTCCGTCTTCATTTGGAACGTACTCGTAAACCCCAGCAGGGCAAAACCTTTGTTCAGGACCATCAAATATTGCTAGGTTTTTCTCAACTGGTATTGTATCATCTTCTAGTTTAAGATGAGATGGTTGATCATGATCGTGGTTAGTACCTGTCAAAGCCACTGACGATAAAAGATCGAAACTGATTTCTCCGTCTGGTTTTGGGTACTCAATTTCTTTACATTCTTTTGCAGGTTTTAGCATGGTATGGTCTGGTTTGTGGAACTTTAGAGTCCAGGGTTCTTTAGCTCGTAGTGCCCACTGAAAAACCACGGTATATGCTATCCCACCCCATAATCCAAGAGGAGTATCAAATGAAGGACGGAAATTTCGAACTTGTTTCAATTCCTTCCATAACCAGCTGCTCTTTAATCGTTCCTCATATGTATCTAAATATAGACCTACAAAATCACATGACACATTATAATTAATAACGTCTGCCCAATCTAGGGTTGAGACTTCACTGCCTCGTTTATATTATTATAAATGTTTTTTGGACTCATTCTCATACCTGTTGTCTTGGACTCATTCTGGTTCTTTGTAATAGCCTCAAATGCTGCTTCAGCTGCCAACATACCACTCTTCATAGCATTATGTGTCCCTTTAATCTTTGGTACATTCATTAAACCAGGATTACAACCAATGAGAGCTCCTCCCCGGAATGCTAACTTTGGAACATTCTGTAATGATGAACAGGTAGAATCTTGTAATGAAAGTTGGATGGATGGATGGATGGATGGATGATGATTGATAGACGGATGGATGGATGGGTGGTTGGATTGATGGATGGATGGATGGATGGATGGATGGATGGATGGGTGGATGAGGAAAGATAGATATAATGGATAAACAGATGCACAGATCTATTTAAAGACATACCTGTATTCCTCCTTCATTTAGAGCACGAGCTCCATATCCTATTCTCTTCCCTCCTTCAAATAATGGATGTATTGATGGGTGATGTTTCCATCTCTAGAAAAATGTTATTGTTATAATTTAAAATACTCTCTTTAAAATATTTATAATTATTAAATCCTCACCTGAAATTCCTTAAATGGGTTTGTATACGGGTTGGCATAATTCAGCGCCAACTGAAAAACGATTGTAAATTAACAACAGTAACCATGGTGATTAATTATTATGAATATTAATTATTTCTCATTTCTTCAACTCACTACTAATCCACATACAACTAATGGAGGTCCCTCGTTGAGGTGGTATATGAACGAACCTCCATACGTCTTGTAGTCCTGGAATGAGTCCATATCACAAAACCAATTATATTACATCATATTACATCATATTACATCATACTTACCAGCGGCCAACCAAAAGTGTGTTGTACAGCACCTGGTCTGTGTTTTGAAGGATCAACTTCCCATAACTACAATAATATTAATAATTATTAGCTAGTATTGTTATTATTATTATTTGTTTATTATTATTATTATTTGTTTATTATTATTATTTGTTTATTATTATTATTTGTTTATTATTATTATTATTTGTTTATTATTATTTGTTTATTATTATTATTTATTATTATTATTATTATTTGTTTATTATTATTATTTGTTTATTATTATTATTATTGTTTGTTTATTATTATTATTATTATTTGTTTATTATTATTATTATTTGTACATACCTCTTTCAATCCTATTGCATAGCTCTGTGGTTGACAATTCTTCCCAAGATCATACGTCTTGTAGAGTTGTTTAGTTAACGATCCACGGCATCCCTCTGCAAATATTGTAAGTTTAGAATGAAGTTCCATTCCTCGAGCAAAAGTACTCTTTGGAGATCCATCTTTTGATATACCTACATCAACTGTCGCAATTCCTTTAACACTACGATCATCATGATGTAGAACCTAGCATAGCAACAGACAAAACACCATAGCAACAGACAAACAACCATAGCAACAGACAGATAACCATAGCAACAGACAAACAACCATAGCAACAAACAAATAACAGATAAACAAATTTTAAATCTAAATTTTTACTTCACTAGCTGCAATTCCTGGGTACACCTCAACTCCCATTGACTCTGCTTGTTCTCCTAACCAGCGTACAATGTTACCCAGTCTGACAATATAGTTTCCATGGTTACGCATTGGTAAGCCGGGTAGAATGGGAATAGGTATAGAACGTTTTTTTGTTAAAAGAGATAATTTTTCAGATGTGACTGGAGTGTGTAAAGGAGCCTGAAATAGATAGACAAGACAGATCATAATAGGAGGATAAATAGATGGATAGATAGAAAAGGTAGATTACATCAGGGCCCATAAAACTTACATGGGTTCCAGATTGCATATATAGACCGATACATAGATAGATGAATAGATACATACATACATACATGTATATCTGTAATTACATACATACATACGTACATACATACATACTCATATACACACATACATACTAGATACATGTAGTCTTATATATAGTTAGATAAATATGTAGACAGACAGATAGATAGATAGATAGACGAGAGGTATTCTTACTCCTCTATCCTTCCAGTCTGGAAAGAGTTCTATAAGGGCTCTTGGTTCCAATACTGCTCCAGATAATGTATGAGCACCTATCTCTGGAGCTTTTTCAACTACACAAACCCTTATTTCATGACCGCTTTCTTCTTCCAGTTGTTTCAAACGAATAGCAGCAGAGAGACCAGCTGGTCCCGCCCCAACTATTACAACATCACATTCATCAGCCTCTCGACTCATATCAATACCTGTTACGAGATAATGAATTATGTAAATTTGACAGAAAAGGAGCGAATACCAAAAAACAATTGTGATCAAATGTTTAGTTATAAATTCTTGATATTTATAGAAGAGAAAGATATTTAGTATCTAGGGAGAGAATCCTCCTCTTTTTAGAAACTAAAGTTTGTTTGGCTTCAGTGCAAAATGGGCGACAGCGACACTTATTATGAACATTTGATCAAAAATTGGTCATAACTTTAGTTTGGAAATGACCAACAATCTTTTTACCTGCATCATATTCATATAATAGTCCTTCCCATTCTTTTTGTGTATGTCAAATTTCAATTACTTCATTATTGAGTTACAGTATAATCATGTATTAACCTTATGACATTAAACTATACACTATATTACATATAAAGTCATCACATCATAATTTTGAGGTCATCATGAATATGAACAGACTTTAGATTATTACTTCACCTTCCCATCTTGAGTCAGTCTTTCTTGGTACTGTAGTGTAATGAGTAGTGATATGAGGATAGGTAGAGCTTGAGGCAGTGCTTCTAGCTGCTATTGAGCCATGAATAAAATGAGATCGTAAAACACATGATAGATCCCGAATACCTAACAAACAGAATATACGAAACATAATCAATATATTAATATTATATGCATGATGCAACAGCTACTGTATATTGCACATTAGTACTAGTATATGGCTCATCAACAAACTGACACTTAATATATAATTATGTATGTAGTTATTATAATATTATATATAATTATACATTATGATTATATTGCAAGATGACTCTTACTCACCAGTTCTACAAACCACTGTGTACATGTTTAACCACACCCCTATACTACTCAGCCACACCTCCAAAATAAGGTCAGCAATACACTTACTGTCTTACTAAGATTCAATTTATTAACTAAAAGTAAGACTCATTTTAGTTAGCCTAATTTAATTAATTATAATGTAATTATAAATTAAATACAATTATATTATACATACATAAATTCATTTAGTTATGTGGAGTAAATTAGCCGATTACTCACAACGTACTGTCTCTTTGGTTCTGTTTGGATTTACCATATATGGTATTGCTGTACTCGTTAGTGGAGGAAAAGGGGCGTGGCAAAGACATAAACAAAGGAAAGTTGAAGATGGTAAAACAGGAATAAATTGAAGTATTGAAGACAGTGTCTACCATTTGAAATTAATATATATCATTATAATAATGCAAAATCACTTTTAATAACTATTTATAACTATTAATTAATAATATCTGTTCATAAAAATCTGTTTAAGTGATCTTATGGGTGTGGTTGTATGTATGGGTGTGTTTACATGAATGTGTGGGCGGGGTTTAGAGGTTGACCACACCATTTAGTAATGAACTGAATTACATCCATACACTCCTCTTTTTGTGATGCCTATACGAGCAAGGAAATGGATGGATGGATGGATGGATAAATGAATAGATGAATGAATAGATGAATGGATGGATGAATAGATGAATGGATGTATGGATGGATGGATGGATGGATGGATGGATGGATGGATGGATCATGGATGGATGAATGGAAGGATCGATGAATGGAGTGATGGATCAATGAATGGATGGATGTACTCAACCTTGATGTTCATTATGAATTTACTCCAATCAGTTCTATTAGCACATTTTCCTTTTTTCTTAAACTCAACTTTCTGTTTCAATACTGGATAACCTAACATACATACATACATAATTATACTTAATAATTATACAACATACATATACTTAATAATTATACATACATAATATACATGGTAATCATAAATTATACATGAATAATTTATACCTGTCACAACACAGGGTAATGAGGATACTCCTGTATGAGGTGAGATTAATGAAGCAACATATGTCTGTCTCTCTTTATCCAATGGAAGTGTCTGTTCTACCTGTAATGATATATACATATGTACATACATACATGTACATACATACATGTACATACATACAAACATGTACATACATGTACATACATACATGTACATACATACATGTACATACATACATAGCTACATACATACATACATGTACATACATACATGTACATACATACATATAACATACATACATACATACATACATGTACATACATACATGTACATACATACATATAACATACATACATACATACATACATGTACATACATACATACATACATACATACATATATACATACACATATAATTACATATATACATACATATATACATACATACATACATACATATATACATACATGGATACATACATAGATACATACATAGCTACATACATAGATACATACATAGCTACATACATAGATACATGTACATAGATAAATAGATACATACACTAGATTTAACATTTAGTATACATACTTGTCTATCCATTGATAAAGCCAGTACCCATTCTTTAGTCTCCTCTCTCTTGTCCTCCTATATACAAAGTTGTCTATTGTACTTCATACTATTGTACATGTAGTACAAGTCAATTGTCTATTGTACATATTGTACAGTTGTATTCATACTATTGTACATGTAGTACAAGTCAATTGTCTATTGTACATATTGTACAGTTGTATTCATACTATTGTACATGTAGTACAAGTCAATTGTCTATTGTACATATTGTACAGTTGTATTCATACTATTGTACATGTAGTACAAGTCAATTGTCTATTGTACATATTGTACAGTTGTATTCATACTATTGTACATGTAGTACAAGTCAATTGTCTATTGTACATATTGTACAGTTGTATTCATAGTATTGTACTTGTAGTACAAGTCAATTGTCTATTGTACATATTGTACAGTTGTATCATACTATTGTACTTGTAGTACAAGTCAATTGTCTATTGTACATATTGTACAGTTGTATTCATACTATTGTACATGTAGTACAAGTCAATTGTCTATTGTACATATTGTACAGTTGTATTCATACTATTGTACATGTAGTACAAGTCAATTGTCTATTGTACATATTGTACAGTTGTATTCATACTATTGTACATGTAGTACAAGTCAATTGTCTATTGTACATATTGTACAGTTGTATTCATACTATTGTACATGTAGTACAAGTCAATTGTCTATTGTACATATTGTACAGCATATTATTGTATTGTATAGTCAATTGTCTATTGTACATATTGTACAGCATATTATTGTATTGTATAGTCAATTGTCTATCACACACAGTATAAAAGGCAAACATATTTTCAGAATTCAACAATCAACAGTTCAGATATCTCACAGTCATGTAAGGCTGTTTTGGTAGAGGTATTTCAAATGGGATATCTGTATCTACAAGATCTGTGTTATCCAGCATATCTAATGAGCCTTCTTCAATAGCCTAAAGAATAAAGATCACGAGGAGGTGAAGATGAAGAAAGTGATGATGACAAAGTATCAAGATCGAACAAGGATCGAGATAATAGTGGAGGTGATGATGGTGACATGTGTGGAGGTAATAGCTGTAGATGAGACAATCATAAGGTCAGTACTCACTTCACTTAGATCCAGGAAATGATTGAAGAAAATGAATGCCATGCTTTCTTCTCCAATAGCCTAGTTATAATAAAGTTATCATTCATTCTCATTTAACATTATACCCCATCTAACCAGAACTATCCCATCCTTCAACTAAAGACCTATCCATTAATCCAATGTACCCCTTGGGCATTAATCCAATGTACCCAGGTATCCAACCAACCCTATCCATTAATCCAATGTACCCTAGGGCATTAATCCAATGTACACCCAGGTATCCATCCAATCCTTAAGCTAAAGACGACCTATCTTCATCATTATTAATCCATGGGTATCCAACCAACCCTATCCATTAATCCAATGTACCCAGGTATCCAACCAATCCTTTAGCTAAAGACCTATTAATTGACCTATCCATCATTATTAATCCACGGGTATCCAACCAACCCTATCCATTAATCCAATGTACCCAGGTATCCAACCAACCCTATCCCAATGGGTCCTTTAGCTAAAGACCTATTAATTGACCTATCCATCATTATTAATCCACGGGTATCCAACCAACCCTATCCATTAATCCAATGTACCCAGGTATCCAACCAACCCTATCCCAATGGGTCCTTTAGCTAAAGACCTATTAATTGACCTATCCATCATTATTAATCCACAGGTATCCAACCAACCCTATCCATTAATCCAATGTACCGTACCTTACAATAATTTCCTGCATCATAAAAAGCTTTATCAGCAGGTATGACATCAGTATGACGTAATAAAGATACAGATAATTTGGCTACAATACCATTGAGTTGAGGTAGACTAAGGCAAGCAGCACGTGTAGCTAAGTAGTGAGATATCAGTAAGAATTGTTCAAACTCTTTTAAAAAATGGTTCCCTGGTTCAGAAGACTGTGATAACTCTTCAACCTAAAACATTAAAGGTAAGATGGACATGGACAAGACAGAAGAACAGATAGATCGTTGTAGATAGATGTATGATGACTATAAAGATGGACTGACAGATGAACAGACAAATGGACGGATGGACAGACAGATGAAACACACACAAATAAATGGACAGATGGACAGACCAATGACGGACAGATGAACGGACAAACGAAGAGTCAAAAAATCCTCACAAGATTAAACAACATATTCCTGAGACTGGCATAAGTAGAATAAGCACTAGGTCCCTCAAAATGTGCACAGAAAACTTCCTGACACAACTTCTTATAAATATTGAAGTTTTGAGAGTTAGCTGGTGAACCATGTGTTGTAAATAGTTTCAAAGCCGAGAGACAAGCATTTGATTTTATCAGATTAGCAGCATAGAGTGCTACATATTTATCCAATACACTAGCTCCCTGTGGAATGGAAGAAAGGTTAGACATAATAAGAGAGATAGAGGATGAGAAGAGGTAATAATTTGAGAGGACATAAGCAGAAGATTACGCAGAACACATGAAAATGGATAAAGTAATATTTCAGAGGGCACAGGCAGAGAGATGAAGCAACAGTTCAGAGAGCAGACAGATAATGCTGCAACATAGACCTCTGAGAGATAAGGTAATACTTTGTGAGATAATATTTGTGAGATAATATTTCAAGGACACAACACGAGAAACAATATTTCTTAGGACAGAGGGATGAGGACCTGGTGAGCTAACCTGCTGTTTAGCTACTTCTAAACATTTATCCCATTCTCCAGCTTCCATGTACATTTTAAGTGCTCCATCAGGATCAACACTTTGCATCTGTAACCATGACAACAGTGAATGACATGCGTACAAAATTATGATAATGGTAATAAAATTTCTAATCAATCATAATAGACATCCAGTTATATGTATTTAGTTATTAAATTACCTCATCTGTAACCATGACAACGGTGAATGACAATTATAATTAATTTCTAATCATGTGATATCCATATTTAGTTATTCAATTACCTCTTCTGGTTTATTTCTTTCTTTTAGATATTGTATATAGGCATCCTCTACATACTGTTCATATCTATGATGTAATATGATGTCATGATGATGTCATGATGATGTCATGATGATCATAAATCAAACCTCGGTTCAATATTTTTTGTGATGTGTCTTGCTTTCTCCCAATCTTCTCCCAATATTAACATGTCCAGACCATCTTTTATCTTATTAACACTAAGAAATAGTTCCCCAGCCTATGGACAATATGGACAGATAGACAGACAGATAGATGGATGGATGGATGGATGGACAGATAGACGAATGATCAATGAATCCATGGACAGATAGATGGATACTTGGAAAGATGGGAATGGATAGACAGACAGACCTGAGAATATCTTCCAATATTTGCCAGTCTATCACACACCAGAACTACTACGTCAATAGATTTGTCAGAAACAAACTTTTTACACAATTCAACTGCCTATAAATACAAGAATAAACGCAGTATGAACATGGACACAGGGTCCTAAGTCAATGCATGGACACAGGGTCTTAACTAAGTCAATGCATGGACGCAGGGCCCTAAGACAATGCATTGACACAGGGTCCTAAGACAATGACTGCACAGGGTCCTAAGACAATGAGTGTAAGACAAAGGTATGGACACAGGGTCCTAAGACAATGAGTGTAAAACAATGAGTGGACACAGGGTCCTAAGACAATGAGTTGGACATAGGGTACTAAGATAATAGGTCTTAAAACACAGGCAGTTAACAAATAGAGATTGGGTCATGAATAGAGGGGTTCCATTTTATATCTTACCTTGTTCCAAGCCTGTATTAACAATTCCTGATCATCACAATTATTTACAGTAACTTGAAGAAACATTTCCACTGCTCTACTGTACTCACCACTTCTTTCCCATGTCTCACCTTGTAATAACAAATCTTGATAATTCCTAATTAGACAATAAGCCATAAACTTTATATAGATACATACATGTACATGTACATGCATACTTTATAATTTATATACTATATGTAAAATTACTCACTTTCCACTGTTTGCAGCCATTTCTCTTTGAAATTCATCCAACTACATACATGTATGTATGTATGTGTGTATGTATGTATGAAAGTACATGTACATAACACATTCTTCACCTTATGAGGTAAGTATTCTTTAACTACCCTCAGAGCATCAGACCACATGTCAACTTCCTGAAGGAATGGTAAAATTATAATCTTATATACCAACAATTTAGTTACTAGGTATCGGACACAGTTGGGTCTAACTAGGGAGGGACTCAACCAAAGTTTCCAAGCACGCTATAATCTACATATTATATGTTTATACAATTACTTTGTAGTGCTTAGCTGCTAGATCAGGACGATCGGCTCTGAGAAGGAACGTCTCTGCCCTTTGAAAATCCTTTTTCTGAAATGCCACATGAGCCTGCATTAAAATGTAATAATATAATATAACATCTATCCACCTGACAAGTGCACATCCGAGACTCTTTAGCAGAGCTTGCCTGGGTGACTAGCATCTTAGTGGGTGAGGGGGTTATACGTTACATATAGTATACCCTCCCCCATCAAATGGTTGCTATGGTGACATGCATGCACCATAAGGGTACTTAAACAAAGATCATCAAATGACACTTCAATCTATCTACATACCTGCCCAACCAGTACATCAGGTAAACTCTCGGGTGAGTGTGTCTCTGCAACTCTCTGAGCTGAGTCCCAGTCCTGTTGATGTACAAACCTGACGAGAGGAGAGGAGAGGGGAGGAGGAGAGAAGAAGAGGGGCAGATGAAAGAGTAGAAGAAAGAAAGGATGGAGGAAAGAGAAGAGCAGAGGAGAGATGGACAGGTGAATGGTAAAAGAGATGTGTGAAGATTGTTCGATGTGTCAACTTACATTAAAACAGCTTCCTTGGGTTTGCCTGATCTTATAAACTCCATTTCTGCCTCTGAGAATTTACCCTAAACATTGAAGAAAGATGGAAAGGCAGACAAGTTGACAGATAGACAGACAAACAGACAGACAGACGAACCTCATCCTCCAAATAAAGAGCATATTTTAAATGAATATCTGGTATTTTGGACTTAAGAGACATTTTAGCAATTTCAAATGCAAAATCAAAAGATCTGTAAATATATGGATAAATAGGAATATATGGTTTTATGTTGTAACCATGGTAACTGCTATGAATATTATATAAGATGTGTATAATGTATACTAACAGGTTTTCAGTAGCATAATCAACAGCTGCTTCCAACAAACCAAATTTGGACAGAAGTTTCACAGCAGACTCACCACCTAATTAACATGTATGTACACGCATATGCATGTACATGTATATAATTATATACAAACTTACTACATACATACATGTACATGTACATGTATACATAATATATACAAACTTAATACATACATGTACATACAAGTATACATAAATACATGTACATACATTCATGTACATACATACATACATACATTTACATACATACCTGTATTAAAAAATACATGTAGTCATGTATGTACACGCATGCACATGAATGTAACTATGTACATACATGTATATACATTGAAGGCATTATTTTATTACATGTACATTGTACATGTACCTAGACTTTTAGCCCACAAATAAGCTACTTGATTTGCAGCATTAGATCCTCCTTCAGCTTTAGCAACCTGATAAAAAAACAACACAATGTCACTTATTAACTTCAACATAATTCCAACAGGACAATACACATGTACAATACAATATGGGACTATATTCATACCCTGTAAGCATCATCCCATAGGTTATGAGCACGATGCATATTAACAGCTGCTTTCCAATCCTTGCCTTGTATATAATGATGTTCAGATTGTCTGTAATGACCTTTACTCTCTAACTCCTAAGATGGATAGGATGGGACATGATGAGTCATTAGACAGATAGATACATAGATAGATAGATACATAGATAGATACATAGATAAGTGGATGGCAGATGGATCAATAGATACATACAAACACACACATGTACATGTACATACAGTACATGTAGATAGATAGATAGATAGATAGATAGATAGATAGACAGATAGATAAGTAAATGGCAGATGGATCAATAGATACATATAAGCACATGTAGATAGATAGACAAATAGACAGATAGATAGGTGAGCAATGAAGGATAGGCAGACAAGACAAGTGAACATAACTAACTTTTGCTAAGTGTATATGAGTGTCTGTGAGCAGATCAGGATGATATGTGGTAACAAGTTTCACCATAGGATCATACTAAATATAAATAGATGATAAAATGAACTCTGATAGCATCCTGACACACCCTCCTGTAATTTGGATGGATGCTAAATAAGGTCCCATTCCCATTCTACTCCTCGTACTTACTTGTTCATTATTCTTATGCATGCTGAATGTTAAATAAGGTCCCATTCCCATTCCACTCCTCATACTCACTTGTTCATTATTCTTATACATGCTGATTGCTAAATAAGGTCCCATTCCCATTCTACTCCTCATACTTACATGTGTACTTGTTCATTATTCTTACATATACATGCTGAATGTTAAATAAGGTCCCAGTCCCATTCCACTCCTCATACTCACTTGTTCATTATTCTTATACATGCTGATTGCTAAATCAGGCTCGTTAACAAGAACATATAAACGTTCAGCCTCCCTCAATCGTCCTTCCTCTTCCAAGATCTTAGCTCTATTAACATATAACTCATGAACCTCTTCACTATCCATACAACTGACAGCTATTCTATATGCAGGCTCCCATTTGTCCGCTTCAATATACATATCTACTGCCTGTCTGTGAAGTTCACCTTTTAAATAGAACTCTTCAGCTTCCTAGTGAGAGTATAATAGTAGTTCAATAAACACATGTATTTAGAACAAGATAGTAGTACCTACTGATGCACTGATAAGAGATTTATAAATATTCCGATAAACAGACTCTTTATATGTACTAATAACTGATAATGATCTGATATTATATCTATCTTCTGGTTTCTGATTCTTGCAATGAAAATTAGCATTTACTCGATAATTATGAGTATCATAAAATCGATTAATGACGACAATATTAGTATACTTAATTACTTATTACAATATCAGTTACATCTTTAGAGATACTGATACTAGAAATAATGACTGATACCAAATACCGATCCAAAGAAGTTGCCAGTAGCTCGTTCGAGCTGCCAGTTTATCAAATTTTTGCGAACAGACAGACACATAGACACACACACACACACACACATACAGACACACAATATGATTACTGTACCCTTCCACCTACACTTCGCAGCAAGGGTAATCATCAGTGCATCACTAATCAAGGCCACCTAACACATGTGATTACAACTAGCAGATTAACTTAGTAAACTAACTTCATATTTCTTCACAGATGCGTAATGATCTCCTATTTGCATGTAGTATGGTCCTGAGAGAGCAGTATCTTGAGTCTCTGCAATCTGTGCAGCTTTACTCCATTGTCTACCTTGAATGGCCGCTTCTATTGCCTTCACTAAATTACCAGCTTCAACATAATGAATAATTGCATTATCAAACTGCTTCTGAGTACACAGTTTATCACCCCATTGTTCCTCCAGGGGTACAACCTCAGAGGGAAATGCCCCTCGTGCTAGCTCCACTGCTTTTCTGAAAGCACCGCCCTGTCTATATGCTTCCATGGCTTCTTGATACGAACGTGCTTGTTCGTAGAGCTCTCCTGCCTTTTCGTACAACCCTCCTTTCATTAGAGAAGATGCTATTTGTTGTAACATATCAAGATGTGCAGATAGGTCCTGAGAGAGAAAGTTATATAGTACATGTAGTCTTTCATTATATACAGTTTGTAGAACATGTACATGTAGTTTTTCTGTACATGTACATGTACATGTAGTCTTTCATTATATACAGTTTGTAGTACATGTACATGTAGTTTTTCTGTATGTGTACATGTACATGTAGTCTTTCATTATATACAGTTTGTAGTACATGTACATGTAGTTTTTCTGTATGTGTACATGTACATGTAGTCTTTCATTATATACAGTTTGTAGTACATGTACATGTAGTTTTCTGTACATGTACATGTAGTCTTTCATTATCGGTATACAGTATACATGTACATGTAATCAGTATAGTACATGTATCATATGATATTTACCTGATGCTGCATAACTATTCTTGCTGCCTTTGCTGGTAATCCAGCCTTGAGATAGAGGCTAATGGCCGAATGGAGGTCTCCTTCTTTCTCTCTCATTTCTCCGGCTCTTTCTTCTTGTCCGGTATCAAGTAACCATTGAAGATAAGATGCTCTGAGATTTTCAAGATCTGCATGACCCTATAAATAGATATATAGAAAGATAGTTAGATAGATAGACAGATGATAGATAGATAGATTGATAGATAGATAGATAGATAGATAGATAGATAGATAGATAGATAGATAGATAGATAGATATGACTAGAGAATTGCATACAGTTAGTTCAGCCACTATTATGGCATCTTCCCAACGATTTAGCTCCATATACATATCCATTGCTTGTTGAATATCACCCTATAGAATCAAAATGATTGGTTGAATAGTTGTCATAGAAATGCTTATAAACCTTGTCTGTTAGAATTCTTTCAGCTTTTTTGAATTGTTTTTTGAGAGCAGCTAACTTTGATTGAACAAGATAATGTTTGCTACCATCTTGCTCCTGTAACAAATAGATAGATAGATAGATATGGATGGTGGAACGGATGGATGGAGAGATAGATAGATAGATAGATAGATAGATAGATAGCTATATATATAGATAGATTGATACATAATGGATAAATAAATGAAAGCTAATAGATGAAAAATATCGTACTCACAGTCTCTGCTGTAATCCGATTGGCCAGTTCATTTACATTCCTCAAATACCTTGCTTTGGAAATATCACCAATAGCTGCATAACATCTATCATGTGACCATGTGAAGAAAACATTTAAACATAATTATATCCAACAAGAGTTTGGAAAAATTCACTCACCTCTCAGCCATTTTGAGATGTCCTTCTTGTAGAGTGAGCTCTGCTAATGTTTTCCACATAGCTTCACTCTCACTGGATACTTGAAGGGTTTCAAGAAAAACAAGTGCTCTCGGATAATCGCCATCGTCAATAGCTGATAATAGATACAAGAAAATTATTGGGTCTCCAGAATAATTTTAGGGTCTCAAGAATAATTTTAGGGTCTCAAGTAAATTTTTAACTGTTCCAAACTCTATTAATCTTCGCTTATCAACAAAGTTTCAATAATTATAAGTACACAACTACACGTTCCAAATTCTATTAATCTCTTAGCTATATTTATTACTATAGGGTCTCAGTATACTAATTTTAGATAATAGAGTCTAAAGTATATAATTACCTGTTCCAAACTCTATCAGTCCCTCATCAAGAGCATAAGATAAAGTTTCCATTCCACTTTGTACTAAGACTTCGGTTTTTCCTTCATGTCTCTCTATACCTACTATTTCTCCTTTGATTGGAAACATGGTAACATTTTCTGATTTATCTATGTTGTACCAGATACACAGGTTTCCTCTGTTCTGTGCCACAACTACATCACTTTGAGGGACCCACTGGATGAACGGACAGATGAATGGATGAATGGATGAATGGATGAATGGATGAATGGATGAACAGATGAATGGATAGATGAATTAATGTATGGACGGATGAAAGCATGTATGGATAAAGAAGGGATGAATGAATGTATGTTTGTGTTACCTGAACATAGGAACAAAATGACAGTAATGGAGTAGTACCTTCACTATCAACATCATAAAGATGAAGCTGAAGAATAATAAAATTTCAAGTTTCAAAACAATGATTATGCTACCTCAATCACCCCCCCCCCCCCCATTCCCACTCCCATTCCCATCCCCATTTCTATACCCTAGCTAGGCCTTATACCCTCATCCCCATTCCTACCCTAGGCCTTACCCATTCTCTCAACCTATCTTATTATATACCTTCAATTTCTTGTCTCTATACAGAAGCTTACAACCAGTCTCATTCAACTGTGAAATACAATCAGTATAATTAACTGCCATATACACAATCAATTTTCTGAGGCTATGACAATATATGCATTAATATCCTCACCTCCAACCAGTTGATCTTACTCTCATGGTTCACTGTACCAATGGTAATACCCATATACAAGTCCACTGGAAAGAAATGATAAAATGGGCATTAATTTGAATAAAGACAGACATGTACTGATATCCATGTATAGTATGTTCCCTTCCTTCAACTCACTGATAGAAATAGTATGAGGATCAATCAAATATGCCAATTTCTTGGAGTGCTCAATGTCCTTCTGTTTCCTCTCATTAATACGTACACTAGATACATATAATTATATGTACATGTACATGTACATGTAATTATACACATGTATGTGTATGTACATGTATATATATATGTTAGTGTGATTGCGTATGTGTGTACATAAGTAGTGTGTGTGTACATAAGTAGTGTGTATGTATATGTACATGTATGTATGCATGTAGTGTGTACATCAGACATGGGGTAATAGTAATAGATAATAGTAATGATTACATATTTCAAGGTAATAGTAATAGTAATAGTAATATACCATCTCAATGTTGAGGTAATAGTAACAGTAATTGTAATTGACCTTAAGTAATTGGGATAGTAATGAAGGGAAATTGTTTCGGCCAGAAAGGTGCAGACTTACTGATTCTGTTTTTGAGAAACGCATGAACCTTAAATGCAATGGTCATTTACTTTAAAACATGAAAGAATTTCAAAGAATTTCAAAGAAACCTTAATACTATAGTAATCCATAACAGTAACA
The DNA here is from genome assembly GCA_947044365.1 of Petrosia ficiformis. Lineage (NCBI taxonomy): Eukaryota > Metazoa > Porifera > Demospongiae > Haplosclerida > Petrosiidae > Petrosia > Petrosia ficiformis. The sequence goes on along the minus strand of OX345652.1, from coordinate 4,567,298 downwards.
CTGACTAAGGCGGTAATAGTAATAGTAATAGTAATAGTAATATATTACATTGTATTGTAATTGACCTCATGTCTGGTGTACATGAATAGTGTGTGTATGTACGTCACTCAATGCTCGTGTGTTTATGTGTGTACATGTATGTGTACATGTACATACTACATAGTGTGCATATGCATATGTGTGTGTACATGTACATGTACATATACATGTATGTGTGTATAAATGTATGTACATGTGTGTGTTTTGATTTTGTGTGTGTATAAATACATTATCATAAGAGGACATTATATAAACCGGTATACAACCAGTACCTGATAAGATGAGGATTCATTAGTTCTGTTCTGACTGAACTCAGTATATCATTAATACCATATTCAACTAGTGTGAGTTCTCCAGCATTGAATATCATACAAATACTCTCATTTTCAAAATAAAATTTCTCATTTCCTCCTGTATCTGGCCACATGATCTGGAGATGGAGGGAGGAAGAAAGAAAGGAGGGATGGAGGGAGGGAGGAAGAGAGAGATGGGGGGAGGGAAGGAAGGAGGGATGGAAGGAGGGAGGGATAGAGGTAGGAGGTACATGTAGGAGGGAGGAATGGAAGTACATGTAGATGAAAGGGATAGATAGATCAAATTCACTTACCTCACTAAGCTTACAGTTAGCCATATCTCCTAACAATAGAGTATCAACAGTATGAGCCACAAGATAACGATCTTTACCCATGATATCAACTTTATCTATCTCATTCCCATACTGTGATTTTAATACCACACGAGTTCCAGTCCCTAAATTCTTAACTATTACCTGTATGTGATTAAAATATATAATGTCATGTGACCATGGCCCCTCCCCTAAATTAGAATGCTAATTAAAATCCTCACTTGACTTGGTCCAACATAGGTCAGTTCAAATTTATTTTTATAAATAACGCGTTTGAGACAGCAATCAAAATTATCAACAGAACCACACAACGATCCCTAAATGAAGAGATTAATGACTCAATATCAGGTATATACGCCTCTCAAGTCTACTTTTAGTTATTTTTGGTGAAAAATATATATTTTGTGATTATTAATTTTTTATTAGGCATATTAGATTAGGCGTGGCATTATCAGATATGATATACATTACTAACTGATGTTAGTCTTGATCCATCTCGTTTCCATGACAATGCAGTGATGGTATACAAGTATGGAACATTCTTTGGTAAAGCTTCCTCCCATAATTGCTTGTGTGGTGACCAATTGAATACCCTTAATCTAAAAGGAGAAATATATGTATATGTAATTATGTAATTATGTATGTATGTATGTATGTATGTATGTATGTACGTACGTACGTACGTACGTACGTACGTACTATGTATGTATGACTTGTATGTATGTATGTATGTATGTATGTATGTATGTACATGTATGTACATGTACATGTATGTACATGTATAACCACACCTGTCAAAACTTCCGAGTACAATAGTCTGTCCACTGGGACTAATAGCAGCACATGTAAACTCCTTCTCTTCATCATCATGAGAATAGTCAAACTGTTGAGTAGGTTTACCTGTGTGTAAAAATACATGATATTGAACTATGGACTATGTAATATAAAAGATATGGTTGACCCAATGGGTTGATAACTTCATATGCATGTGTATGTATGTATATGTTTCCATATTAACAGATATGTACATGTATTAATGCAATATCGTTGTTGACTAATGAGTGTATGTACTATGTATGTGTATGTACACATGTTTCCATAGTAACAGATATGCACATGTAACACATACTATTAATGCAATTCTGTGTTGACTAATGATTGTATGTATGTACACATGTTTCCATGGTAACAGATATGTACATGTAACACATAGCAATATCATTGTTGACTAATGAATATATGTACATGTATGTACACATATGTTTCCATGGTAACCGATACTGTATATGATACTATGAAGTCTTTTATATGGAATGTACATATACATGAACTACACATAGTATTATCACTGTCGACTTGATGGAATATCACTGTGGTGTATGCATGTACCTCTATGACTGTAAATCACGACTCTCTTATCACATCCTGCAGCCATTATAGTCGTTGGCCCCCAGGATAAAGCATAAGGTGCACATGAGTGTTTACAAACAGGACCCTGTAATAAACAACATAATGTGTATTTAGGACTCCACCCACAATGTATGGTCAAATGTACATGCATATGTACATAAATATGTACATGCATATGTACATTGTACATGCATATGTACATGTATATGTACTTGTATATGTACATGCATATGTACATGTACATGTATATGTACATGTATATGTACTTGTATATGTACATGCATATGTACATGTACATGTATATGTACATGCATATGTACATGCATATGTACATGCATATATACATGTACATGTATATGTACATACATATGTACATGCATATGTACATGTATATGTACATGTATATGTACATGCATATGTAGTTATGAACATGCATATGTACATGTATATGCATACGCATATGTACAACATGTAATTCTCTATAAGAGTACATACAATCAGAGGTGTGGAAATAGTGAGCCAATTGCTGGACATTGTGACCTATTTTCACCACTCTTGTCCTGCTTCCTGTAGTACTGTGTATACAGCTCAGTTTTAATTTACAAGACATTCACTACATTTATGTCCTGTATGACTGACTTTTTCCACATCACTGCATATCATTTTTAGGATATGGTACATAGTTGTTAATTATCTATAATAGAGAAGTTCAGAAGGGCACAGGGAAGTTATTATTTTCGTTTTATGAAAGTGTTCACGAATACTAATTTTGGGTCTTATACTTTTGAAAAGAGTTTCAAATTCAATATTTTCAAGTTTAATATTTAAGAAGACTTGCAGTGACCCTGGATACTTGTACACTGTACTTATCTAACATACTTTTGATAAATCTTGTGATTCCTCATCAAACGTGTATCTTACAACTGTCCCATCAGCATGACCACCGAGTATTCCTTTACCAGATGGACTAATGAAATAACAGCATTAGCAATTACAATAATTTTATTATGTACTTTAATTGATAACACTTGTAACCATGGTTACCACTGTAACTATGGTTACAAGTACATGTACATGTTCATAGTTCATATAAGATAATTATAATAATTATGTAAATACATGTAAGTATAATTATACATGTACTATCTTGTACATATAAATTATTAAAAAATACTGTATATGCATACATATATGTACATGTAAATACATGTACATATACATGTAAATACATGTACATACACATATGCATGTAAATACATGTACATATACATATACATGTAAATACATGTACATATACATATACATGTAAATACATGTACATATACATATACATGTAAATACATGTACATGTACTGCATACATACAAACTTACCTTGAAACCAGGGACACAACATAAGAGTCATGTGCATATATAGTTTGTGATTTATTTCCCTTTGCTCCAGCTATCTTGACCTTTCCATCAGCCAAACCAAATATAAATGAAGATTGTTGAACAGGCCATATTAGAGCTGTTACTGCACTCTGTATAGAAATTGTTATACATACTGAGTATATAAATGTAATTGTATGGGAGATGTTAGCACAGTTATTAATTAATTAGTATATTAATTAATTAGTTATTAATTAATTAGTATATTAAGTACCTGTAGAATAATTTTGTTGCAAATAACTTTCTTCTCACCCCTAAAAACAATAATGTATTTAAAATGTTTATGTATGTATGTATACATGCATTCATGCATATATGTACATGTATGCATACGAGTAATGTATATGTATGTATGTATGTATGCATACGAGTAATGTATATGTATGTATGTATGTATGTATGCATACGAGTAATGTATATGTATGTATGTATGCATGTATGTATGTATGTATGTATGTATGTATGAATGTATGTATGTATGTATGAATGCATGTATGTATGTATGTATGTATGAATGTAAAGCATACCATTTCTCTCCAATTTTATAAACAAAAATAATATTGTCTGTTTGTCCAACAGCAATCTTCGTGGAGTCTGGAGAGAAGGCCAGATCAGTTACTTGATAACACTTTTTTCCAAACTAAAATAAATAAATATCACAAATGAATCCTATATTAACATAAGAGTGGTGAATCTACACAGAAGCATCTTTAGTAAACCCTACCATATTAGAAAAGCCGTGTATGTGGTATATGTCAATAAAAAGTCACCATACAGTACAGTAATTACTCAACAGTAGGTCAACAGTAGTTTTAACAGTAATTGCTGTACTTGTCAATTGAACATCACAGTAGTGAGACAGTAATTACTATACTATACTGACAGTAGAACTAAGGTAATTACTGTTACAGTCATTCCAGGTTGATCGATCAAAGATCGATTTAATGATGAAATTAGGTGTTATGGAAACCTAATTAACAATTACATGGAGATTATAAACTTCAAATACCATTGATGATATGAGTGCGGCAAATTCATAAATAAACATTTTGCAGAAACTATTATGAATTATGAAATAATTATGTTATCATCATCGTAATAAGTTAGTTGTTTTTGTCAAGAAATGGTAAAAGAAATCAATGAAATTATGCACACACAGCTTGTTCATAATTCTTTTAAGTATAAAATTAGACAAATGGGAAAAACCAGGCTTACTAAACTGCCCATAGCAGTGTATCAATACACCCTATAATTCATATACCATACCATACTATATAAATATAACATTATTTCATGATTCCTTCTATGAAGATCCTAACAATACCTATACACATACTATATTTTATTGATGTATATTGTAATATAACAATTAGGTCTGCAATTGGATGCTTCATCACAGCTCATAAATTGTGGTAGTAGATGCATATTTTCCTTATTGCATATACATATGTAGTCTCATTCCTAGACCAATCAATGATATCATATTCTGAGAATGAGGCAAGAACATTTGTACGTACTTCAGGATTGGCAGGCTTGGTTGCAAATTTATCTCTTTTCTCTCCATGCTCATCGTAAAGTAACACCACATTATCAACAGTGCAAACTGCTAGCTTTATGTTGTTAGGAGACCAACACAGGGCTGTTACCTTAGCTGCACCATCCTAGAGAGAAGATATTCTAATTAATGGCACACAGTCAACACAAAAAAAAAGATTACTCAATATTTATAACTGATAAGTTTACTCTTTCAGGTATACTAACATAAATACAATGTCTTCCTTTCTTTTTACCTGAGGGGAAAGAAGAGTTTTCAAATGTTTCAGTTGCATTTTCCCTCTAAAAAGACCTTCCAATGTTTGTGAAATATTGTGTCTCTATGACAACCATTCTCTTAATGCGCATGCGTTGTAGGCTTTCTTGTGCACATGGTTAGTGTTTAGAGGGTATGTTTCTTTTGAGATATGTGTTACTGATATTATATCTTTCATTTTAGATAAACCATCAAAATGGGTACACATGGATACAGACGTGGAACACGTCACATGTTTTCAAAGAAGTTTAGAAAACGTGGTATGTACATATATAACATCCATTACTAGTGCAATATATAATTGTATTAGCTATATAATCAACTGACAAGGACAACACTTTATGGATCAAGTTAAATACGTGGACCAACTGCAGAGACAGTACAAACAAACGGATATTTATTTGCAGCCACTTAACCACTCTAGGGCTTGCAACGTATGACCACTCTAGGAGCGCTTCAGATGTATAACCACTCTAGGTGCCCTTGTCATTAGGTAAACTTCGTGTACCATCTTTGCAGTTGCTCCGTGCATTTTACTTGATCCCACTTTGCTAATAGCCGTATAACACCACATCTCTATTCTCTAACTCGTATAATAGTACAGTATGTACTCACGAAGTCATGCTGTAGTATGAATATTGACTAAGTGTCCTTCTTGTCCACTAATCCAATATAATGTTTATACAGGACCTATCAAATTATCAACATACTTGAGAGTGTACAAAGTTGGAGATTATGTAGACATTAAGGTAATTAATAAAGAAATATAATTAATTAGTTGCCAAGGAAACGGGTTAAGTAGTTAGATAATTCATGAAAGGTATAATTTTCACTGTAGGTAGATGGTAGTGTTCAAAAAGGAATGCCTTTTAAATACTATCATGGGAAAACAGGCAGAGTTTATAACGTTACGAAGAGAGCTCTTGGCGTAATTGTTACCAAACAAGTCAGGTACATAAGTTTAGTATAAGTATATTAATGTATAATATATTAGTGACTGGTATTATATACTATTGGATGTGTTCTATACAAGATATTGTACTATTCATTATGTTTACAAGTCTTGTTATTATGAACAATAGAAGATTACATGTACATGTATTGTACTATTCATTATGTTTACAAGTCTTGTTATTATGAACAATAGAAGATTACATGTACATGTATTGTACTATTCATTACGTTTACAAGTCTTGTTATTATGAACAATAGAAGATTACATGTACATGTATTGTACTATATAGTCATTAAGTTACAAGTCTTGTTATTTACAATGCTACTAAGAGGGCTCAGAGCTCTTGTAATAATTGCATATAATATACATAATTATAATAATTGTAGAGATATTGTATTATAACTAGTGATGATGTCTGTACATGTTATATTTAGAAATTGTATGCTGGACAAACGCATTAATGTAAGAGTTGAACATGTTAAACCATCAAGATGTCGAGAGGATTTCCTCAAAAGAGTTAAAGAGAATGACGAAAAGAGAAGACAAGCGAAAGAGAATGGAGAAAAAATTCCTGTAAGTTATGAAATAATGCTACATTAAAACATGTAATCACAAGTAAAGTTTGATAACTATTGCATACTAATCATGTAGTCATTGAGTCGGGTGTTGTGTTTGTGAAGTCAGAAAGGAGTGTTTATCATGAGTATATGATACATTCTACCTTTCTCTCTAATCTTGATGATTTTATTGTGTGTTTTTATCCGATAGCGAGGTTCACTGAAAAGACAACCACAAGAACCTCGAGGTAGGTATCTCGTGAAGGCGAAGAAGATCAAGGTAAAAGAAGGAGAGTCTGTTGTTACAAAGAAGGTCTTGAATATTGAAGACTTGGTTCCAATAAAGTATGAATTCTTAGGCTAATAAAATTTGATATGATTTTGAAAGAAAGATTAAATATTGACGAACTATACAGTGGGCTGGGAAAGTTGGGTGGGGCTGTATAAAGAAGCAAGCACAGCAGCTTGACCTTGTAGTATTGTATAAATTGATTGGTCAAAAGTCATGTGGTTATTTGGACGATCATCAAACAGTGAATCTGATGACAGCAGTAATAAATTAAGTGAAGTTACTCACGCTCAAAGACAGAGGAACAAACAGATAAGTTGGCTGAAGGAACAAGTGAGCAGGTAAAGTTGTATAGAAATTTCAAGTCACATCCTGTAAATAATTAACTGACACTTGTAAGAATGAGACACAGCCTAGTGTTATAGTTATGGGTCTCAGGACAGATTAGTTATGTTCCAAGTGTTTATCCACTGTTGGTTGTAATTAAATTCATACCTTCATCATGTGACGAAGGGATCATAATCAGCTTGCTAATGGACAGTTCAGATTTCATCTAGTGTGACAATAGACAAGTATATATATAACTACATGCATGAACTTCGTGTATATATAATATTATATATATATATATATATATATATATATATATATATATATATATGCGCTTGGCCCCAGACCCATACCTAAAGTCTAGACCCACGAGTAGACCCAACCAGTTTTTATTAAGTAGTAGTTTCATATTTGCTTGAATTTCATATCCAAACTACATGCAAAGTAGCCAATGAAATCACATGAGTACAACTAGAGTGACGTCATAGATCACATGACCTATTATCACCTGTTAAGTACATATAATTATAATAAACATAATATATAGCTGTTACTTCCTGTCAAGGATTGGGTATAGTTTATAATACACAACCAAATGAAGTCCTGCCAGTTATTAGTCTGATGTAGCTATGCCAGACTAGACAGATATATAGCCACTGGCATAGATTGTATTAAAATCCATCTTCTACTTGTAGTGTGATTGAAGTTGAAAGAGATAGAAGATACACAGTTAGTTTTCCTGTTAATGAATATACCATTACTCTTAACATGTAAGTTATTGTAATATTAACTATGATATATAGCGATACTTGATGATATATTTCAGAAACTTGTCTGACCGGTTTCCACTTGACAGTCCAAAGGTAACTGCATCTCCTTACTTCTTTCATCCTTGGGTGGATGAGCAGGTATATATATATCAACATGATTATAATCTTCTATTGTTCATAATAACAAGATAATGAATAGTACAATACATGTACATGTAATCTTCTATTGTTCATTATAACAAGACTTGTAACATAATGAATAGTACAATACATGTACATGTAATCTTCTATTGTTCATAATAACAAGACTTGTAAACATAATGAATAGTACAATACATGTACATGTAATCTTCTATTGTTCATAATAACAAGACTTGTAAACATAATGAATAGTACAATACATGTACATGTAATCTTCTATTGTTCATAATAACAAGACTTGTAAACATAATGAATAGTACAATACATGTACATGTAATCTTCTATTGTTCATAATAACAAGACTTGTAAACGTAATGAATAGTACAATACATGTACATGTAATCTTCTATTGTTCATAATAACAAGACTTGTAAACATAATGAATAGTACAATACATGTACATGTAATCTTCTATTGTTCATATTTCATAATAACAAGACTTGTAAAAATAATGAATAGTACAATACATGTACATGTAATCTTCTATTGTTCATAATAACAAGACTTGTAAAAATAATGAATAGTACAATACATGTACATGTAATCTATTGTTCTATTATGTGATAACCATAATAATATCATTGTTTTTATTATTCATAATTTACATTCCTTTTTTTAGATGGTAGTAGTTGGAAGTCCACTTATAAAACATGTACGCTCCTGACTATCTCAAATTAATCTATCTATCCATTTATCTATCTATCTATCTAGTTATCTATCTATTTATCTATCTAGTTATCTAACGTTAATTGATCTGTTCCATTTCTACTCATTTTAATTTCTAGTTTAATCCTCATTCTAATCTTGGACGTGTCATTAAGCAAGTGATTGACGAATTTATTGAACACCCTCCTCAATTTGATCAACCTGTTGCTATGACAACTCTGCCTCAAATATACCCTACACCTATGTCACAACTGTGAGAATTCAGAAATTTATAATTTTTCTTTCCATTATACTGTTCATCATATGTATCCATCCACCCATCCATCCATTCGTACATCCACCCATCCATCCATCCATCCATCCATTCATTCATCCATCCATCCACCCATCCATCCATCCATCTATCCAATCAATCTATCTATCGATTTATCCATCCATCCATCCATTCATTCATCCATCCATCCATCTATCCAATCAATTTATCTATCGATTTACATCCATCCACTCATTCATCCATCCATCCACCCATCCATCCATCCATCCATCTATCCAATCAATCTGTCTATCGATTTATCCATCCATCCATCCATCCATCCATTCATTCATCCATCCATCCATCCACCCATCCATCCATCCATCCATACTTCCATCTATCCATCCATTTCCTCCTTTCAGACCATATACTAGCACCAGTGGCTTAGCCTACACTCCGTTCTCATACTCATCAGTGCCACAACCATTACCTCATGAATATACTAACGCTTCTAATACTTCTCCCACTCAAATATTACCCCCTTCCTCTCCTACTCCAATTGCTATCTCATCATCTGATGATTATAAATACGCTGTACCTGATGTATTACCTGGATTATCAGAGAAAAGGTAAAGAAATAGACAACTGTGTGAATGAATATAATGATTAAATAATAGTTCATCATCCAATGAAAGGAGATATTAGTTAGGTGTGATGTAATATTTCATTAACCAATGAAATACGAGTTAGGTGTGATGTAATATTTCATTAACCAATGAAATACGAGTTAGGTGTGATGTAATATTTCATTAACCAATGAAATACAAGTTAGGTGTGATGTAATGTTTCATTAACCAATGAAATACGAGTTAGGTGTGATGTCATGTTTCATTAACCAATGAAATACGAGTTAGGCATGATGTAATGTTTCATTAACCAATGAAATACGAGTTAGGTGTGATGTAATGTTTCATTAACCAATGAAATACGAGTTAGGTGTGATGTAATGTTTCATTAACCAATGAAATACGAGTTAGGTGTGATGTAATGTTTCTAACTTTCTTAATTTTTTCACAGTGATGAAAGTTTGGAAAAATATTTAAACGATGAAGATTCAGTGGTATTGGTAGATAGATTTATTTCAAGACTTGAAGTTGTGAGTTTATTAAAATTAGTGCTGGAACAAATCCTGTCTTTTACTATCCGGATATTCGTTCACGATAACAGTTGGGTGGGTACCTGGATAATTCTTTTTAAAACTTCATGACTTGTTTGCAATAAAATATAAAGTATTACCTCACCCTTTTACTATAAAGAACTCCAATAGATGTTTATACAAGTAGCATTTGGTGTTTTTACAGATCATGGTGCACTCTATATGCTTATAAAGCTGCTAACATGAAGCAAGACACTTATCAACCGCCATTTTATTACAGTTTCAATTCCACATGTTTGGTTTCTGTGTATGCACAAACGTTTAATGAGTACCAGATACAAACAAACAGATCCAGATGTTCAGTTCAACAGAGAATTATCCAAATAGCCCGGGTATTCATTCCAGCCCAAATTATCATTTATAATAATCATTGATATAGTGTATAAGTATGTTATATTTGGGAATATGTTTTGTTTATTTATGTTAGATAAAAAAAGTACAAGAGGATATGGAACACATGTTTCAACAACACGAAAAGCAAGCAAGTATGTATTTCAATCTTGTATAACTGGTTTTATATGTGGTGTATGTTCTATTGACTATTACACAGAATTGAATGTAGAAATGGAACCTCATTTGCAAGTAAAATGGAGTAGATTACAAGAAAAGGTAATTTTGATCAAGGCAAGAAACATTGGTCATTTAAAAAATAGTAATTTCAATAAAGGCTTGCCTTTAATTAGAACACTTGCTATATTATACATTGTTTCATACAGTCGAGGGGATATCCCCCTACTCCTAGATTTGAGGCCAAATTTATTCAACATGCAACAACAGCTACAACAAGCCTTCTAGGGCCCCAGAACCCAACCTCAGAGAACCTCAAGTCAAAACATTTCCTGAAGGAGCATACCTCCATGTGCTACACATGATTTAGATTTTTTCCCTTCCCTAACAAAATATCCTGTATGAACCCTGATGTATATAATCTTGTTGTCTTGTACAGAATAGCTCCATTGTGAGGTTTAAAAGACAAATGTATTCTAAATCAACCATTTTTTCATTTGTGGTTATTGTTATCTTATTCTGTAGCATTTAGAGTTACAAAGTTGTAAAGAGACTTACGACAAACTCTATCAGCAACAGATACAAATAATGGAAGTATGTGTGTATACCTATAGTAATAACTTTTATGTATACATGTTTGTATATACATACATGTACTTAAATACATACTTATGTACATGCATATAAGTACTATAAATATTGTGCATGTAACAACTACGTACATGTGTATAATATACATGTATGGTTTTCGTATACATGTATTATACATGTATGTGGGTATGCAGAGTTGTACATATGTACATGTACATGTATGTAGGTACGTACATATGTACAACGTATGTAACTGCATTTGTGTGTACATGTATGTATACATAATTATGTATTTATTTGTCATGTAGAATATCTTTTTTTTAATTTAGCGATACGACAGAAGAAATGCATTTATCAAACTGAAAACTTTAACACAAGAAGCAGACACTGAGTCAGACATTACTGCTGAAACATTCTTAGATCAGAAAATTGATATCACAAAATTCCTGCAAAAATTTCTCCACGAAAGAAAGGTACGAGAACATTATTGTGTTCCTGCCAGCATTGTGTGTGTAATAATTAAATACCACATAACCACACCCATCTATTGTAACCACATCCATCTGTTGTATCTGTGAAAGAACTCTTCAATGGAATTACTTGATAGATTATTATATCATCATTATTATAAGTATCATTGCTCAAGTTATGATGAGCTCTTCTGATATAAGAAGAGAAGAGAAGTGTATAACATTAATCATTAATGAGATAAGAAGTGTATCATCCATTAGTTAAGAAGGGTGCAACATTAATCATTAATGAGATAAGAAGTGTATCATCCATTAGTTAAGAAGGGTGCAACATTAATCATTAATGAGATAAGAAGGGTATAATACCCTGACTATGAATTCCTTGTGAGAATTTAGGGGAATATTGATATTTAATATGAACTTTGAAAGATTATGTCATTATGGGAAGTTGGGATGTGGGTTTCAGCATGTTCCTGCATGAAACCATCTGGAATGTTCTTAATAGACTAGAATCCTTAGGAACCATGAGTTCTTGGAAAATATAAAATACCTGTATTTCTAAGAAATTGTAGAGCTATGAAATAATATACAGTTTATTTAATTAGTTATATTCATTTAAAGGAAGAATTACAAGTCTTCTTGTCTGTCTTATTGTACAGATGTTTTGAGCAGTTCTTGGAAAGTATACTGCACTTGTAGAGTGTTAATACTGTCTTAAGTACTCATGAGATGTAGTTAATAGGAGTTGATAATTGAAACTGGAGTTGAAGTGTAATTAAATGAATAACTACAATCTCTTGTTAACAGAAATATTGTAAGAACATCTGTTATCTGGAAGTAGATTATGGTTTCAATATGACCTTTAGTAGTAGTGTAATATACTAAAGGTCATTTACATTCACCACAACCCTCAGAAAAAAATTAATGTTCATAACGGGAATGACCAACAATCTTTTTGTTGGTACCATTTTCATATAATTATCCTTCCAAATCTTTTTTGTGTATGTCAAACTTGCTTCATTATTGAGTTACAGTATAATCATGTATTAACCTTATGCCATTAAACTATACACTATTACATATAAAGTCACCACATCCAAATTCTGAGGTTATCGTAAATGTGAACAGATCTACAACATGTTATCATCCATAAATCATTGATTTATCAACAGTAATTAGTACCTAACATACTCTCTGATATTACATTTATTATTTATTTAGTTATATCACTTGAGAGCATCAAAGTCAGAGCTGATGAAATATCACAGAACTTAATTTAAATATATTAAAATTACAGAAATAGATTATTACATCACCTAAAATTAGAATATACAACAATTATTATGTATAATACAGTAGTTTGATATGAAATTGTTTTTAATCAATAATAAATTATTATCAGGAAACGTTAATTTATTATTAATAACAGATGTTACTTATTAGTTGTTTTGTGATGTTCAGAAGTACAAATTAATACTTTCTTAGTTTATTTCAAGTCTTCCATCTGTGGCTAATTCTTCTAGTGCCTTTGTTTGTATTCTCAATTGTTGAGTCCTCTTAAAGCACTCGTGTTTGACTTCAAACAGTCGTTGAAGATCTTTCCACATCTTCACTTGTTTGATAGCAAAGTCATGATTATCTTTTATATCTCTTTGCTTGTCTCTCAGACCCCTTCCTAAATTTTCTTGCTCTTGGATTTTACGAGTGAACTGATCTCTCATGCTTTTCTTTTTCTCAACTGGATCTTTAGAGACCATAGCTTTCATTTCAGCAGCAACTCGCTCTTGCTGAAATCTCACGGATTGCAGCATACAATTAAAATAATGATAAGTATTCTCTTCATTATTACACTCCTCCCAATGATCTCTCACCTCTCGCTCAAGTTGTACTCGATTACTTTGCAGCCCTGCTGCTAAATTATCATAGCTATGTTTATGATTGTTATGCATAGCTTTAACCTGCTGGTGTTGCTGTCTCAGAGGTCGTACATCACGAATTAATGGAGCTAGTGTCATTTTCTTCTCTTCAATCGTCTTCTTCAGTTGTTCGACAGCTTTTGACATATCTTGTAATGTATGTTCTTTCTTTTCGTCAATTTCACTCTTCATTGTTGAAACCTTTTCCAAAGTTGTTTGCGTACTACGATAACCACTCACTCCTTTCTTTTCTTCCATGTAGCTCAAGAGATCCTGGACATTTGCATCTCGAGATTTCAGGATCTCCTCTGTTCGAGACAGTACCCCAAATTCTGCACGTAGTCCTGACAGCTCAGCTTTCTTAATCTTGTAAGTATTGTTCAGGGTTCGTAAGCGATTCAGATATTTCTTAAATTCCTCTTCTCTTACCAATTCTACTCCTCCTAAGTCATCCAGATTTTTTTGCTTCAATTCCAACTCTTTTCCTACTTCAGAGAGCTCTTCTGCAAGTGACTGAACTCTTTCGGCTGCTGACTGCCGTTTATAAGCAATCATGGATGCCTGCTGACGAAAAAGAGTCAAATTTTCTTGACTGGTTTCGTCCCCAGCCATCCGCTTCTCCATCAATTCACGAATCTCCATATTAGCTTCTTCAATCTGTTGCTGAATTACTTCTAAGTCTAGATCACTGACAACAGGCTCTGACAAGACCTTTTGAAGTTCAAAGCACTCTTTCGTTTTAATTTCCACTTTCTTTGGCAGATCTTCTTCACCAAGCATCTTCTGTAATCTGTTCTCCTCTTCCAGTCTTGCGATAACAATTTCAGCAGTGAGACCAGCTGTAGATGCATGTACTTCCTCCAGTTCTCTACTCAATCGCTGCACTTTCTGTTGAACTTGCAACAGCTGCTCTTTCTGTTCTCCTTTCTGTTTTTCCAGCTGTAGTCCCTTCTGTTTCTCCTTCCGTAATTTCTGAGCTGATTCGAGCATCTCTGTGTGGTTAGGAAAGGACTCTACTCTTCTTTGTAGCTTCTTCAACTGCCTCTGAAGTTGTTTTTTTTCCTCGTCCATAGATTCTATATCTCTTCGTACATCAACAGTATTATATTCAGAAGACCTCTCATATTCAACAGCTTTGTGGAGCTCTTTGAAATGCTCAAGCATATCTTGATAGGTCTGGAATGTCTCTGCCACGACGTCGTCCTGCATGTGTTCCAAAGGTACATCGACTTTAGCTAAATAACGTGCTAAATAAGCCCGCTTTTTCAGATCCGGAGTTCGTTCTATGAGCCACTTCAATAATGGATATATTGTTGGTTTGTCTCCAAGGATTAGACCTTGACGAAACGAATTCATACCTTCTCCAGTATCGGATTTGGGTTTGTAGTTGAGTACCCTAAAAGCACTCAGCATCCTAATGGCAGTTTGTTCCGGTGGTTCTTCTCGGAGATCTATTTTGTGTTCGGGATCAATCTCTGAAAGAACGTCATTAAGTACTTGTAATAGACCCAGAGGATCCAATGAATCAAAGGTTATTATGGTGTAGCTTTTACCATACGGCTCCCTGTTCAACCTCTCCACTATATAACGTAGTTGCTCACTCATTTCTGGCTTGCCAATACCCTTGATTTACCTAAAAGAAAAGAAGGTGGTTTGTTTTGTTGCTAAGCAACTCAACACCAAATGCGCATGCGCAGAATAGACCGCGTGGTAGTGTGTACAGCGCTTGGCTTCCTTTGTGAGGTGAATGTGATTGCCCGCAGTGAGTTGACTGCAGGCAGGTATCACTTCTCTTCCATTCTCCTCGCAGGACTAATTCTTTTAAAGGAAATTATTTTTTTGAAGTCACTCAAGTAAGAATTAATTAGATACAACTGAAGTCAGTATTTTCTATATAATAATATATATATATATATAATAATAATAATAATATATATATATATATATATTTTATATATATTCATAGTAATGGATGCTGTACTTCCATAGTATGTATCATATATTTAGTTTAGTACCACTAATAATGTATGTATACTGTAGGTCATTACTTGAGTAGTAATACTGTAGCTATGGTGGATGTGGAAATTCCAAATCACGCTAGAAACGTTACCAATGAAAAAAGTAGACTGGCTTTCATGGAGAGTCAACCACACGAGACCAGAAATCTTGAAGGACGGGTCATCCACGAAAGGAGTCCAATGAAGACAAAAAAGGCCTGGACTAAAACAGTGGAACAGAATGGGATTCGGGAACGGTTTCAGAATGTGACTGTAGGACCCGATAAAACCCCACCGAAAAATATACAGATTCCACAAGATGATAAGGTTCTTGGAAGCTGTTTTTGTTTATATTCATTTGTTTTTAATTATGATGACATAAAGCTAGAATGAAATTGAAAACAATTAGTCGTCTAGTTGTTACAGAGCACTAGTGACGAAAGACCTGAATTCAATCTCCAACAGCTGACAGGTCTATATTCCTCAGCTTTATGCTATCATAAGTATTTTCCAGCTGGTATTAGTTTCATTGTGTGTTTTTTTTGTTGCAGACATGGGAAATTGTGCAGAATCCCAACAGCTGGCCTGCATTAAGTGAAATGTCTCAAAACGAAATGTCCTCTCCTAACAAAGAACCACAAAAGAAGGTAGAGAGGAAGTTATGATATTATACAACCACAATAAAATAGGAAAACATAGTAATGAATAAAATATATATATTCCAAGTTGCATATGTCACAAGGTTGTGAAAGGGGGTGGATTGGTGATACCATGGACCCACCCTGTTGTGTATGATTATTACATGTTTGAAACTGATCCAGTCTTGCTGCTTTACACAATTAAATCTCTTGAATTCTGATTATGATATATAGTTTGTATATACATGTACACATGTATTTAATACCCTGTATATGTCAATAAAAAGTCACCATACAGTACAGTAATTACTCAGTAGTTTCGTTTCCACACTACAGTAGTTTTGACAGTAATTGGTATACTTGTCAATTGAATACCACAGTAGTGAGACAGTAATTATTGTACTATACTGACAGTAGAACTAAGTTAAATACTATTCCTGTATGTATGGTGACTTTTTATTGATATATACTGTATATATGTGACCGGCTCTGCGAAAACCAGTCTTAAGATTTCAAATTGATTTTTGTCTTACCTGAATAGAGCATTTAATTAGCTCTAGAGTGGTACATGGATATTGTACAGTGAGCGATTAAACCATTGTAGTTACAAATACTTCCATTTAGAGAAAAAATCGGCATTTATCATGATTAATAATTTATTTATCAGTGGCTAGCGAAGCATAGAGGTTTCTAAGACTTGGTAAAGGTATCAGAAGACAGATAAGACATTTGTGAAGCTTTTTATGTAATAAAATGGTGATCACTGCCCAAGTAATTCAGAAGTGTCTATTTTTGATCATATCTCCAAATTATATTTTGATCTGTAAGACTGGTTTTCACAGAGCCAGTCATTTTACCACAGATATGAAAAGGTGACCTTTGATTTGTGCTAGTTATGATTAAACCGTGATGCTGTTATTAGACAGCTAAACTTGATTTCTGTAAGTGGAGTAGCAAGTACTCTTCTAGGATACTAAAGTTTGTGGTAGACAAATGCCGAAAGCAAACATATGAGAATGAAATAAACATCATATGATTTCAGAGATGACCCTTTCAGCTTTGCTATCCATAATAGTGTATCCAAATGGTAGTGCCACACCCCCACCCACATAGCACCCCCAACCCACCCAACCTTAGAAAAACACAGTTTACCAAATTACATGTACCACTTCCACAATACTCATCCTAGGGATAACATTGCCTGTACTATGTAATAAGTCAGAGGAAGAATTTACAGTCACATTCATTATGTACATGTGTGTGCTTATTAATTACATAATTTACATAATTTACATTGGAATTCAGAAGCCAATTATGGCTTCCCTGTACATGTACATGATACATTTACTTACATTATACATATGCTGTCTTGTACATGCACATACTATAAGCATATGCTATCATTTACATACAGACTTACACATGTATAATGTACATGCTATCATGTACATTCTACATTTGTACATCTCCAATAACATCATGTGCATGTACATGATAGCATGTACATGTACATGATATCATTTACATACATGTACATATACACTATAATGTACATGTATATGCTACATGTACATGCACATACTATAAGCATATAGTATCATGTACATATACAGACTTATACACTATAATGTACATGTATATGCTACATGCACATGCACATACTATAAGCATATAGTATCATGTACATATACAGACTTATAATGTACATGATATCATGTACATGCACATGATAGCATGTAGTGTTGTTTTAATGAGATATAGTTATGTTACTATTACGACTAGTTTCTCAAATTAACTGCTCCTAATTATAGTTCTAAAAGGGATTTTAGGTGATCATGTTGTTATGGTAACAATACAACAGTAATGTATACACAATGAATTATTTTGTAATTGTGTCTATTGGTGTTTAGAGTTAGTGGTTGTTTATGTGATCAACTATAAATATAACTGTATTTATAAAGACACTGTGACTTCATTTAAGTAAACTAAATGACAGGTTAGGTCGATTGTAATAACTATAACAAAATGGAGGAAGTGGATAATTATCTTTTTAGCAAGCCACAAGTTAATTATGTACTCAATACTCTGTTGTCATGGCAACTGACCCTCTTGTAAGTAGTTAATAAAAACAAGGAAGTGGTAAAGAGTGAGATTGTCTCAGTGCTTGAACATGTATGCCTATCATTAGTTTCATTGTGTGCCCATCCCACTTTGTACATGATAATTCATACATAGACATGTAGCTAGCTAGTCATCTGTTTTCTCAGAGCATTGATAGTAGACCAGCTGTGAAGACTCCTACACATGGTAACCATGGTAACGGCAATGGAGGGGATGAACTGTGTAATGGTATTGATCATAAAGGATCTAATGGGTCTAATGGAAGGAAGAAAGGTTCGTGTTACATACATGTATATAGAAAG
Source organism: Petrosia ficiformis (assembly GCA_947044365.1). NCBI lineage: Eukaryota > Metazoa > Porifera > Demospongiae > Haplosclerida > Petrosiidae > Petrosia > Petrosia ficiformis. The sequence goes on along the minus strand of OX345652.1, from coordinate 4,548,206 downwards.
GTGTGTACATCACAGTTGACTTGTTTCTACTGGGCGGGACATTGTAGAGATGTGGAAGATCGATGGCGAAAGTGTGTAATCCAGAAAAAGCCCATATAAGTGCAGGCTGAGATTAATTAAGTACTTTGTACTATTATATAATCCTTTATTCAACAGTACAGGTTAATAAAGTGTCTTAGTTCAATAATTCAATTACATGTACTAATAGTATATGTACATGTACATAATGTAATTGTACATGTACATAATGGATTGCTACATGTACTATACCTACATGTAAGTCTAATGGTGTACATGTACATAATGGATTAATTTAATGGTACCTATCGTCTAATAGTGTATGTACATGTACATGTACATAATGGTAATGGTACATGTACTATACCTATAGTCTAATAGTGTACATGTATGTACAATTGTACATGTACATAATGGATTAATTTAATGGTACCTATCGTCTAATAGTGTATGTACATGTATTAATTTAATGGTACATGTACTATACCTATAGTCTAATAGTGTACATGTATGTACAATTGTACATGTACATAATGGATTAAATTAATGGTACATGTACTATACGTATAATATAATGGTATACTGTACCTATACTGTAATAGTGTATGTACATGTAATTATACACGTGTACATGTGAGTGTTTAATCATAAAACATTAGATAAGGATGTAAATTTGTGTTGTTATGTGTTTATTACTTGTGTTTGTGTTGCTCTACACTATACAACAGGTGGTAGCAAGCAAAAATGGGTCCCACTCAATATTGAACACCCAAGACCCCCTCCTTCCAGAGGATATTATCGGTACAGAGGTGAGGGACGTGACCAATGGCACTCTATTCATGGTAGAAGAGATAAGGAAAGAGATTATGAGCGAGAGAGAGGTAGGGAGAGAGGCAGAGATTGGGTTGGGAGATACGATCGTGGAGGCAGAGAAAGATCTCATCGACCATGGAGGTTTGAACAACGAGATCAGTCTTTCAAATATCATGAAAATCGTGGAGAATATGGAAGAGACAGGCGTGACAAGGAGGATGACGGGTACAAGCCCAATTCCAGGCATTGGCAGGATGGGTCTGAGGACAGGAATTGGCAGTATGGTAACCATATGAATTCAGGTGAGTGGAGAGCAGTTGTATTTCTTTTTAACCTTTACCAAACACTTGTCATTCCACCATTTTGTACATGCACATAAAGTTAATGAAATTTAGTATCTAAGAAGCTCTACTGGGATACCAAATTTCATTGACTATTGAATAAGCAGGAAAGTGTCTTGGCTAGTCATACATGTATATGTATATGTATATCAGTTGGTTTTCAGCTACCTAAATAAATGTACATTGTAGGTTCTATTGTAATACTATGCTGAAGTGATCAACTCAGAAAATAAACACATGAGGTCTGGATTCTAATCCCAGCTGGTGTATAGTATAGCAGCTGTGTTGTATATATAGCTCAAATAATAATAGTCTTCATATCCTCCTCCTCAGGTCCTGGTTATCATTACCCTGGTACATCTATACCAGTCTATTATGATGGTAGCTTGACAGGGAATGCAGCTGCTGGGATGTTCTACTCTCCATATAATGGACCTGTTGTGTATAATGCACCTATATTATCTGTTGACGAGAAAACACTACAAGAGTACATCAGAAAACAGATGTATGTCTCAATTAATGACAACTGTTAACTTACAAATACACTAAAAGAGTACATATACATGTACATGTACAAATACATGTACATGTATATGTAATTATATAATATTAGTGTTGTTTTAGTATGACAATAATGACCACTTTTAGTTACATTATGACAGTTATCTCTAATGATCATGTTGTGTGGATTATTATTTAATGATATGTTTTTATTCTTTCTAGTGAGTATTATTTTAGTGATGAGAATCTACAAAAAGATTTCTTTCTAAGAGGACAGGTAAGAAATTTGAAAATGTATGTACATGCATGCATACATTAGATGTGGGGTAATAATAATAGGTAATTTAAAAAACTGAGGTCAAAATACAAAGTACACTGACTTGGAGGTAATACACATGTAGTAATAGTAATATACTGGTTTTTAAGGTAATAGTAATAGTAATATATTACATTGTATTGTAATTGACCCTATATGTATGTGCGAGTCATATGTGTACATACTTCTTACATACATGTGTGTACGTGCACACACACGCACACATGGAATTTTTTACCTGATAGTACAAGTTAATTTTTTTTTTTACAGATGGATGGTGAGGGCTATGTTCCTCTTATTATTATCGGTAGATTCAATCGTGTTAGAGCGCTAACTCAAGATGTTACCCTGATCAAAGAAGCCCTTGAAGAAAGCGTACTCCTAGAAACAAGAGAAGAACGAGTGAGACGAAGAGGAACATGGACTCAATGGCTACCCGGAGGTGATGTTATAAGTTTAGATCAAGTAAATATTTCAACTTTAATTTTTATGCAAGCCATAGATGTTGACTTAAAAATCTACTACATTTACTGAAATTTACTGAAGTTTACTGAATTATAATTGGTGTATTTTTACATGTACATGTACCATTGAGCTATCAAGTTAGCCATTTGGATATTTTTTTTTTTAAAAACATGAATCAAGCGTCCAGGGTGTCCGAACACATAGATGAGCAGTATTATGTGTGCCATTTCTCATCCTGGATAAAGTATCTATATGAAATACATGTATTAAGAAGTTTCTAATGTACATCTTAGTAAATCAGTGGAAATTATATATTATTGTATTTGATTTCATTATAGACTCAACCATGTACCCACCTGTGTACAGAGGCCAGTATTACAATGCGGCATTAGGAACTTATTATCCTACAACACAACAACAACAACAACAAGCGTATCAACAAAAACAACATGTAAGCAGTAATCCATCGGAAAAGAAACCAGTTGTATTAGTAAATACCTCTGAAATATCTAAAAGAGGTCAAGAGGAAGTAGGTACTAATCAGGTATTGAAAGGTGGTGATACTAGCCTCAAAGAACGGTCCACTGATGATGTAACATCACCTGCACCTACTGTGAATATTAGTAGCTCTACTGTTAAAGAGATTACGCCTCCTGACGGAATAGTGCCGTTGGACTCACCACAGAATCCACAGTCAGGAAACACTGGAACAGCTGATGATGGAATTGATAAGGAAGAGAATGAATGGACATCTGTGAACAGGAAGAAAAAAACTTCAAAGACGGAAGGGAAAGTAAGTTTGACCACTGTTAGTAAATCTTTGGTAACTATTAGTATACTACACATACAAGTATGATGGTAAGTTCTACCACTATTAGTAAATCTTTGGTAACTATTTGGATACTACGGGAAGTATTAGTATACTATCTTTACATTATTGGTATCTAAAGAGCCTTTAGATATTATTAGTATATTGTTACAGATAACAGCCAGAGCATTACAGTTTCCTGAGACAGATCAGAACACAGAGGAGTTACCATTTTCATTAGATGAAGACTGGACACTTGGAGGAGGAAAAATCAATAATTTCTCAGAGTCTCCATGGTAACGTATTAATAACTATATTTATAATTGTGAGAAAACCATTGACACACTAGAACTAACATCCTTTTATTAAGCCTAATATTATTAATCCAGTTAGTCACGGAAGACATTGCGTGATTAAACTGTATACAAAAAAGTACATGTACATGTATATGGGAAGGTGTTGAAAATACATGTACATGTACACATGTACTGTACATGTATATGGGAAGGTGTTGAAAATACATGTACATGTACACATGTACTGTACATGTATATGGGAAGGTGTTGAAAATACAGGTACATGTAGATGTACATGTTGGTCAAATGTCCAGACATCTGTCTTGTTCAACACATTCATGATGACCTCAAAATTAGTGGCTTTATACATGTATGTAATATAGTGTATAGTTTAATGTCATATGGTTAATACGTCATTATACTGTAACTCAATAATGAAGCAATGCATTGAAATTTGAAGTACATGACTTGTACATGTTTAGGTTGCTAGGTGAATGTAAATGACTTGGGCATTAGACAACACTAATTTTAATGTACTATTCCTCGTCAGGTCATCAGGTGAGTCATTTGATGATGACATGGATAATGATCATATCACACAACTGGTGATAATCACTCAGGTACCACCCATTTCCCGTAAACACTCGGGAGGTGACAGAACTGGAAATTATACAAGCCGTTCCAAACTAAGTGTTAATATATCACAAACTATTAGTGATGGATTGTACTTTTATGAAAAGGTTAGTATAATACTTTGTAGTGTCTCTGGTTTTATAGGGTCTAATCATCAATTATAATCTTCACAGTTATAAATTTTATTCCTCACTGGGTCTAGTTTTAAATTTTATTCCTCACTGGGTCTAGTTTTAAATTTTAATCCTCGCTGGGTCTAGTTTTAAATTTTAATTCTTGCTGGATCTAGTTATTATTTATATTCTTCACAGGGTCTAGTTATTTATTTTAATCATTGCTGGGTCTAGTTATTAATTATAATTCTCACAGGGTCTAGTTATTAATTATAATCTTCACAGGGTCTCATGTCAAGTGACTCTACTAAAAAAGACAAATATAATAAGTTAGGTGTTATATCACAAACCGAGTTTGAGAACCAGCGAGGAGAAAATATTGTTACCGGAGAGAGGCACATGGTTGCAAAGAATGAAGACGACTTACAGTTTCAACTTGATGAAACAGAATCGGAACACAAAGAATCAGAACCTGGCAAGACTGAGACTCAAACTGAAACATCTACTCCAGATTCTCATACTTCTAAACCTAGGTCTGAGTCTCAGACAAGTAAAGAAAGTCTGAAATCCAGTCCTCGAGAAATTCAAAATCCTAATACAGAACACGAAGGAAAGAGTTTATATTGGCTGGAAACAAGTGCTAGGTTTTATCCTGTCCCAATTCGACCACAGAAACAAGCACCATTATCAAAGGTATTTGTTATATAGTACAATGTACATGCATATTTGTGACCTTCATTTAATGATTTTGATCAAATGTTTACATTGTACCTTTAATCAACTCGTCATTTCACCATCTTGTACAGTAAGTTAATGAAATTTGGTGTCTATTAAGTTAAATAATAGCTCTTCCTGGATATCAAATTTCACTGACTTTCTGTACAAAATGGTGGAATGGTGAGTGATTGAAGATCAGCATTTGATATGTAAGTTTTTGTGGTATGTTAATTATAATTAATCATGTACATGTGTATATCAGTATACTGTAATGTAGTGGAGTAAATACCCTGATATAACTAAATACCGGTGTACCTACCCACTCTGTCCTAATTACAGATAATTTATAGGCCCACATAGACTTCCTAATATGGTAAAATTAAACGCCCTGTTACACAGTTGGTCACTTATAAGCTACAAATATCTTTGTCTTTACTAAATTCACTCCTCTTTGTTTGAAGCACACAACATGTTACTATAAAACCAAGTACAGTCAAAACCCTCCAAACGAAAACCATGTGGGGTGGCTCTTAGATAAACGAACTAATGAACTACAGACTGACACAGATACCTACGGATCAAGTCCCAGGGAGAGTTCATCACCAGCTGCCTATTCCATACCTATGTTTCAACATCCTTCTCACTCTCTGTTGAAATCAAATGGATTCCAGCAACAAAGATATGACAAATATAGACTTCATTGCTTGAAAGGTAAGGTGATGTTACATATTTCTATCTATCCTGGTATGTTTTGTATTACTATTTAGAGAGAAAGAAACTCGGACCAGGTCAATCCCATGAAATGAACACCATATTTAGGTTCTGGTCTTTCTTTTTGAGAACACATTTTAACAGGTAAAATGGGAGAGATAAAATATGAGGGAATGAGAAAGAGGAGGTCTTGAGAGGAGATGAAAGCAGGCTGAATGAGAGGGAAAAGTAGATAATCATGTTAATATCATTATTACTAATAGGAACATGTATAAAGAACTGAAGTCACTAGCTATAGAAGATTCACAGGCTGGTTACAGGTTTATATACAACATGTTGTCTTTACATTCCTCATCTAATAATTCCTTATCCTCTAGGTACGGTTTGGAGTGTCTGTTTAGGTTCTATAGTTATGGCCTAGAAAAGAAATTTCGTCAAGACATTTACAGAGACTTTGAGGAAGAAACCCTCTCAGATTATAAGAGCGGTAATCTTTATGGGCTAGAGAAATTCTGGGCATTTCATCATTATTACCAGGTCAGAAGATTTAGTTGAAGTTGCTATATACATGTAAATACATGTACATGTACATCACTAAAAGGTGTTGGTGAGTCTTACTTAGTAATTTTCTCTACTTTTAGGGTGAAAGAAGTTTTGAAATCTGCCCAGAGCTTGAGAAGATACTAACCAATTTCAATAGTTTAGAAGACTTCAGAACAGCTGCTATCGCTCAACCAAAAAAGGCACAGGTATGTACGATATGAGCCTATCAAAAACACTACTAGGCTTTTTTAAGCACGGGTCATTTTGTACAGGAAGCCACTGAAATTCAGTATCCAAGAAGCAATAACTTCCTGGATACTACATCTCATTGGTTTCCTGTACAAATAGCCTGCTGTTTATTATCTATCCTTCTCTTTAGACATCTGAGCAGTCGTTGGTAGACCATTGAAACGAGAAGCACCTTTATCAATCTATCTCTCAGGGATGGTATATTCACCATCTTTTATTTCCATGCACATGTTTAAAAAGAAAACAACAGATCATTCAAAGGATTAAAAAAAATGCTGCAAAAAAATGATACCTTTATCGAAAATTTGATTGGTGTTCGTAAACAAATTAAAATTAATTATCTTGCAGTGTGAAATATTATAAATAAATTAATAATTATAATAATTGTTACCCGAGTTACATGTATGTACTGTGTATCATTTATAACTTTCTCCATTAATTTATTTACTACACCATTACAAACTGTTTTGTTTTATTAAACCTTTATCACATCACATTGTATCATATTGATTATTATTGTTGTGTTATTATAGTTATATTTCATGTGATTTTAGTAGTTTGTGCCTTTGTTGTTTTATGGGCAACGACTTGTTATACTGGTAAAGGTCACGTCACGCTGTTGTTGGAATTTGGGTTCCAAGTGGTCTATGATACCTGTTAATAGTGTAGGGGACCATGGTTGGCCAGGTGGGCTAATTGTTGTCACTATTTAATAGTGTAGGGGACCATGGTTGGCCAGGTGGTCCAATGGTTATTACTATTTAATAGTGTAAGGTACAGTGGTTGGCCAGGTGGTCTAATGGTTATTACTATTTAATAGTGTAGGGACAGTGGTTGGCCAGGTGGTCTAATGGTTATTACTATTTAATAGTGTAGGGGACCATGGTTGGCCAGGTGGTCCAATGGTTATTACTATTTAATAGTGTAAGGTACAGTGGTTGGCCAGGTGGTCTAATGGTTATTACTATTTAATAGTGTAGGGACAGTGGTTGGTCATAATATTTCGTTTACTACTAAGACTAAGCAATTGGGACAAAGCCCCACAGTAGCGATCATTGGTTCATCGCTATATACCTCTTAGTGGTGTTATATTGTATGTTCGGTAAGCCCCTTGCAGTTATGACATTGTAGGGGTCAATACTGGCCAGGTGGTCAATAAAAATGATTGAATTAGAATTGCTGGTTGTGTTGTCGCAAAAGATAATGACGCATTTCAGAAATAAAATAGCTATAATAAATGTTGTGTTGTGTGAACTTTACTTAACAAATCTTTTGTCTGTTGAACTCGAGAATTTAACTTCTGAATTACCTCTCTGGTCTCTTCCTGTATACGGGAGAAAATTTATAATTACAACTTATCACCATAGTAACAAACATTGTGGTAGCCATAGCAACAGGTGTTCTACTGAATTGATTAACTATTGTAGTTACCAATACAGCATTTTATAGGGTAACCATAGCAACAACAGAAACAATGTGGGGCATTAAGATTCAATTAATCATAAATCATCAAATTAATTGTAATTAAACATTTAATTAATACTTAAGACTTACTGGTGTTCTGAAAGAGGTGTGTTTATCTTTCTCTCTAGTGGGTGTGGTAAAATCAATTGATCGCGGAGTAGAACTAGAAGTTGCCAAAAATGAAGTGAGTGATTTAGATTGGTCAAAGGGTGTATAAGAAATATCTTTGTCAGGAGAGAAATCGACACATTTTGGTTTGAAAAGAGGTTTGAGTAAAGGTGTGGGTACATCTGATGTGATATGTGTACATGTAGTTCCCTTGGAAGTGATGTCAGTACTGTATGTTTTCAAACAGGACTTGGGTTTCTTTTGAGGATTAAAAGATGAGTTGATCTCTGTTTGAGTTTCAGCATCTTGTGTAGTACAAGTACCTGTGGAATGTACAGGGCCCTCTCAAAAAAAAAAATAATAATAATTAACAGTAGTTGTTAAATATAGTATAATTTTTTTAGTGTTCACAATTCAATGTACTGTGGATGCAAAAATATGTTATTTACCAAATCATAATCTCACATAGGCAGACCCTTCCTTTGCAACGAGGAGGGGAGGGGCTGGCTACACGAGACTAGGTTATGCGCATGCAGTGCAGATATGATGGCACAAAAGACAATCAACTCATTTCTTGGTAAAAGGGCTTCTAGATCCAGAAATGTTTATTAATGTTATTTGATGTTGCCAGGTGATGGCACCATCCCCTCGTTTAGTTGAACACCCCTGTTGTTCCTCAGTCAGTTTGTACAGGTATCAACTAAATCTAATATCTAGGAAGAGCGACTATTGTTCTATTTACATGTAGTCAGTTTCCCACACAAAATGGCTATGTAACGAACATTTAAATGCAAGCAATTCTTATTTGCAAAATGATTTTCACCTCTACTGTCACAAATAGTAATGTTTACCTTTTGTTATGACACTTTCTCTGTTGTCTCTTTCTTCGATTATTTTTAATTGCGTTTCCACAATTACAAGTCTGCCCGACATCCTTTCAATCACTTTTACTATATCCTCCAATTTATCATTAATAACAGATAAACTAAACTATAGGATTGAATTAAGTCTCACAATGACATCAAAATTAGGATGTGACGACTTTATATGTAATATAGTGTATAGTCATAAAGTTAATACATGATTATACTGTAACTCAATAAACTAATGTAGTGTATAGTTTAATGTCATGAGGTTAATACATGATTATAACTCAATAAATTATATGTACATGTATAGTTTAATGTCATAAGGTTAATATATGATTATACTGTAACTAATACAGTACAGTATAGTTACAGTATAATTCATATCAACATCCACAAGAGACTTGGCCCCTTCCTGCAAATTTGTAGGATGGGGCTCACTCTTGGAATAAGGATTGCCTCTCCAAGTTGCCAAGTGGCTATATGAAGCAGACATGTTTCTGGTGTATCAATTCTCTTCTTTATTAGTATTACTTTTATTTATTAATACATTTATTTACCTCCATTGTTCTCTGGGAAATTAGATCTTCTTCTTGAGATGATGGTAACGATGAAGTTACGTTAAATTTAGAACATACGGTTTCCTCTTCATCCTTCCTCTCTTCATATTCTAATAGTCCATTGTCTGACATCTCACTCTTTGTTTTATCTACATCCACTGTTACTATTTCTCCATTAACTCCATTGGACTCGTCCACAAGTACATGTACATTTTTGTCACATGACTGATGGGTGTGGTCAATCATTGGTATGTTAGTTAATTGGCTAATTTGATGTAGAGTGTGTTTCGTATTTCTTGAATGTGGTTTTAAGGGAGTCGATTCTGGAGTGAGTTCTAACTGGGGCTCTGGAATTATCGGAGGTCCTTGTATAATGAAAGGGGAAAGTGGCGATGGAGGTGGGGATATTGGTAGATTGGAACGACTGTTCGTTTGTTTGGATGGTTTCAACTGCCAAACAGAACCAATACCTGCTGATTCTGCAATCGTGTGTACTGTAGCTTGAGAAGGAGTATTAATACTAGAATTAGGAAACTTCAATAAGGTTTTATGAGGTATTTTGACATTTCTGGTTACGCTAGACAGTTCTTGATGTTTCTTTTGACAGTACTTCAAAAGGTCAAAGGTCATGATTACTTTGTGCTCTGCATACCCAACTGTTAAAAACTGTTCTTTGGAGATTTTAGGACGATATTGGAATATATCCCTCCCAACCTATAATAATAGATCACATGACATATTGATAGATCACACGATGTAATAATAGAAGTATTGATTAATCATATATGATCACATGATCAATTGAGGTTAATTTACGATTATTAATGATATACACATGTTACAATATCAGTTACAGCTAATAACAATTCCGGGACACTCCAAGGTTTCATAACAGATAGTATTTACGAACCTTGTATAATCCATCTACAAATCGAAGGTCACTCCGCCCGTATAACTCAACCCCTTCAGAGGCAATGTGCTGTGCTAATGGAAGTGAGAAACTCATTAATCCAGCATGTATGATTGGAAGGAATGCAGAGGGAAGTCCAAGAGAAAGTCTAGAGAGAGAGAGAGATAGAATCGTAAGTGGAGACAACTTATAAAACATACCCTCTGATATTTGGTTCCACTTTTAATTTCATACGTTGAACTTCTCTTATTAGCTTTGATATGTTATTTCTTATGTCTCCAGTTACAGCTGTTGAGCTCCTGGCAGAAGCCATTCTCTTCAGAGTTATAAAAGAAATTCGAATTCCCGCCTGCGTTCTAATTAATGCGCACCTTGAAAGGGTGGGGCTCAAGTTCTTGCAAATGGACAGCATTCATGGATATCGCACTGTTCGTGTTCAAAAAAGGAAAGGGAGTCTTGGATTTAGTATAAAGGGAGGTAGTGAACACGGCATACCTGTAGTTGTATCAGAGATTGAGAGAATTGGACGATCTGGTAATACAACAGAGCAGTTTTGAGTGCTAAATTTTTATTTTTTTAAAGCAGAAATCCATCTTGGTGATGAATTAATTTCTGTTAATGGAGCAAATCTTCAGGGTGTCAGTCATGAAGATGCAGTGCAAAAATTAAGAAATTCGAAGGGTCCGGTTGTAATACTGCGAGTCAGATCAAATAGAATTTTGGAGGGTGGGACATTTTAGAATTGCTTGGATCATGCAGTCATTTCATCTAGCATATATATACATATATATATGTGTGTGTATATTTATACCTCCATCCATCCATTTATCCATTTGTTCATTCATCCATCATGATCATCATTCATATATCCATCCATTTATTTATCTATCCATCCATTCATACATCCATTCATCATTTGTCCCATCCATTCATCCATCCATTCATCCATCCATTGATTTGTCCCATCCATTCATTTGTCCCATCCATTCATCCATCATTCATTCATCCAGTCATTTGTCCCATCCATTCATCCATCCATTCATCATTTGTCCCATCCATCCATTCCTTTTCACATACCACAGACACGTTCTCCACTCCAAACAAGAAAGATTCAACAGAAAGTCTTCTTCCCTTATCTCATAAATCCATTTCTGATTGGTGGACAGTACCTGATGAAAATCTCCATTCACTACCTCAAGGATGGAGTAGAAGAATTGACCACAAAACTGGAAAGCCATATTTTGAAAAGTTAGCACAATAAGAGATCAATGGAGCAGACATATATTATCTGTAAATGAAATAAATGACATACAAACATATACCAGATGTGTATGTCAAATTTCAATCCATTGCTTCATTGTTGAGTTACAGTATAATCATGTATTAACCTTATGACATTAAACTATACACTATATTACATATAAAATCAACACATCCTAATTTTGAGGTCATCATGAATATGAACAGACATTTTTTAGATGAAGTAGAATTAGATAACAATGGTTAGACATGTATTATATATTTTATTCATAGTCACTTCACTCAAACTTCAACATGGATCGATCCTCGTACTCTCATTCCAGTACCACTGATAGAATTTGACTGGAGAGGTTTACCACCAGGTTGGGAACAGTTTATAGATGAATTTGGTGATGTATATTACGTTAAGTAAGTAAAAATTACTTTTTTTTTAAGTTATAGATATTAATGCATGGTTGACTATATATGACCTCAGAAATGATCATAACTTTAGTTTGGAATAACCAACAATCTTTTTACCTGCACCATTTTCTAATTATCCTTCCCGTTCTTTTTTGTGTATGTCAAATTCAATCCATTGCTTCATTATTGAGTTACAGTATTAACCTTATGATATTAACTATATTACATATAAAGTCATCACATCCATTTTGAGGTCATCATGAATATGAACAGATTTTAGTATTCGTAAAGTAGTAACAGTAGAGTGTTGATCTTTTCTATAGTCATGACACACAGACTACACACTGGGACAGTCCTAGAGGTCTGAGAGAGCAGAAACTGTTGAAGATTTTAAGACAGTTTTTAGAAGAAGAAAGATCAAAACTTAATGTAAGCATTTGATCAACTGTGAACTTAATTAATCGTTATAATAATTATATACTTATATAAATAATTTAATCGTAATTATACATATATAATTATCGCTCATAGCAAATGCAAGACGAATTGAAGGAAAAGCGAACAATTTTACTAAGCAAGAATCAACATTTTGAAGCAAAGGAAATTCTCTCTAGCAAAGAGAATACAAAAGAAAATGGAGGTGATGAATCAGAGAATGCTAATGAAACTGATATTCTGGATGACATTATGGTATTGAATGAAGAAATTGACGAACTGGATAGCCAAGTGACTATAACACATCAGCAATTGAAAAAATTAAGTATGTAGTATGTATGTGCATGTGTATGTATGTATGTAACTACGAGTATGTATGTATGTACGTATGTATGTATGTATGTATGTATGTATGTATATATGTATGTATGTATTTATGTATGTATTTGTGTATGAATGTATGTATGTATGTACGTATGTATGTATGGTATGTATGTATGTATTTATGTATGTATGTATGTATTTATGTATGTATTTGTGTATGTATGTATGTATATGTATGTACGTATGTATGTATGGTATGTATGTATGTATGTATGTATGTATGTATGTATGTATGTATTTATGTATGTATTTGTGTATGTATGTATGTATGTATGTATGTATGTATGTATATATGTATGTATGTATGTATATATGTATGTATGTATGTATATATGTATGTATGTATGTATGTATGTATGTATGCATGTATGTATACATGTATGTATGTATATATGTATGTATATATGTATGTATGTATGTTATATATTCTTGTTACAGCTGATATATTTCATAAAGCTCAAACTGAAGACATTGGTGATATTGATTCTTTGGAATCATCAAAATCATTATCAACTGAACTACAAGACAAGTTCATATCTTTCAAATTAATGGAATCAAAATTCCATTCTTCGCTTCAAAATTTGGAGCAGATAAGAAAATCTAAAGGTCTTGGTGACACTCCTATCACATACATGTTACAAATGACACCTGCAAAGGATAAGAAAATGTTTGGTAAAGATGATTATAAAGATGAACAGTGGATTCATGTATTGGCAGATAAGTTAACCGGAAAAACAAACTGTGAGATGCGAGTTGAGTTATGTATTTTGGATGTTTGTCTGTCACATGCTCATCAGCTGACCCAACGAGCAGAGGAGGTGTGTCAATGGGTGAACGAAACAAGGGGCTTTAATTGGGATAAAGTTATAGATGAACTGATTGTATTAGATTTATCTGTATTTAATGATGAATGGATGAATACCGAAAACTTCAGGTTGTGTGTGTGTGTGTGCGTGTCTGTATCTGCATATCTATGTGTGTGTGTGTGTGTCTGTCCATCTCTGTCTGTGTCTGTGTGTGCGTCTGCCTGTGTCTGTGTATCTATGTGTGCGTGTCTGTCTATCCGTCTGTGTCTGTGTGTCTATGTGTGTGTCTGTGTATTTGTGAGTGTGTGTCTGCGTCTTGTGTCTGCGTCTTGTGTCTGCATACGTGTGTAGATATTATGGATGTATTGTATTATATATATGTAACACAATTATGTGGGTACATTCATTTTGTCTATATTTTCTGCATCCAGGTATAAATTGGAAAAGATTACATCATCCATATAAAAAATAAGATCACTTTTCTTTTTTGTCCAATTCTTAATTTCTAATGTAACATAATTATATTATATAATCTAAGCTAGTAACCATAGCAACCAATATATTGAGTGAATTATTACAGAAATTACAGTAAACATTCAAAGTAATAAAAAATTTTATGGAAAATTCATAATATCAATTCTAAATTAAAAATTAATTTGATAATAATTAATATTAGGTTCATATATCAATATCTTCAGATGTTAAAGGAGGTGTGGCCATTTTTAATGGCTCTTTGAGTACAATCCCTCGTATATGCAGCAACCATGTTTGAAGAAAACGATAGTCTCCAAACTCTTTAAACCGTTTTTCTCTTGAAAGAAAGTGTTCTCGTACTTTCTGTAATCGTTGCTCTGCTTCTTCATGTAATTTCTCCTTTGATAATTCGCCCTAAACAAGTGAAAGGATTGGTAGATGGATAGATAGATGGATGGATAGATGGATGGATAGATGGATGAATGGATAGATAGATGGATAGATAGATGGATGGATGGATAGATGGATGGATAGATGGACGGATGGCTGTATGGATTATGGACAGATACATGGATGGATAGATGGATGGATGAATTAATGTATGGATAGATAGATGGATAGATGGATGGATAGATAGATGGATGGATGGATAGATGGATAGATGGATGGATGAATGAAGGATGGATGGATGGATGGATGGATGGATGGATGGATGGATGGCAGATGGGATGTAATATTCAATAATACTTGTGTAACTGAGAGGGTGTGATTAAGACGATACAAAAGACAAACAGAAGCAAATGGTAAAAAGACATACATATAGTCATGTCTGACCTCTAAAGGACCATTTCTGACTCGCAAAATAAATTCACGATCTTCATTTTCACACTGAACCACAGGGGGGCCCCCCTTCACAAAACTCTCGAGCGAAAGAAGTTTATGAAAAACTTGATAAAAAAGTTTTCTCTCTCGTGGTGTGCCTGAATGCTTGCCTCCTTCGATGAGTTTCTTGTGGGTTTTTACGAAACCTATATATTGAAGAATGACCTTCTCACTCATGAAGAGTTGTTTATGATCTTTCAACTGTTGCCAATAGCTACTGGAATAATCTACCCTTTCCGCAAAGAGAAGCTAAATGTAGAAATAAAAATAAATTATTGTAACTTGAAAACTGATAAATTAATATAAAGATGTATGGCTTGGCCTAACGAGATTTTAATACGTTTGACTACAAAATGCATGCACCTATGTCCCTCACACACACAGACACACACACACACACACTTCAAACATGTTCACAGCTCCCTTAAGTAGCATTTCGCAGAAGAGTCTTATCTCATATGCAGCTGTCTCAGTATCGGATTGATGACCTCTGGTATCAACACTTTCCTATTAAAGAAACATTATAATACTCAATATCCTCTCCTTCACTTTAAATTACCTTAACAGAGTTACAGCGACTGATTATTTTCTATAAATAAAGAAAAAGTAAATGAAACTGACTATTATTATTGGATGCTTAGTTTCATGTAGTAACGATGGTAACAAGAGCTTAATTACATATATTCTAACCTCTGTTGGTTCTCTATAAACAATTATGTAATCTGTATCAGAGGTGGGTAAAGCCAGATTATACATTTGACTTCCTCCCCTAGCAACTACTATAATATCACGTGTGTGTATTGAGGTGAGGCCTTCAGAGTCTAATAAAGCTCGTAAGCGTGTTTCCTCCGTAGGAGTAGTGTCTATATGGATGGATGGATGATAGATGAAATGATGAATAAATAACTAGATGAATGGATGGATGAATGGATGGATGGATGAATGTTTGGATGGATGAATGGAAGGATGAATAGATGAATGGATGGATGAATGTATGTATGGATGGATGAATGTATGGATGGATGAATGTATGGATGGATGTGGATGAATAGATGGGTTGGTTGACTGGATGGATGAAATCGACGATGAAAAAATGAATGGATAATTGTCCAAGGATAAAATGTTGTATACTATATGGCAGACACAAAGTCGTTTTATCCTAGGACAAATTCTGGGTGGGAATTTAATTGTCATGATAGATGACCTACCGACTGATGGTAATAATTTAACTCCATCCATCCTGACTTCGGTGAGCCATTCTGCTAACTGCTCACTCCACCAAAGTGGGATCTTTACAACAGTATCAACATGTCCTTCCAACTTATCCTTTATAGCAATAACAAGCTGAAGTAGTTTCTCTTTATGAATCAGACCCTTTAGCATGGAAGATAATGAATTAGTCACTTCATTATAAGCGATTAATGAATCAGACCCTTTAGCATGGAAGATAATGAATTAGTCACTTCATTATGAGCGATTAATGAATCAGACCCTTTAGCATGGAAGATAATGAATTAGTCACTTCATTATGAGCGATTAATGAATCAGACCCTTTAGCATGGAAGATAATGAATTAGTCACTTCATTATGAGCGATTAATGAATCAGACCCTTTAGCATGGGAGATAATGGAATTGGACCCTTCATTATGAGCGGTTAATGACTTTTAGCATGGGAAGATAAAAAAACATATACCTTGGAAGATTCAGGAATGTAAAACTATAATTATTGCTAATAACTGTTTCATATAGCAGAGAAACAGTATACAGATGACACGAGAACACTTTTAGCAAGTAAGTATAATAAGTTGATGAGTTTCAGACATGAGGAAGTCATCATTTAGAACCTCGAAGGAGTACTTCAGTTTCATCAAAAAGCTGTGTACTAGTATTTAGACTGCAGTTACACTTACTTCTTCAGGTCCCAGTTTTCAATTACACAGAAAGGTAGAGACACTAATGCCATCAGCAATGATTGATAGATAGTTTTCTTGCTAATCTCACCTCACATTGAAAATAAATATTGAATTCTATGAATAAAGCTGAAGGAAGAAAGTGAAAACTTTCCTCTTTCAGCCATTATTCATATAGAATTTAGTCAATGCGAGGTGATACTTTTTTTCTCAATACATGGTTTTTTTGTTATTTATTTTAAAAAATCACCTCGAAAGCTTGTCTCAATGCTGTTAGTATCTCTTCTTCATTATCATTCTCATTGTTTCCTAATTCACGCCAAGCAGTTATTGGCATTTTCATGATTGCAGAGTCGGCATAACTCAACAGCCTGAAATTTAAACACACATGATTATAAACATTATTGTCTATCTGTCTGTCTGTCTGTAAAAAGAAAAGGAGCTCATTTCTGAGACAAGATTCAAACAGCTAATAATGGGGAAACTTTTAGTAAATATAGTGCAATAGTGTTGTTGTCAATATCTGTTTGATCAGTTGTGAAGTTAGAGTCATTTCATGTATGTTGTATGTATGTATGTTGTACGTGTGTTGTATGTATTTGTTCAGTCTCGGTGTCTCCATTTTACTGGATATATAAGCCCTCTTTGTTTTCTGGTTTTTTTTTGGCTTTTTACTCTATATGCTAATGCTATAGTGATTACTTATCAAATCAGATTTAGAGTCAAGTTATTATAGTCTAACTGTCTG
Organism: Petrosia ficiformis; assembly: GCA_947044365.1. NCBI lineage: Eukaryota > Metazoa > Porifera > Demospongiae > Haplosclerida > Petrosiidae > Petrosia > Petrosia ficiformis. The sequence goes on along the minus strand of OX345652.1, from coordinate 4,530,472 downwards.
TTTGTATTACCTAAAGGAATCACAGAACTTTGTCAAAGTTGCATCGTCCCTCACTACCAACTTCCCAGATACTGGACGTTTTTTCACCAAAGCACCTATCGCCTGTCCAATACACCGTTCCACAAAAGTCCGATGAAGAAGTCCTACGGGATCAATTAATCCTATTACATTGGTCCACTCAGGTGTACTCATTATAATAGACTCTGGAGGAGAACAAATGGCTTCCACACATTTTACATTCCCTTTTTGCAGCTGAGCACAAAAGTGACGAACTTCACAAGCAAACAAAGGAGGCTATAATGTAGTGAAATATGAAAATACTATTCAGTTGTTAGCTTGTATTTATGTAAAATTAATGCTGTCTATGAATCTAATTAAAATACAGTCACAGACAGACAGACAGATAAATACATAGTTTATAAAACAGTATAATTATAATTTCAGTCCAATAATAAGACAGAAAACGTGATCACGGTAACCCTCCGTACCACCTATGCAGGCGAGGGTTAATTAATTACATTCTTGACATGATAACAATTACAGCCATATTTTAATCACAAAAAGAAGCATTGTGTATCCTTCATTGTTTACTATTAATATGATGTGTTTTTGATACAATATACTTACAGAATCTATAGTTTCACAAAGCTCTTTCTCATGAGGTGTAGCGAGAGAGAAAAACTGTTCATCTTGAGCTACATACACAACAAATAACAAATTGTTTTTAGCTTGAGCTGATACTTCGGGCTGAGTGTAAGCAAACCACGGGCATGTTAATAAACATGCATATAATACTCGCTTGACTTGAGACTCTAATAACAGAGTGATATTCTCCACGATCTTTGTTTTTGTTACATCCTGGAGACTTGCTGGTGTGTGTGCGATAACAAGATGCTTCAGGAGTACCAGTTGTTCATGGTCAAGGGAGATTGGTCGGAAGATGAAGGATGTTCCTTCTATTCTGCTCTTCAGATGACGGAGAGAATCCAAAATGTTATTACCTTCTTCAATTGCTATTGTATGTATGTATGATGTAAAATGTATGTATGCATGTATGTATGTATGTATGTGGACAGTATGTATGTATGCATAAACGTATGTGTGTGTAGATCTACCATGTTTAGCAGCAAAATTGTTCTGTAATCGAGTACGCATCAAGGCAGAGAACCTCTCATGAGCTTGCAAAGATGTTGTAGCTACATCAACCAAATCTTGATCTACAGGCCAATCGGGGAGGACATCCATTATCAGATCACTATGGCGCAAGATGCAATATGGAGGTGTGGCACGACTTAGTTAGTCCGGATGTGAATGGAGACTAAAGGAATATTCCTGTGGTGCTCACCTCGATGTGTATCAACAGCTTTTGAATGCTGTGTCAGACAACTGCCAAATGTCAAGTGCTTTCATGAGGCATTTGCACCTCCCAAATATATTGGTCCAGAGAATACATCACATTCTCAATATTCACACATGCTATGTGATGATTCAAAGAGTTTTGCATCTATAGCAAAAAAGATAGAAGAAACCATCAAATGTGGAAAATACGAGGCTGTGTTCAGTAGAGATATGGCGTATTATCTTGAAGGTCACTTTGACATACTTCTGCAAAATACTTTTAAGATGTCAAAACATGGATTTCTTATACGCCACCCAGCAAATAGCTTATCCTCTTTTCATAAAGCATGTGGAGGTAATTATGTTTTTGATGCAAATGAAGCTGGATTTAAACAGCAGTATGAAATGTATAAATTTGTGAAAGAGCAACTCAATGATCCATCCCCTGTTGTTGTAGATATTGGTGATGTTCTAATGGATCCTGAGGGAATGATGCAACTGTATTGTGAAGCTGTGGGACTGAAATACCAACCAGGAATGACTTGTTGGTCCTCGACGCCTAATAAACGGGATCTTAACTGTAACGATGGCATATGTGACGGTTGGCATGAGCAGGTTTTTAAGTCAACTGGGCTTCAAAAATCCACTGTCAAAAAACCGTTGCCTGTAGAGGAAGAGCTTCCTGATATTGTCAAGAAAGCTATTAAAGAGCAGATGCCATTTTATGAAGCATTGTATGCTGTTCGTTTGAAACCAAAAAAAACAAGTTAAAAATATTTCTATTATTGGGGAGGCTAGGACCAAATATGATATACCACTATAGTTAGTTAGTACTTTGTAGAAATAAAATCCATTCACTCTCACTCATAGTATAGGGTAACTTTTATGTGTGTATGTGTATGTACTATCACATTTTTGACTAATTTGTAGACACTTAATAGTAAGAATGCAGATCTAAAACTGAAGAGACATATCTGCTTAGATTGCAGTGAGGTTAATAAGTTTGTGGTTAGCATGGAAGATACGACACTAACAAAAGGAGTATTCCTATGGACTTCTCCACGATGTGTATCAACAGCTTGTATCAGACAGTTGCCAAATATCAAGTGCTTTCATGAACCATTTCAATCAGCAGAGTTTCTTGGTACAGAACGAATACACAATATGTTGACATAATTATATATAATATTATATATATATATATATATATATGTATATATACGAGAATAATAAAAACATTTTCAAAAAAATGAAAAAAAATTTAGGGATATCAAAACCGAAAAAGCACACAAACAAGATTGGGATGGAACCTTAGCCGGCAACAAAATTAAAATAACCCTTCATATAGCTAGAGTATCAAAAAAAGAAAGTATATATTATATATGTAAATAATTATATATACATTTAAAAAAAAAAATGAAAGAACACGTTAAAATCAAGATGTTACACTAGTATCCACAAGATGGTGGGTATGTCATAGTACCCGATATTAACAATGAGCTAACCTGGCTGGCTACTTCCATATAATGCTTAATTAGTATCACTATGTACTATATAATCATTACTGTATGTAGCTTTTGTAGGTTAGCTGCATGGAAGCATGGTTAGACGGTTAATTTTGCTACGTCCTGGTTTTGTTTTTATAATTTTCTTTATGATTTAAGCAATAATGGATATCTCTGAAGTCAACCAAAGTACTTCATAAGTTCATATCATTGGGCCTTATCTACTTAGTCTCGTCCCCAGTCACTCATTCGGAGGAGGAATGGGAACGAGACTTAATTAAATTAATCTACACATCAGACACGCCTATAAAGATGGTGTTTGTAAAATAATACAGATGGTGAGAAAGTTGTGCTGTTCATAACAAAAAAATTGAGTCGTTGATTTATAAGAGAAGAGTAGTTTGGTTCAGAAAGAGAGGGAGGGAGCTGGTCTCTCGTGCTGACAATTTCAAACCCTGACAAGAACTGTTGTGTGTATATAATTATATATATATATATATACAACATATAATACATATATGTTCAGGTATGTATATGTATACTGATGTGTGTGTATGGAGAATGGGCTAGGAGTTAGTCTCATATGTCCTGAATTTCGGCTGTACAATCCATAGATTATTGGGTGCCAAATGAGTCAAAATTGTTTTGTGTTGGCTGCTGCATTATTACCCCTTCTGATATACTATATCCGACATCCAATATCATATCAGACGTCCGATATACTATATCCGACATCCGATATCATATCAGACGTCGGATATAGTATATCTGACATCTTTAACTGGGGGGCTCCGCCCCCCCAGTTTCGGCTTGGGATCGTTAGGGTTATCATCCATGTTGTTTGAGTCGGGAGACGCGAATAATTTTGACGCAAACGGCACTCCAAAATAGATATGAGATGTGGTGTAATGAATTAATACATCAGTTTAAGCTAGCTTGTATGTACAATAAATATGGAATATGAATATTTTATATTTATATATGTTAACTTACGTAATATCTTTAGTTGTGAAAGGAAGAGTCGGTCATACCTCTTCATTTTTTTTTAGAAATGACAATGAGTGGCACTCCAGGTGGAAGTAACAGTACAGGACATGGGGGGAGTGGTAACCATGGAAACAGTAGTGGGAGTGGTAATAACCAAGAGGACTGTTTCGTGGAAGTGTGGTCAAAAAATATGGAGGAAGAGTTTGCAAGAGTGAGACAGGTTGTACAAAAATATCCCTATGTTTCCATGGTGAGAATGAGTGTGGTTTATTAGTATTTGTTTGTGATTATATGTATGTATATATACATATACATACATACGTATATACTAGTGTTGTTTTAGTATGACAATAACTACTTTTAGTTATAGTACTAAAAGGTCATTCACGTTCACCATGACCTCAGAAAAATGTTCATAACTTTAGTTTGGAATGTCCAACAATTTTTTTACCTGCACCATTTTCATATAATAGTCCTTCCCGTTCTTTTTTGTGTATGTCTACTTTCAATCCATTGCTTCATTATTAAGTTACAGTATAATCATGTATTAACCTTATGACATTAAACTATACACTATATTACATATAAAGTCATCACATCATAATTTTGAGGACATCGTGAATGTGAACAGCTATTTAGTTTCACACAATTTTAGTTTAATTAACTAAAATAATATTAGGCTTACTAAAAGGGTTTTAGTTTTAGTTAACTAACTAAAAGTGTCTATTATTAGTCAATTTTCATTTTAGTTAGTTATAGTTATTACAGTAGATTTGTAGTTTAGTAAACTGAAACTCAAAATGCTGTACTAAAATGGGTTTTAGTTAATTAAACGTATGTATGTTTGTATATGTATGTATATTTATGTATGTTGTATGTAACTGTATTTAATACACTATACATACATAGTTACATACATACATACATACATACATACATGTATACATACATGCATACATACATACATACATGCATACAAACATACATACATACATACATGCATACATACATACATACATGCATACATACATACATACATACATACATACATACATACATACATACATACATACATACATACATGCATACATACATACATAGTTAGATACATACATACATACATATACATACATACATACATACATACATACATACATACATACATACATACATACATACATACATGCATACATACATACATACATGCATACAAACATACATACATACATACATACATACATACATACATACATACATACATACATACATACATACATACACATAATTACATATTATTCTCTAATACTGATAATAGGATACAGAGTTTCCTGGTGTAGTTGCTAGACCTGTAGGAGATTTCCGTTGTTCAGCAGATTATCAATACCAATTAGTGCAGTGTAATGTCAATCTATTGAGACTGATACAACTGGGACTTACTTTTCATGATGGATGTGGTAACAAACCACCTGGTCCTTCAACGTTCCAATTTAATTTCAAGTTTAGTTTGGGGTGAGGTATTAAGATATGTATAATATTGTGTAACCTAGTGTTGTTTCAGTTAACTAAAACCCCTTTTAGTAAGGCATTTTGACTTAACTAAAACTATAACTAAATTACAAGTCTATTGCAATAACTATAACTAAAAATGGCCAATAATGGGCACTTTTAGTTAGTTAACTAAAACTAAAACCCTTTTAGTAAATAACTAAACTAAACGTTTGAGAAACCAGCCACACAATACCTATAACTAAATGTAGTCATTTCTGTCACTAATTGTTTTACAAGCTCTCAGTAAAGCAATGCCCTTCGTCATACACTCATTATTCTACATTCCCTCCTATTACTGATGCTCAGATCTGTAATCGATATTAGTCATTTGTTATTTCTGAATGATGTAACTGATATTGTAATAAGTGTGCTAATAATATCATTTCTTGTGATTATAACATCATTAATCGCTTTTATGATAACCATTTTTTATTGAGAAAATGTTCATTCTCATTGAATGAATCAGAAACCAGAATGTATATATAACATCAGATCAGTTATCGTAATGATATATAAAGTGGTTTTGTCAGAATATCGGTAAAATCTCGTTATTGATGTATCACAAGTTTCAATCTCTTCTATATTCATTTCTCTTCCTCATAGAGAAGATATGTATGCTCAAGACTCCATTGACATGTTACATCAGGCAGGAATACAGTTTAAAAGACATGAAGATGAAGGGATATCAGTTGATGATTTTGCTGAGCTGTTAATATCATCAGGTTTAGTATTGTGTGAAGATGTAACGTGGATTGCTTTTGCTAGGTCAGTAAATATTAATATTGAGTTATATCTTTATTCATCCATCCAGTCAACCAACTATCCATCCATCCATTTATCCATTCATCCAATCAACTATCTATCCATCCATCCATCCAATCAACCATCAATTCTTCCATTAATTCATCCATCTATCCATTCATCCAATCAACCATCTATCCATCCATCCAATCAACCATCAATTCTTCCATTAATTCATCCATCTATCCATTCATCCAATCAACCATCAATCTATTTGTTAATCCATCCATCCATCCATCCATCCAACCATCAATTCTTCCATTAATTCATCCATCTTATCCATCCATCCAATCCATCCAATCCATCCATCCATTCTCTCTATTAGTGGATATGATTTTGGATATCTCTTGAGATTACTTACTAATGAAAAGTTACCAGATGAAGAGTCAGATTTCTTTGAGTTACTATCGTGTTACTTTCCAAAGATTTATGATGTAAAATACCTCATGAAAAGCTGTAAGAACCTCAAAGGGGGCTTACAAGAAGTAGCAGATCAGTTAAAGGTAAGGGTGCTGTGGTTACTGGTACGGGTACTTTGGTTAAATGATATGGGTAGTGTGGTTACTGGTATGGGTACTATGGTTAATGGTATGGGTACTATGGTTACTAGTATGGGTACTATGGTTAAATGATATGGGTAGTGTGGTTACTGGTATGGGTACTATGGTTGAATGGTGAGTGGTAGTATAGTTGACTGGTATGGGTACTCTGGCTACTGGTATGGGTACTATGGTTGAATGGTGAGTGGTAGTATGGTTAAATGGTATGGGTACTATGGTTGAATGGTGAGTGGTAATATGGTTGACTGGTATGGGTACTATGGTTACTAGTATGGGTACTATGGTTGAATGGTGAGTGGTAATACAGTTGACTGGTATGGGTACTATGGTTAAATAGTATGGGTGCTATGGTTGAATGGT
>OX345652.1:4500873-4518373 GCA_947044365.1 Petrosia ficiformis | reverse complement strand
TCATCCACCCAACCATCTATTCATCCATCCATCCACCCATCCCTCCGCCCATCCACCCCACCCATTCATCCATCCATCCATCCATCCACCCCACCCATTCATCCTTCCATCCATTCATCCATCCATCCACCCACCCATTCATCCATCCGTTCATCCATCCGTTCATCCATCCACCCATCCATCCATCAATTCATCCACCCATCCATCCATCCACACATCAATTCATCCATCTCTTCTAGTTACCTTGTATCTACAGGTAATAAAGCAAGAAATACATTACTTCCAAATACAGCTCGAAGATTTCTTCTGGCTCCAAGATTAAATAACTTTTTGTCACTTCTTCCTTCTTCAATTTGAGGGGGATCCATATTCTCTAAAACATTTATGAGATAAAAAATGATCACATGATTATCACATGACTTCAGAAGACTAGAATGAATATATACACTACAAATCCACTATTCAATTGTTTGTTGCTATGACAACACTGTGGTTGTGCTTGTGTGTGTGTGTGTGTGCATAATGAGACAGTGAGACAGAACATACCTATGGTTGTCCTATTTACTAATAACAGATATGAATGAAAGAAAAATAATCCACCAGCTGATAGACACAAACAGCCAACGATAACAAAACAGAATGATACATTGAATTTATTTCCTATTCCTTCTCCTAGTTCTCCTGTCTGTATGTGTGTATGTACATGTATATGTATGTATGTATGTATGTATGCATGTATGTATATGTATATATGTATGTATGTGTGTATGTACATGTATATGTATATATGTATGTATGTATGCATGTATGTATATGTATATATGTATGTATGTGTGTATGTATGTATATGTATATTATATGTATGTGTGTATGTACGTGTATGTATGTATGTATGTACATGTACATGTACGTATATATGTATGTGTGTATGTACATGGATGTATGTATGTGTGTATGTACATGTATGTATGTGTGTATGTACATGTACATGTATATCTGTATGTGTGTATGTACATGTATGTATGTATGTATGTATGTACATGTATATATGTGTGTATGAACATGTATGTATGTATGTGTGTATGTATGTATGTACGTACATACATATGTATATGTATATATGTATGTTGAATGTGTGTGTGTACATATGTACATGTATGTACATGTATGTATGTATGTATGTATGTACATGTATATATGTATGTGTGTATGTACGTGTATGTATACACATATATATCTTTGTACATGTATATCTCACCCATAAATATACAATGTCATAGAGACTGGACAAACAGAACCACACACATAAAGTGACAGTATAGAGTAGAAATAGATAAAAATATTTGTAATTTGAATATCCAACACAATTATTAACCCTGTGGAAGATAATTAGTGATATACGGATGAATGGATGGATGAATGGATGGATGGATAGATGGATGGATGGATGAATGGATGGATGGATAGATGATAGGTGGATGAATAGATAGATGTGTGGATGGTGAGTGGATGAATGAGTTTTATAAGTCATGTGGTACATACCAAGGACAATGATGATCCATTTTCAGAACACACCTAAGTTAATTAAATAATTAATAATTCCAGGAAAGGTTTGTTAATTTATGTTTTCACTATTCATCACATTATTGAAATGCAATTATAAGATAATTCATTATATATTGTATTCTAGCTTATTGGAGAATGTCTTAAGGTCAGTGTTTTTGATAAGCGTATATGGCACACCATTGGCCCAAAGAGCTTCTTATTTTGGCACTGCACAGTTCTGTCTTTGAGCCAGATGGCGCAGTTAATTATGATTATATTATCACTAACAGCATTAACTCTTTGTTAATTGGTTCAAAATGTATTCCCAATGGCACACACACTAACCATTGTTGAGCCAATTTGACCCATGCTTCAAAACTTATCAAAAACTCTGCTTCAGGTCAATATTTTAATGTGTATCAGACGTTCAAATAAACCAACAATGAATAATAGAATGTACCTTCCACAAGTGGAACAGTGATGAGATCTATCGGGTTTCATCAGTTCACATCTGTTACAGTACCTCACTCCACCACTTCTTGTTACCTGATGTATTGGTAACTCTGATGATAGTTCACGAAGATATGGTTGACTATCAACCTATTAGATATACACAAATAACAATACATACATACATACATACATACATACATACGTACATACATACATACATACATACACATACATACGTACATACATACATACATACATACAGAGCATTGGAATTCTAGCTATGACATGGAATGATTCAATTCAGATTCACATTACAAATGCTTCAATTCAATTTCAGTACATTAATTTGAATTTAATGAGATTTCTATTTCATTTCATTACTTCAGGTAGTGTTGTGAATTCCACTATAATTCATACTATTTTACACCATTCTACAATAGAAACTTTTAAATTTTCCGATGGAATTATCAATTCCAAGGATTCAATTCTCATTCTAATGCCCTGCATACATACATACATACGTACATACATACATACATACATACATACATACATACGTACGTACATACATACATACATACATACGTACATACATACATACATACATACATACATACATACATACATACATATATTATATGCATAGATAAATACATAGTTAAATACATACATAAACACATAAATACACACATACATACATGTACATACATACACACACACATACCATTTCATCTAATGTGTCTAACTGATCATCAGTCAATTCAAACTATAGATATTAGATTGAGAGTATTAATAGATACACACAAACAGACACACTAATGCATACATACCTCTAAGGGAACTTCTTTATGCTTTTGAAATATTGTGCGAAAATACAAAGACAAATGAAGAAATAGAAGAATATGTGAAATGACTAGGAGAAGAACTGCATGTACGAGAAAATCGATGAATATCATTAAAATTAATTAATTGATATTAACTCACCAATTACAGGAATCGGTTTAGGAAAATCACCTGAAATAGTATATAGATAATAATAATTATTATTTAATTTATTATTTCATTTGGTAATCCAGTTATAGTACATGTATATAGGGTTTGTTGCTAACTTCCTAATTTAATTGAACTGGACAGGAAGAAAAAGCCAAACTTGTCCTGTATTGGGTAGACCACTGATATCTTATCTAAACTGCTCCAGCTGGGAACAAATGTTTCCAATCAGGAATATGAATAAAGGGAGCCCAGCCTCCTCAAACTGTTGCCGTTATACTATATTCACAAATAGATATTGATTATATAATTATAATTTATATACAGCTCCTAAAATTTGGGCTAGTTCTGTCCAAAAAGGGAATTGGTTTTTAACTTTGGCTTGTTATAAACGTCAAGGCATTATACTTCACACATTGCATCAGTATCAATCTCAGATGACTAAACACTCAAATATCCCCCACCATACCACTATATTGAGTGGTACTGACCCCAACTTTTCACAAAATATACATATATATATATATATATATATATATATGTATATATATATAAACCTTCGACCAATCCTTTTAGTACGTATATATATATATATATATATATATATAATGTATCACAGCATGTATACATATATATTTATACTTGCATGCATGGGGTAACCTCCTTCAATTTAATGCCTATGAATTGGATTGACCTTAACACAGACACTCATCTCAAACTCACACACACAATCTCACCTGATAGATTGAGCACAAAGACATAAACATAATAGGCCCATAAGAGAATTAGTATTACAAATACTACAGGTATCCAGTAGAGAACCTTCACACAACAATAAGAACAACGGTAGCAGAGATCCAATATACCCATTACAACAAATAATGGAGTAACTAGATCTATAATTTAATTAATTAGTTGTAATAAGTGGGTGGGGCTAAAGATGTTTAAGAAGTAAGAAAATATAATTATATAATAGTTGCATCTTATATACCGTACTTACAATCAATTATATTTCTTTAACTTGGATGATTAATAATGGCCAGTCATGGTAGCACAGTCACTGTTAGTGAAAGGGTCTAGAGGTTTTGCATACTATAGGGCCTGTGGAGTTCAATCTGTATTTATGTACATTGTGAGCTATATTTGTGTGATATAGGCTACCAACTTTTAATGGTTTGTGGACTTTTTGAACATAATTTTTTTAAGTATTAACTTTACGTGGTATGTGTAGAATATTCATCAACATGAGTGTGAAGTGACTATGAATATGACATTATGTCATGTGACAGTGACTAATATCTGATATTTCTATCCTCCAGATTTAATTATCTTGAAGATATTACAAGTCAGAATCAAGCCAAATCATCCATAGTTCGTGGTATTCGAACCAAGATAGCAGAACAATATCCTTCCTTGGAACCCTTTGTTGACGAGATAATTCCAAAGAAAGAACCAGTGAGTATCATCAAATGGTAGGTTACTTGATTAGAATTTTTAACTAATCAAACACATCTGGTATTGACCAATTTATAATTATTATAAATATTACAGTAGACCTGTAATTTATATAACTAAAAATTCACAATGCCAGGAGTGATATTTACTTTAACGATCATTAATCTTTCAATATTCATACTCAATTGAATCAATATATTTTCTCTATTTTTTAGTCGTGAACATATCGAAATAGTTGCTATCCAAAATGAACTCTTGTTTTTCAAACAACGAGATGGTCCCTATATTCCAACTTTACGACTAGTTCATAAATGTGATTAATATTTCATAGTGTTATATCCATTAGTCCATTACTACTACATCCATTGGTTCATCTATTAGTATATCCATTATCCATTAGTATATCTATTAGTATATCCATTGGTTCATCCATTAGTATATCCATTATCCATTAGTATATCCATTAGTATATCCATTGGTTCATCCATTAGTATATCCATTAGTACATGTATATCCATTAGTATAATATCCATTGGTTCATCCATTAGTATATCCATTAGTATATCCATTAGTATATCCATTGGTTCATCCATTAGTATATCCATTAGTACTTCCATTGGTTCATCCATTAATATATCCATTAGCACTTTCATTAGTACTTCCATTAGTCCATCCATTAATACATCCATTACTACATTCATTGGTTCGTCCATTAGTATATCCATTAGTACTTCCATTGGTTCATCCATTAATATATCCATTAGCACTTTCATTAGTACTTCCATTAGTCCATCCATTAATACATCCATTACTACATTCATTGGTTCATCCATTAGTATATCCATTAGTACTTCCATTAGTCCATCCATTAATACATCCATTAATACATCCATTACTACATTCATTGGTTCATCCATTAATATATCCATTAGCACTTCCATTAGTCCATTCATTATTACATCCATTAATACATCCATTAATACATTCATTGGTTCATCCATTAATATATCCATTAGTACTTCCATTAGTCCATCCATTAATACATCCATTAATACATCCATTATTAGTACATGCATTTATATATCCATTAGTTCACCATTAGTCCATCCATTAGCTCATCCATTAGCTCATCTATTAATCCATCCATTAATACACGTGTCTATATACATCCACAAGTCCACCCATTAATACATCCATTAGTAATCCACTAGTCCATCCAATAGTCCATTAACACATCCAATAGTCTATTATGTATTTACACAATGATTCATTATCATTCTTTCTGTAGATCCATTTATACTACCTCTTTTACAAGTTGATAGAGGAGCAATTCGATTCATTCTTAGTGGAGCAAATATTATGTGTCCCGGACTTACGTCTGCAGGTGGCAAAATGGATACTCCAGTTCCCGAGGGAAGCATTGTAGTATCCTTCAAAATAATTTTGTATTATTTTAGATAATGTTAGAGTCTTTAACTGTGTATTCTAGGCGGTAATGGCTGAAGGAAAAGAACATGCTTTATCTATAGGCTTAACTAAAATGTCTACAGAAGATATGTAAGCTCTAGTTAGTCGAAGGGCTCAGAACCATGATAGACTAATCAGCATTAAAAATTGAGTATACTCCACTACCAAATTTAAAATAATTTTGATTTCTATGATTACCCTGGGTATAGTACTGGTTTGTGGGTTAGTTTACTATGATTCTCAATCCTTCTATTACAATGTGTAGTATTCTTGTGTTTGATACATGTATCTACTGAATACCTGATATATATATATATATATCTGATATTATTTTGATTGAAATGTAACGTAATGTGCATTGAATTATATTACTATACCTATTACAATTTTACCAATACCATTATTGGTACAGCACAAATCAATGAAACCGAGCTCATTATAACTTCATAGTTATGTGCACCTCCTCTGTGGGTTCAATGACTGGGTAATCATACTGTCTCTGAAAGTGATGTTGGCTTGACTTCATCTGGAATATTGCATGCTACGCATTTCCATACGCAATATTCATGAATTGATAATGAGCACTCAATTATTATCTTTCCATCTCTTCTCAGTTTAAAAATTAATAAAGGTATTGCTATAGAAAGCATACACTACCTTTGTGATGGACTCTGGGAGATGAAGGAAACCAGAAGATAATAACCTGTTTGACCAGTTTCACTAACTAGAATTACATGTTTGTACATACTACGTGAAATATTACACAATGGTGTTTATATGAAATAAAATTAATAATCTATCATAAAATTTATACAGAAATACGATATTCAGTTGAAAAGAGTGTGTCCAGATGATTAGATAAATAACTATAGGAACAAAAAGATGTATAAAGATGAGGAAAGATAGGAGAGTGGAGTGAAATAGATGGTACAAAGAATGCTTACCTTAATATATCTCTGAAATGTTGATGAAGGAGATGTACTTGAATGGATGGGAATTTAGCTCGAGATAAGAACAAAGGCATCTTGACTAATGACAATAATGATTGTGATCAGCCTTGAATGGTATGGGAATGAGACTACTATTGCTTACCAAAGAGTCTTAATAAATGAATAGCACCATAAATTGATGAAGGTGGAACAGAGTTCCGTCTTTCTTTAATCTCTAAATCTCCATTAGCTGTTTTATCTTCCATGTCAACACAATTTGAGGTCACATGATTTACCTGTTGGATCACGTGATCATATTGCTCCTTTTCTTCCGAGTATAGCAAGTGATCTTTCAATGTGAAATCAAAGTATATTTTGATTCCATCCAGAACTTCATTTAATAATGGCAGACTAATGTATGTATGTATACAGTATTGGAAGCTTTAGTGTAAAGATTAGTCAAGTACATGTACAAGTACCAATAGAATAGTCAAGTACATGTACAAGTACTAATAGAATAGTCAAGTACATGTACAAGTACCAATAGAATAGTCAAGTACATGTACAAGTACTAATAGAATAGTCAAGTACATGTACAAGTACTAATAGAATAGTCAAGTACATGTACAAGTATCAATAGAATAGTCAAGTACATGTACAAGTACTAATAGAATAGTCAAGTACATGTACAAGTACTAATAGAATAGTCAAGTACATGTACAAGTACCAATAGAATAGTCAAGTACATGTACAAGTACTAATAGAATAGTCAAGTACATGTACAAGTACTAATAGAATAGTGCATGAATACATAATCACACATGTACATAAATACATAACTCACTTTGTATCTTCATTAGCATGAGTAATACAGTAAGTAAAATAATTCTTCAATATTGTTTCAATGGATGGATTAACCGGAAGTTTTACCAGCTGAAAAATAGCTGGAACACATAGGTCATTAAATATAGTGATGATATAACATACTTTTCTTCTTTGTATTATTTCTATACAATCATTTTCCAGTAAAGTTGTGAGTGGTACAGGAATTTGTAGTGGAACTTCGTCAGGATAAGTGGTCTATTGGATGAAGAAATTAAAATTATAGAACATACCAATATATATATATATATATATATATATATATATATATATATATATATATAAATGACTTACTTCACTCATATCTGAAAAACTCCATTAACGTACTAGTACTTAAGTACTTCTTCATTAAGTAGGTGGGGTTTAATAATTAAACACACCCACTTTAATTATTCTAATTAATGCCCAATAAGGAATGGCTAGGTTTGTGGAAACTGATCTTAGTACTCGAGTGTATAGAGTAAGTTGTGGTATAAACGAGGCTATTACTACAGCTGCAAATGAGCCATCATTGGGACTGTATAGAATACAAGAACATACTGTGCACGCTGTTCCTAAACTCGTGGAAGATAAGCAATCTTTGGAAGAAATATGTGAGAGAACAAGAGGAGCAAGTTTTGATTTGGAGTACAATGTAGAGGTGATGCAGTCATTAAAAGAAATACATCAATTTCATAACATCCTGAGCAGTCTACAACGAGCGATAGAAATTAAGCAGAAACTCAACAAATTAGAGATGGAGAGACAATTGGCAGTGGAAAGACAGAGAAGTCAAGATGAATCTCCAAACACAGCACGAAGAAACTATGGAACAATAAATCCACCATCACTCACTCACTCAGCATATAGTATAAATACTTAAATTGATGAACCAAGGACAGTAGATTATTCAGGTATAGATATTCATCCAAAAAAAATTTTGAATTAATCTGGCTGTGTAGTCAGTCTGTCATTGAAAAAATTATTATCTAAAATGATAATTTAATTTTATACACTACAAATGAATCTATTATAATAATTTTTGTTTAATAAAAATGTTACATCTCTTGCTCTCTCTGACTGTGTTCAATCTTTGTATTTGTCTTTCCTGGTCTAAACGCCTCTTTCTTTGCCTGACTTTCATCACTCTGTTTAGCATGCGTAAAATGTTTGTGCACAAATCTCCCAGTACAACTCCCAACATAGTTAAGACAGACATACAATTTCAAAACCGCCATTGATACTATAGCACCACCTCCATATGTGATAATAGGGTTTATAACACACAACTCTCGCTCCCAGCAGAACTTTCAACACTTCAAACCAACCAATAGGCACACAGGTACCTGGCTCACCAGATGCACACCTCGATCTCAAACCCATACTCCTAAACACAATTATTGAGGCCGGGTATTTTGGTAAAGAAATCCTCCGCCCCACGTACATGCTTGTCTATTAGCTACAGATTTATAATTCACAATATATATATATATAACAGTATAAAAAAAATGTAAAATTGAATTATTTCAGTCAGTGGGCGTGGTCACTTGTGTTCCATCTTCAGCATAATCTTTTAAGATATCCAAATGTGTATTGTGTACTTTAAATAATCTGGCTTTCTTGCGTGATTTTTTCGTTTGGTTAGGAACCTTCCTTTTTCTTGATTCACCTTGCATCGCCGACAGTCCAACTAAAATAATTATAATACCTAATTATTGAGTGTGTACAGGCACCTTAGTCTCATTCCCAGCTACCTTCATTCTTAATGAATGAATCTAATCTTGGCATTTTGAATTAATGATGTCATGAAAAACGGCAGATCGCTATGAAGAACTATATTGCACTCCCTTGTTCTTGCCTCAAAAGACATACATTTTACTGGAAAGACAATACTCATTAAAAAGATAGTGTTAGTTCTTGGGTGATGTCCTTCAACTCTTTGCTTTAGAGACAAAAGATAATTATCTGTATTTCATTATGACATCACAAATCAGGATCATTCAGGTTGGTAAGCCAGAAATCTGGCTTGGGTAGCTGGGGACAAGACTACTGTACCTAGCTACATGTAGCTTCCCATCCTTTAAAAGATGGTGCTGAAAAATGGGCCTGGTTTCAACCGTTTGTGCATGCGCATTCAAAATGGCTAACCATTTTGTAAGTATTTCTCAATGTCACCTTCTGACTGTCCATCGACAGCAACTGCTCTCCATTGTGTTATGAAAACTGAAAAGGAAAATGATTGAAATAGAAGGAGTGTGTTTAGTTACCTACTTTCATCAACAGGTAGTTCATATTCTTTGTTATTATAAAATAATATATCCTCTTTGTCTCTGTCTCCTCGAGGTATTCGAAATATGTCATCTTCTAATCTCTGATTAAGAAAACAATCACACATCATACGCAAGGTATGTACATACATATGTACATATATGTATATGTACACACATATACATACCTACGTACATACATACTTCCATACATACACATCCATCCATACATTGTACACTACTACACACACACACACACACACACACTTTTACAGCCCTTTCGGGATTAGGCAGTGCCTCAATTACATCAGTCATTCTGACTCCACCAATGCCCTCTTTCTCTCTATCTTTAAGATAATTCAGTAGCTGATGTCTATTACGGACCTTGTGACCCAAACTAGGCTAAGAAAATTGAAATTATAGTTTAGATATTATGTAGATTGATCTATTTAGGGGTTGTTAGATTAAAGACTCTTGACAATAAACAAGATGCATGCAACTTTGAATAAATTCCAAAGGCTAAATATAACGAGAAAGAGGTTTGACCTCTGTAACTAAATATTATTAAAATATAGTGTTGTTTTAGTATGACAATAATGACCACTTTTATGACATTCTTCAAAATTTAGTTTTTGTTAGTTTGATAAAGTAAAATAGTAAAGGCTTACTAAAAGGGTTTTAGTTTTAGTTAATTAATTAAAAGTGGTCATCTCTTCTAGAGTTGACAACTGAATACTATAGCTAACCAAAAATATAAATTTATCCACTTCCGAATAATAATGGATTTTGGAATTCTTTTGAAGTTCCTAAAGGACAGATAAATAAATCATTAAAAGGATTACCGGTAATAGATTTATAGATATTATACCAGTAGTTTAATGTTGTACCATTACAATACAATAACTTAGTATATATATGGTAACTCAATAATGATAGATTGAAAATAAAGTTATGGATGGACATTTTCTGAAGTCAAGTATGGTAGGTACCTCGTATAGCCATTGGCGTCTGTCTGTTTTCAATTCTGTTAAATTAATAGCAAACAAAATCTCATCTAAGCTAAGAGGTTCGTAGACTTTAGTAAGATATCTCTCTTTCATGGTATCCACAACTGCTTTGAACAAACGAGCGGGATTGTCACTATTGAAAGCTACAACAGCTGCCTGCTTGATTGAGTCATTTATTCCTAAATACAATTACAAGTTTACAACCTACATCAATACAGATATATGTATACATGATTGATATGGTTCCCAGACTTGTAGTCTAGGAACAAGACTATATAGTGAATGGTCTGGTTGCCAAACTTGTAATCTAGGAACTAGACTATATAATGATTGGTCTGGTTTCCAAACTTGTAATCTAGGAACAAGACTATAAAGTGATTGGTCTGGTTCCCAAACTTGTAATCTAAACTATATGGTGCTTGGTCTGGCACCCAGACAAATTATATACAGTAGTGTATATATATATATAATATATATATATATATATATATAATATATATATATATATATATATATATATATGTAGTACAAAGCTGTGTTGTGATTTATAATACACAAATATCTACTGTTTATATAGCAATATATATGTATATATATATATAACACACCAGCAGCATTATGAGAAGGCTTTGGTCTCTGGTATTTTGATTTCTTCTTTTTTGGTTTTTGTGTTGGTCTGCTATCAACAGTGACTTTAGCTTTGGCTACTTTCTTTTCTGTAGCAGCTAGGGCTCTCTTTTTAAAATCCTGTCTCTCCTTCAACAGAGCAGGATCCATGATCCATCTACATCAGACACTCCCACTTGGGTGTGACCAAAGTTAGCATATTATATGGGGTATGCTAACAGGTCCTATATGCAGTATATAGGACCTGTTAGCATACTATGTATATGATGGTGACATCTCCTGCATAGTGTACACATACAAGAACTCACCACATCAAAGGGATGATGTCACCATCATAATTATAATATATACAACCTATATATATACTTCAATCAGGACTATGGTTTTATCACAGTGAAATGTATGTTGTAGTTATGAAACATTAACCAAATTCATGTTATCAATGCTTGAATAAAATTATCTTCAAAATCAAACAATCACACTTATTCTATCTGGTCTATTGTAGTTTTTTCTGAAACATATATTCCATCAAGAAATTTTCGAATATCTTTTTTCTTCACAAGAACAGCTTGATGAATTAAAGCAGCTATAAGGAAAAAGAAAAACGTAGATGTAATCAATGATCACCATGGCAACACGAATGCAAAATTATATTGTGAAATGAAAATTTATGTAACTGGAAATTATAGAACATATCTCTCACCCGACAATGAAACTTTCTCTAAGTCATTTCCCTGAACTTGTATTTCGTCTTTCGATCCTGTATGAGAACATGTTACCCCTGGCAACATCTTTACCGATCGAGTATACTTTTCACCCAAAAAATTACGTATATCTACAACAGTGTCTTCTTCTGAGGTAGTAATATTGATAGGAAAATGTGCATATACAGCTTTCATCTTGTATTTATAACCCTAATTATAGGAAAAATATTTCAATATTATTTTCGTGAACTTGGCTTCAGAAACCACATTCTATAATGTGTACTGTATTTTTACACTAGTTTACCAATTTATGTATATATATATTAAACGTTTTTTTCCCACTCAAAAAGGACGTTCTTTGACAAACATCCTTTTAAGTGGAAAAGGTGTTTTGCTTGGACCAAGATTTTGAAGAAACTGTTCCAGACCGTCTTTCACCCATAGGGAGTGACAGTCTGGGGATGAGACAACAGAATAGAGTGATCATTAACTTACATACTGAACTCCCTTTACTAAATTTTGTATGTGACTACAAATTGTTTTCAAGCAGGCAAGCTGTTTTCTTTTAGCAAACCAAATGTCTACTCGCAGACGTCTTTTGCCGATTTTAGAGATCTCACAGTTTAAGTGTCTGAATGATTTTTTTAAGGTACCTCTGGGACCTTTTACGGTCACAATCCTTTTTTTTGATGTGACAGAAACTGTGAAATAAATAAAGAATGGATTTTATCATTATATAATTATATAATTTATTGTTTACTTACCATTACTAGGCAGGACAATAGTCTTTGAAGACAATATCGTCTTCATCTTTTATTCTCCAATACCTACGAATTTTAAAAGAAAAAGCACAACAGGATAACGAATTTAAATTTAGTCATTTTATCAATATAACAGAAGTGATTACAGAGGATTCCTATGTTACTCACCCTCTCTGAGAATGCTCCACATGGACAAGGGAAAAGAAAAGGTATACGCATGCGCACTAAAACTTGGGACCCAAGTTTTAGTGCGCATGCGTACGTATACCTTTGCTTTTCTTTCCCTGTTGGGTGGAACAGGTCATCGCCTTTTTAGGAATATAAAAATAAAAGCATGCACGATTTCACAAGTATTAATTATTACACAAAAATTTATGTTTTGGGAGAAATGGACTCTATACTTTGCTCTGTAGTGTTGTTGCTTTGTTTGATACTCACGATAGCAGACTGTAAGAGTATTCGTACTACATATGCGAACTACCATACCCAATATACGCGGACAGAAATCTACGACAACATTGAATCATATTCAGAAGATTACGGACAGTTAGCTAGTTTTAGCAACAAGTCGATTAGCTCTGTGAGTGGCAGGCTGTATGAACCAGATAGTCTCTTCGGCTGTACTGGTCTTGATTCGTATAACTCAACGAATCAGACTCCAAAGCGACCATTCATAGTGTTTCTCCCACTGTTAACGAACTGTAACCCATATGTACAATCCTCGTATGCAGACGAAATTGGAGCTGTTGGAGTGTTGTTCTATTCTAGAAAAACAAGTAAATCTCTCACAATCTATCATACATCTCTCAGAGTACTTGTCAGTCTCGTAACACTCACTGATGATGAGGTGACATCACTAAAACAGCTTTTGAAATGGAACGAAACAAACATTACACTTGATATAAGAGAGAGTACATACTCTATTCATAAATCGCACACCTTCTACTTTGTGGTATTTGCATTTTCTGTTCTCATACTTTTATCAGTTACTTGGTTCATTGTGACGTATATTAGAAGATGTCATGGTGTCTGTGTACGGAAATATAGAAGAGTAAGTTTGTCAATACATTATATACATAGTGTGATTATATCCATATCTAGCATGCATGCCTACCTCATTCTACTGAAACTTGTAAGGCTTACTAACTATTATTTTAGTGAGTTGTAATTATTGTATGTAGTATGCTCTAATTTAGTTATGGTATTTATGGTTATATACATGTAGTGAGAAAACAGGGAAAACTGATTGAGTTTTGACTTCATAATAGTGTAAGCTTTTTTCAATAATTATTATCCAATTACTATCTGCAATCTACACTCTACTACATGTAAATACTCAGCTAATAGTGTTGCTATAGTAATGTAATTATGCTATCACGTTTCAATTCATGTATTGTCACAAATATATTAATTGAACTGAGGATGTTTGGTCATTCATGGTGTCATTTTACTCCTTATATAAAATAACACAGGATGCCCATAACTGTATACAATATATTGCCATGTATGTACATTCACATTCATTACAATTACATAATTTATATAATTATGCAGAAATATTTATACAAACATTGTGCCACACCCACTAATTAATTATCGCCCACAGGGCAGTGTTTTTGATAAGCTTATATAGTGCCCAAACAGCTTCTCTTGTAATGTTACTTGTAGCCCCTATGGAGCATGGCATTTGTGGTGACATCAAAATGACCCGTTCCATTAATTTTAACTATAGCGAACTGATTGTATAAGGAATACAATATTATCTAATGGTGTAACTTCTTTATATTATATTATTCACTATACCAAGAAGTGGATCCAGCCCTGATTTTATCCACATTTGTAAATACCTATTCATTAGAAATACATGGTATTTACAAGCTCTTACAACCTCCTTTTCATTTAGAATACTGCTCAAAGAAGTGCAGCACAAGCAATTAGCAGGCTGCCGACCAGAAAATACAAGGCTATAAAGGTCAGTTATATATCAGCCATCTTGTTTCCCCTGGTTTTATATGCATGTTATGGCCCAATATACTACCATACCAAGACTACTCTAATATACCTCCACCAGAACCCCAAACCCCAAATTCTACATCAGCTATAAACAGCAAGTTTGGGTCGGTGACGTTAAATGGTGCCCCTCAAGTTGTAAATTGGTACATGTTGTTGTGATAATACATACCTATTATAAGTTGGCACTAGTAGTATCAGCATTCCATTCATTTAACACCTGATATTGTTAGGTCTTACTAAATTAAATTCCTCTAACTCTCTCCCATACAAACTCACAGACATGTGATAGTGATTCTGTTTCATTGGATGATGAGCCTACATGTGCTGTCTGTCTAGAAATCTTTCAATCTAATGATTCTATTAGAATACTCCCCTGCAAGTAAGTATACTTGAATTTATGTGGCATTAGGATGGATGGATGGATGAATGGATGGATGAATGGATGGATGGATGGATACATGGATACATGTGGATGGATGGATGGATAGATGCATGTAAATGGATGGATGGATGGATGGATAGATACATGTAGATGGATGGATAGATCATAGATAGTATAGTCTATCTATGGATAGATAGATAGATGAAATTGTAATGTTACTTGATAGTAGTAAATAGTTGTACCTTTGATGAGATGGTGTTGATGGGTTCAAAGTTTAGTTCAACCTTTCAGCATGATGTCTGGTTAGTTTCTTTTGATGTTTAAGAAGTCAGCTAATTATTGAATTTATTTACTGAATGAATGGGGTGTTAGAAAGAATTTAAACTTTTTAAAAGATACCTAATTGTTATTAATTTGTGATCTACATAAAAGCACCTGCAATTCCAATCACACATGTTGCAAGTGCCTCAATGCTAGCTTGCAGCCAGAAGCCGCACCAGACAGGAAGAGCTTCTTGTAAATCTTATATACACAAAATGAGGAAATCACATGTTTGAAAGTCAACATTTCAGAGGAGTTATTTGGCAGGGAAATGTCCTGTTAGGTCATTAATAATATGTATTTTATAATTATATTTGCTACAGTGCTTCATTTGGAAATTTTGGCAGTGAGGGCTGGCATACAGTGCTATTCTATCCGAGAGAGAGGGGGCAAATGCCAGCTCCTCCCTCCAAATGAAACTCTGTAATATATGATTGTAATTATGTATTATTAATACCTTCATTGTAATTAGACATGAATTTCATCAACAATGTGTGGATCCCTGGCTGAGAACTAAAGGAACATGTCCGCTTTGTAAATACAATGTAATCAAAAAAGAGGTGAATATTATATATTTATTATATTATATATATTATTATATATATACAATGTAGAATATTAGAATCTTGTTCATTCCATGTTGTGAACATTTTTCTTGGGTCATGATGAATGTAAATGCTCTTTAGTATTTATAGACAAGAGTGCTTATTAAGTATGTGAGTTAACTTGATATTATTCTTCTCATAGCCGGCCAGTTCAGTAACTTATAGTGTGGCGTCTGACACAGTACAACTAAATGAAACCGAATTAGACAATGAAGAAGACAGAGAGAATGAAGAAAGAGAAACAGAGATAAGCATCAGATTAGCAGCTGTCGCTACAATGATGTAAAAGTGTAATGTTTTGTTCACCAAATGAATTCATGGTATTTATTTACTTTTTTTTTTTGTGTATAATTTTTTTTTCTGTGTATATGTCACTAACAGCTAACATGTTGTTCATTGCTATTTTACAAATTATAATTATATATGAGTAATGATTTCCTTGTGCATAATGTATTATTACAACAAATTTACTTGAAAAGAATTACTAATGACTGAAGTCTGGAGCAGTTTGGTGGTGCCACGCCTTTTTGAGCTCCATCCTCTGCAGGCATGCTTACAAGTGGTTGTGGTTTGAGTGGCAATCTGATTGGCTCAATATTTCTACCAGACAGCAGATGACATACAAGTGCATGTACTATATAATATTTTACTAGTGCTTGTAAACAACTTTGTTAACGAGATACTAACGAGCTATTAGAACGTAATCTAATTTAGAGATATACACATACTATGTAAGTATGTATATCTCTGCTATAAGTGGAACGAACCTTTTTAGTATGACTTGGTTCAGTAAACTATAACTAAATTACGGATCTACTGCAATAACTATAACTAACTAAAATTTAAAATGGCCAATAATGGGTACTTTTAGTTAGTTAAAACCCTTTTAGTAAGCCTAAAGTCTAATGACAATCATCACGTTTGAAAAGCATTTCAACAAAGAAATTTAGTCATAGAAATGTTGTATAATTTGTATACAGTATGATAATTATTCATAATTCGTAATAAAATTTCTCTTTATGCTAAATATAGTGAAATTTGTATTGTGCGTATGTATGTACATGTGTACATGTACATGTACATATGTACATAATCATGTACATGTATATTATA
>OX345652.1:4488373-4498373 GCA_947044365.1 Petrosia ficiformis | reverse complement strand
GGCCCAACCCTCTGCTACACGATGGGAAGGGTCTGGTCAACCCACTGTGCAAGCGTTCATCAAGAGTTTAGCCTGGCTATTTTAGTGGGTGACAAACTGCAAACAATATTCGTAACATCATCTAAGCAGCTCTATGAATATAATTACTAATGTTATGAATTCAATTACCAGTTTGCCAGATACTTGACACTCTTGACGAACACTAGTACGATGGGTTGACCAGACCCTTCCTGTCGCGTAGCAGATGTCTGGCTACGTGAGACTAGATAAATCTACCAATACAATAATATGTAGACGGATACATAGACCAATACAATAATATGTGGATGGATAGATAGACCAATATATTAATATGTGGATGAATAGATAGACCAATATATTAATATGTGGATGGATAGATACACCAACATATTAATATGTGGATGGATAGAGAGACCAATATATTAATATGTGGATGGATATATAGACCTATATATTAATATGTGGATGGATAGAGAGACCAATATATTAATATGTAGATGGATAGATAGACCAATACAATAATATGTGGATGAATAGATAGACCAATATATTAATATGTGGATGGATAGATAGACCAATATATTAATATGTGGATGGATATATAGACCAACATATTAATATGTGGATGGATAGAGAGACCAATATATTAATATGTGGATGGATATATAGACCAATATATTAATATGTGGATGGATAGAGAGACCAATATATTAATATGTAGATGGATAGATAGACCAATACAATAATATGTGGATGAATAGATAGACCAATATATTAATATGTGGATGGATAGATAGACCAATATATTAATATGTGGATGGATAGATACACCAACATATTAATATGTGGATGGATAGAGAGACCAATATATTAATATGTGGATGGATATATAGACCAATATATTAATATGTGGATGGATAGAGAGACCAATATATTAATATGTAGATGGATAGATAGATCTGTTGATGGGACATTACCGTGGGAGTTAAGTTCTCAAATAAATTGCATCCTTTTGAATTAATGATACACAATGTTTGAGCAAGATGATGTCGCTAAAGTATAAAAGATAATCAGACAACAGTATATAGAACATACTTTAAAGTGCTATATACGTATACAGTACAAATAAGAATGATAGAATAAACCACACATTGAGTAATGTGTACTTCCTTGTTGCACATTCTAGGCAATCAACTTGTTAAGGATTGTTAGTTATATATCTTTTAGGCCAGCTTGCACTAGGCAACAGGAGGCAACAGATGCAACAATGTTGCCCCCTACATAGACAATTACTGAGTATATTACAAACACTGATTGACATCGGTGTAAACAAGCACTACCAATAAGCATGATGTCTTCACAGGATCATTCAAGTATATATATATAATATATATATAAGCCAGTACAGAGGTGGAAATAACAGTCGGATATCAGACAATTTCTGACCATTTAGCCTGTTTGTCTGAGCAAATCTCACTTTGCTCGGACATTTTGTCCTAGCAAAAAATAAATATGACAAAAAAAAGAGTGAAATTTAAAGGAATGTTCTCACAGGAATAGTAAACAATCTGTGGCACTTATCAATACATGTAACTACATTCATGCCCCACAATTCAATTTTAAAATCTGATTGGTTGATTTTATCCTGTAATTAATATAGACAGGCTTTGCTCTAAAAGTTGCAGTCAGACCAAAATTTGAAAGCGTCTGATCAAAAATCACTTTGTTTAGACATGTTGTTTTTGCAAATTTAAAGTCTTATTTCCACCTCTGCTAGTATATGTTGTAGCATGGTTATAAGTCAGGTGATCATGATGATGATGCCAAGAGGAAACATTCAAACATACCTCCATGACTGATCCCTCTGAGCTGTACAGAGAAGCTAAAGCTGATTTCTGTAGGAAATATGTATATTTAAATTGTGCATTTGTGCAATGAGATTATCAGAGATTATCAGAGATTATTACAGATTAGACAAGAAAATATCTCAGATTGGTAATGCTGACATGCCAGGTGAGAGTCTGATATGATCAGACTTTATTTATGACACAACAACAACAACATAGTTGTGGGTTGATGAGTACAAAGACATGCAGACAGCCAGTCTCCAGTGTATTGAACTTTTACAAGTTGTAAATAACATGTGACCACAGTTCACAGCACACTGAGCACAGGGCAAGAGAAAGTGGACATCACTGAGGAATCTGAAAATTGTGAATTACTCGTACACAAACATAAAGAATTGTTATATACTTTTTATAATATCTATAGTAATACAGCTCTCCATGGCTGAATGAACATACGGACAAAATTTCCAAAAATGGCCTATTAGCCAAGGATTCAGAGGTAAGTATTTGTTATTGGTAGAAAATGAAGTCATATAATTATTAAAGGTGGGCAGATCGATATCGAAAGTACTCTATCTATGATACTTAAAATTATCCAACAATATCAATATTCTTCGCTTATCTACGATACCATATCACATGTCTGCCACACCTCTATTTAATCAGACACACCCATTTAATAGATAAAGTTACATAGCACTATCTAACCACATGTATTATTGGTATTATCAAGTATTGGTATTTTACCATCAATACTGATTCCCAAACTACTCAGTATCGTATCAAAATGAATATTACTAGTATCACTCACCACTCACATTATTGTGTATTGTTAATCAATATACATGTACCATACCTATTACATGTTATGTCATCATAACTAAAGGTCATTCACTTTGACTTTTGACCTTTGACCTAGGTCATGTTCATAAGTTTAGTT
The DNA here is from genome assembly GCA_947044365.1 of Petrosia ficiformis. Lineage (NCBI taxonomy): Eukaryota > Metazoa > Porifera > Demospongiae > Haplosclerida > Petrosiidae > Petrosia > Petrosia ficiformis. The sequence goes on along the minus strand of OX345652.1, from coordinate 4,495,565 downwards.
TGGAATGACCAACAATCCTTTCACCTTCATCATTTTCATATTGTTATCCTTCCCGTCCTTTTTTGTTTATGTCAATTTCATTGTGGCTTCATTATGAAGTTGTAAACAGAATTTATTCTTTTTTAAAGATTATCCCAAGAGCAGAGAGAATCATTGTTAAACTGTTCATTTTTGTTTTTCACAACATTGAAGGACATAGTTGAAAAACAAAAATAACAGTTACAATGACCATCGTCAATATCAAACTAAAGTGACATTGAGTGAGTTATTGTGTGTTTTGATGATAAGGGTAGTGATAAAATTGTAACCAACATTGACTACCATTAGGGCTGGGATGATGAATCAATTGATACTGAAACTTCTTGCTATCAATTGTATGTCTGTGATAGTGGCATAGATATCAATCATTCTATATATATATATATATATATATATATATATTCATTGCAAGAATACAGCTTGACAAGTGGTTTTGATCGATAATATTATTTGTTAGAACTGTGAGCAATTTAGTATTCTCTTGAAATTCGAATTTTTACACTGAACTATAGCCTTGGTATTGATTTTTTCATTGCAAAATCAATCGTTTCAGATTGAGCCGAAACTGTTTCTTGAGTTAGATAATGATGTCCTTGTTATGTTTACAAAGTGGTTTTGATCAATAATATTATCTCTTAGAACCGTGAGCATTTTAGTATTCTCTTGAAATTCGAATTTTTACACTGAACTATAGCCTTGGTATTGATTTTTTCATTGCAAAATCAATCGTTTCAGATTGAGCCGAAACTGTTTCTTGAGTTAGATAATGATGTCCTTGTTATGTTTACAAAGTGGTTTTGATCAATAATATTATCTCTTAGAACCGTGAGCATTTTAGTATTCTCTTGAAATTCGAATTTTTACACTGAACTATATATAGCCTTGGTATTGACTTTTTCATTGCAAAATCAATCATTTCAGATTGAGCCGAAACTGTTTCTAGAGTTAGATAATGATGTTCTTGTTATGTTTACAAAGTGGTTTTGATCAATAATATTATCTGTTAGAACCGTGAGCATTTTAGTATTCTCTTGAAATTCGAATTTTTACACTGAACTATAGCCTTGGTATTGATTTTTTCATTGCAACTTGAATCAATTCAAATTAGGCCAAAACTTTTCATATAGTTAGATAATGATGTCCCTATTATGTTTTCGGGTTTTAGTGCATTCAAGTTCACTAGTCATCAATGCCATTATGCAAATACCCATTTTCTTAGCTTCCATAAGTTTGATGGGAGTTCATGTTTAAAATATGTTTGCATGCAGCGTGAAATTATAATGTTTATACCAACCAGTTTTTACATAAATTCCTGGAGAGTTTTTCGGGAAGGTTTGTAAGTGATTTAGATATTTGGTACTGACCAATCATATTTTAACAAGATCCAATGGAAGCCATAGCAACATCCACATCAAAGAATACAAACCATGAAGGGCAGGATGTATGTTATATCCACTTCAAACAACATATACATTTACCTTGAACCCTATATATTTAACTAATATGTTTATAATGTACACAATTATGTACACAATTATGTATATATGTACCTAAGTACATATATATATATATGTATGTATGTATATATGTATGTATATATATTATGTATGTATGCATGAATGTATGTATGTATGTTATGTATGCATGTATGTACTTGCATACGTAACTATGTATATGCAACTACAGTGAAACCCCTCTATTGAGGATACCATGAAATGAGGACACCCCTGTATTAAGGACACTTACGAATGTCCCAAACTGTGCTTTGTAATATACATTCACCCCTGAAATGAGGACACCCCTGTAATCAGTATTTATGTCCAACATTGCCATCAAAATCTCATGAATATCATTATGTGGTTCATTTAGGGTAGGGTTAGGGTTCCTTTGTGGCTAGGGTTCAATCAGTATCAAAGTGATCTTAGTCTTTGATGGCAATCTCGGACATCACTCGTAATCAGGACACTTATATTTGTCCCAAGGGTGTCCGGAATAGAGGGGTTCCACTATATACATAATATATGTATGTTACTAACAGATGATACTTCAAAAGCATTATTGGTCCCTCTATGATCAATATCATGACAGAGACAAGAAATAAAGAGAGCAAATGTTTCCAAATCACTAAGAAATGGCAATTGATCACAATTATGATGAAGAAGGTAAAACATGTGAGATACAGATACTGCATGCCACCAGTTGTGATAGGGATTATCACGATATCCCTTCTTAACCATCAAGACAAACCTATGATTATGTAAGTAATAAAAATATAAAGACAGGTGTGTGATATCAACTGAACAAGCACATCAACAAAATTAAACTAACCATTTCTATAATTATACAAGTTTAGATATATATTATGAATTTTGATAAAACACACATGGACAGACAGACAGACAGACAGAAAATATGATTACAGTAACCCTCTGCTCTGCCTACACGGGCAAGGGTTAATCAATTATGATTTTAATCAATTATAACTATTAATAATAGTTAATAAACTATTATATAAGTTATAAACTAACCTGGCTAGTTTGTTTCTTGGTATTTTCCATTTCCTGATAAAATCCATCTCTTGAATCATGCTGACCACAGTCTGATAAAAGAGAATTAACTTACATAACTCATTATGCAAGTGATTAAAAGGTACATAGATATATAACTTACATAACTCATTATGCAAGTGATTAAAAGGTACATAGATATATAACTTACATAACTCATTATGCAAGTGATTAAAAGGTACATAGATATATAACTTACATAACTCATTATGCAAGTGATTAAAAGGTACATAGATATATATAATTATGTATTTACAAACGAAGGAAATTAATGTCCAATAGATATGGCAAAAAGGTACCAAATTCTCCTTTGTTTTTATAGCCTGTAGGGCCAGGCCATCCCTATGTTTGTTTTTCCACGGGTTAGATGTATGTTTATATATGTATATATATGTTTGTGTCACTTGCGTGAGTATGCATTGTATATGTAGTTAAGGAAGTCCAGGGACTAAGTCAATTACTAGGTGTGGCGCATAAGAGAACGCATGCTCAAGCTCTACAGTCCAGCAGGAAGAAAGCTGCTTGTAGCTTACATAGAAACTGAAACTAATAGCTGTTATAGGTATAATATATTCCTAAAATTCTACAGGAACCTCTCAAAAAGTAAGCAGAGTATATAAGCAAAATAATATAAAAGGATGTTGTGTTTCGTAGGCAGCCATGATTACTGAATGTTGGACGCCACAAAGCAATCATAGGGATATTTTTTCACTATATAGCTTGTTTCTAATGAGATGATGTCATAGACAAACATTCACACGAATAAACAAACAGTAAGATAGATTTGGCAAAGAGATAACAAATCTATCCAACTTGTCACAATTCATTTTCAGAATGTTCAGATAAATGAAAGTGATTGTTGTGGTATTTCACCATTGGTGTTGTATCAACAGGTATACATCTGGGAGAGAATGTCAGTTCTCGGAAATGTTCATTATATGTCTGACACTCTGGTATAGCTGCTTGAGCTAATGTCAGAACATCATCAGTTTGGACCTAAAGGAGAGGATAGGGAGGGGAACATGAAGTAGATAAGTGCTACATAAAAAAGAGTCCCCCCCCCCCTCTCTGTTTCTGTATCACTCTCTGGTTTACTCCAAACTGCTTTAATTTGTAATCAAATATAATATTTGCTAATGAAATATGATTCTCCTCTCTGTCTCTATCTGTCTCTGTCTCTGTCTCTCTTTCCCTCTGTCTGTCTCTTTCTTCCTCCCTCTAAAGTCTTTGTCTGTCTGTCTGTCCCTCAGTCCCTCCCCCCCACTCTCTCTGTCTGTCTGTCTCTACACATATATATATATATATCTTTGTCTGTGTCTGTTTGTCTCTTACCCTGTCTCTATGCGTTTTTGTCTTTCTCACCTGCATATGATAAACCATTAATTCTGTTGCCAAGCTACTTCTAGACTGCTCTGTTACTACATCATTGTAGAGAGTCGACTGCATGAGGAAAATATATAATTGTAATGAACCAGTAAGAGGAATGAAAAGATAGTTAACTGTATATCACTCTGATGGACCAGCTCATTATATATACGATTAGTTATGCACCAATTATCAGAATGGTAATAATAATTGGTCTCATGATCTTGCCGATAAACCAGACACTGTGTTTAGATATCTGCTAATAACTGATCTGTGATCTGATCAACTTCATTCTAACTAAAAACAACTTCAGATTCAATGAACATTATCTACAAACACAAGGGACTCCAATGGGGACTAAGGTGGCTCCATCTTATGCCAACATTATAATGGAAAACTGGAGAAAAACTTTCTAGTTAGTAGTTACCCAAAGCTATCAACCAATAGTATAGTGGCAATACATAGACAGTATATTCAGCATTTGCATGGAGTTTTGTAAGTAATAATTAGAACACACTTTACAGTGATTACGTGTTTTAATGTAGCACGAGGGCAGGTCAATAAAGGTTGAGTTTACATAATGCACGAGCCGAAGGCGAGTGTGTTATGTAAACGAGACCTTTATTGACCGCCCAAGTGCTACATTGAAACACACAATGCACTGTCAAGTGTGTTCTAAGTGATTTATTGACGATCTGGTGAACTACCACTGTTGTTGGAGCAGCTTCGTTAGTAGAGGTGAGCAAAGTGTGCAATAACTATTTATTGCATGCAAAAGTGTGCAATAAGTAATTTAACAGTCAATCATGTGACACATTATCTGCACTCTGATTGGCCACAGGTCACATGATCAGCAATAAGTACCCATAAAACAAAATAACTGATTCTAGAAGGTAGATATAATTGCAATGGGCATATTACATCTACCTTCTAGAATCTGTTAAGCTACGGAGTATGGTATTAAAGAAGTTTTTAATGACATTAAATCTTATATTGGAAATCTCTATCAATCATAAAATAATATTAATATAAAAATATAAATCTAATCACATGATATTTTCATGTACTCACATGATATATACTGATCCCACAATACACAGAAAAGGTTTTCGCAAGTTCTTCATCGACTTTTGTGAAGAAACGTCCTAAAATATACCGACTTACGACTGTATGATATGAGAGTGACTAACTCACCTCCTTTTTTGTTAACTAACTGAGCAACTCCTACAACTGGAAAAAAACAAAGTATATAAAATTGTATCTATTCATAAATAGATGTTACAGAGCATACCTCCTTCTCGATCTCGTATAGGAATACACAAAATATTCCTGTGAAAAAGCAAAAATGTATATCATCTCATAATCTTATTCCAAATCTTGTAGTATGGGAATGAGACTGTTATAGTGGTCTTACCGAGTCGTAAACCCAGTTGTTTTATCAACCTCTTTATAGAACTTTGGATGTTTGTATGCATCTCTGATATTCACAGTCTCGCCAGTTTTAGCAACATAACCTGCTATGCCTTGTCCAATGGGTATTCGTAGCTTTATTCTTTCATTCTACAAGAATGAGATAGAGAATGAGCATGAGGAGAATGAGGAGGATAGCAAGAATGAGGTGAAGAATGAGAACAAGAATGAGGATAGCAAAAATGAGCATCAGGAAGATAACTAGAATGAGATGAAGAATGGGAATGAGGAGAACAAGAATGAGCTGGAGAATCAGAAAGCATACATACACTTTTTTCAGATATTTCACTGTCAAATACAACAGCAACCAAATCTTGTGTCTCTTCTTTCACCAAAAACAAGGAGCACCTGTTGAATTTTACATGTAACGCTATACTATATGTGAATTAGGACACTATGTACAGCACCTTTCGGCTTTGATAAGATTTCTAGCTTCTTCCATGATGGCATGTAGAAGAATATCACGTTCATCTGAGTAATAGAAAAGGGTTCACTTGCTCTCCTCAAAACAATTTTACTCTATGCTACTGTATTAATACCCTTATTATATCAAGAATAATCAGTTGGAACTTGGAAGAACTCCTGCTTCCATTAAAATTCCTGCCTACTAGCATTGATACACTAGATCATCAGAGGGGCAAGTTGAGCAAGCAAGAATTGTATAATCGAGTGCTTCCTACTAGCATCTGGATTTATCTATCTATTGTTAATCCTTATTACATAACCAATATATATAAAGTTTAAGATCAAAGCATATTTGTGGTCTAATTGCATTCCTTTGACCACATCAAAGGGAAATTGGATTGTGGAGTGGTACAGCACTGTTCTTTCACATACTGCAGTCAAGTCAAAACACTTCTAGTTTATAAAGGGTTAAATAAAGGTGTACTTACTGAGTCTGGTGAACAAGTTCTTGGCAATGTTGAGCAGTGCCTCATTCTGTTTCTTGAGAGTCAACTCACGATGATAGGCCAATGTGTTTGAGATCATATTAGCACAGAATTTCAAAACAAACTGTACGTTAGAAATGTCTTGTGCATTAAAACTGAGAATAAAAAAAATCCATTTGAACGTTCATCCATAGTACATCTATTAGTCCATCCATCCATTTGTCTATATGTCTGTCTGTCTATCTATCCATCTATCTACCTACGTACCTACCTATCTACCTACATGTACCTACCTTACCCATCATTGATCTATCTATCTCTTATCATCCATCTGTCTGTCTACCTGCCTGCCTGCCTACCTAGTACCTACTTACATATCTACCTACCTACCTAGTTCCTATATACATACCTACCTACCTACCTACCTACCTAGTGCCTTCTTACCTATCTACCTACATACCTACCTACCTACCTACCTTACTTACCTTTACCAGTCCATTCTTAATAATTATACAATGTTTTCATTAATCTATAATGATCTATTAGTCCATCCATTCATTACTCAAATAGGTTGTACATTTGTGTATATCGGAATACTAAATAGATCCTTACTTTTCATCAATCTTGTCATAGCATACAACCACACCTATCAAACTGACTTCTTCAAGACTGCTACGACGTCCATTAACAGGTACACACAACATATTAGAAGGTTCACAGTCTTTAAACGAAAAGAGAAAATAGACAAAGAGGAGAGGAACACAAATTAAGAGAACTTATGGTTGGGAAATGAGATAAGGAGAGGGAAGAAAGATTGATAGAGAGAGATGAGAGAGGGAGCAGAAATGAATATGATTTTGG
>OX345652.1:4423373-4483373 GCA_947044365.1 Petrosia ficiformis | reverse complement strand
AATGTATGTAGGATTAACCATCCTAAAAACACCTTTAGGATGATTAATCCTACGTATCTTCACTTCCATTTATTATATAGGTGGTTTGTTTAATGTGTTATTCATCATGAGCTTGTTTGCATACTTTTCAGTTCATCCCAACATACTCCTCCTATTGAAAATGTTTTTTTTTATTATTCTTGTTTCAATATTATAACTAGACCATTGACAATCAATCATCACGAGTGAACGAGCAAGAATTGCAAGAATAGGAGAATATGATAACCGTCCATCCAAGTGGCGTTCAAGCAAGCAAGCAACATCAGAGAGCACTTGCACACCTGGCTAGTAGTTAGTATGACAATAATGACCACTTTTAGTTTTAGTTAATACTTAATAGTATGACTAGTTTATCACAATTTAGTTATAGTTTAGTTCACAATGCCTTACTAAAAGTGGTTTTAGTTATAGTTAACTAAAACAACATTACTGTCTTGGGTGGAGCTGACTCAGGCTTGGTCCAGGCCAGAGCACATTATGCCAGCATAATTTTGAGAATAATATGTGGACTAAAGCTCTGACTGGCATAATAGGGGGCAAACATAATTAAATACATTAATTATTAATAATTAATTATTAATAATTAAAAATTAATTGAGGTCAGTAGCTATTGTGATCTAATAAAGGCCCAAAAAGCATGACTGAAACAGGAATTTGTGAAGATGAAATCCTCTCTGTCAATTATACTGTTGATAAAATAGTACATCACTAAATACAATAATACATATGTTGACGTTCATATTGTCTTTGATAGCAATCAGTCAGTCCAGGGTGAGAAATATTGACAATATCAGGGAAATATGCAGGAATAGGAAAGTTTTGTGGGCATTGCTCAAAAGAATGAGGGTGGAAAGTTGAGCATAATGAGGTGTTACCAATAATTATAGTTTGATAATTATATTATACATTCGATTATGTTTATAATCATGAGGAATGAATGGAATGTCTAATATAGTCATATCATCATTAATTAACACCATCAATATTATTAATTAACTACCTTCCTTTTGTTAATCAACACAATTACATACATTGCTTAATAGTTAATAGATATGTATGGGGATCTTCACCCAGTCCTTCAAGTGTCGTTCCCATGCAGTCTGGAAACTAGACTACATTCCCCTAGTCCCTATGTAGCCAGAGCCATTCCACTGTTATTTAAGTAAATTATATTTATTACTTAACTATGTATGCTAAACATACCACATTCTGTAGAGCAGCATGAATGCTACTACAGACAGCTGTGTTGAAGTCTGCTGGATTCATTGCTGCACTAATCGACAGCACAGCATCCTATATACAATCCAAGAAAGCAGATGTGAAGAAACAGTATCATGATATATTTAGTTACCTCATATTGGGTTGCTTTAATGGCTGAAGGTCTTTTGAAAAGAAAATCAAACTTTGCATCTTCATCCAAAGCCATCTTAATGTTATTGTAGTAAACTAGTCTCATTCCCAGACAAGGGGGTGTGGCTGTCTGGGAATGAGACTGCCATGAGAGCCTCCTTAATTAACCCTTTCACCACTAAATTATTTTTGTGAAGAAAAATACCAAAAAATGCATCATGAAATCCTCCTCACTTTGTCTGGTTGTCCAGGAGACATATTCACTTGTTCAAGAGAAACAGGTCTTTTTGAAGTGAGAAAAAATTAATAGCATTTTGCATAAATTCATTTTTCAGCTGTAAAGGAAAGGGGTGGATACCAAATATCCCTCATAGTCTCTCTCTCTCTATATATATACTATGCTACCATGGTAACATAACGTTTGATGAGGTTATATTTTGCATACATAAATTATACACTCCATCAATTGTTATACCACCTGCTGGAGTAGTCTGGAGACCAGCCCGAATTGCAATGAGGGGCTGGGGTCCAGACTACCGCTTGAGTTCAGAGGTTATGCAGATATACCAGGTGGTAGGTATATCTGGCATATACCACCTCCTCACCATGATATATATATGTGATATATGATTATAGTTTTTGATAAGCTCATATGGTGCAATTAATTATGATTATATTATCACTAACAGTACTATCTGTTTGTTAATTGGCTCAAGATGTTTTCCCTATGGTGCACACACTAACCATTGAGCCAATTTGGCCCATGCTTCAAAATGTATCAAAAACTCTGCATATAACATATATACATGTATTATATATGTTTACTTATATTCTATTTACACTTGTATAATCCAGTTAATATCGGATCTTCCATTCATTCATCCAAGTGAAGTTGCTTTAGTTAATAAAGTTGTACGCTTGGGATCATATTACCAGTCATTACGGGAATTCATTACAGAACAGATATCTGCTGTTGTAACTTGGACCACATCAACACAGGCCACACCCCCTCATGCTGTACAATCCTCAGGCAAGTTGATTTTAGTATGACAGTAATGACTACTTATCATTTTAGTTATTACGGTAGAACTGTAATTTAGCTATAGTAAAACTCACAATACTATATTAAAAAGGGTTTTATTTACTATTTTATATACAGGTATTTATTTACGAGCTTTGGCATTTGGCATTGACAAAGTACTGGATTCATATCGCCACAAACTCGTTGAAGTAGAAAAACAGGTTTGACCGGTTTTTGAAATTAAGACTAAAGATAGATTTTGTTTTTCAAACATAGTGTGTAGTTGATCCTCATCTACCACTTTCTCACATTCAATCTCAATTTGAAGAGGTAAATGATGTAGTAAAGATATCCTCATTCATTATGGTCAGAGAATATCTGTTTTTCTACAGTTTCAAAGTTTGCTTCCATCATTAGATGCAACAGTAAAACAAATACTAAGAAACAAGGTGATTAAATATTCATTATTAATAACCACACCCATTCAATTAATTATATATATACTCATTAAATATTCATTAATCTACAGATACATGGTTGTCGTATATTAACATATCTTCATGAGAGATGTTCCTGTGGTAATCCAACAGTTAAAGAAGCTTATGAAAGGTCAGGATCTCTATCTTCACGTAACTAATACCACTGCTTCAGTAACTCACTGACAGTATTTTACCCAAAGAGTGATACTATGGGACTCACCAAACCTTTAATTTTAAAGTTTATGCTGAAAAACACTGTTTACATGTCAGTCTGCTCTATATATCCTCATTCCCATGTCTGAAACTAGTTGTAATTACAATTATATTTATAATAGACACTATAACAATGGTCAACTGCTATATACTGGTCAATTGGTCAACTGGTCAACTGCTATATACTGGTCAATTGGTCAACTGGTCAACTGCTATTGACTGGTCAACTGGTCAAATGCTATATACTGGTCAATTGGTCAACTGGTCAACTGCTATTGACTGGTCAACTGGTCAACTGCTATATACTGGTCAATTGGTCAACTGGTCAACTGCTATATACTGGTCAATTGGTCAACTGCTATATACTGGTCAACTGCTATTGACTGGTCAATTGGTCAACTGGTCAACTGGTATTGACTGGTCAACTGGTCAACTGCTATATACTGGTCAATTGGTCAACTGGTCAACTGCTATATACTGGTCAACTGCTATATACTGGTCAATTGGTCAACTGCTATATACTGGTCAACTGCTATTGACTGGTCAATTGGTCAACTGGTCAACTGGTATTGACCTATGAATACCAGTTAAAGACATCGTTATATAATAACAGTCAGGATGAATATTAATAGTGGAGGAGTGCATCAGTGGTACATGACATTAATGTTCAGTCAGTGACAGGCCCACTCCAAAATAGTGAATCTCAAATTTACCTGATAGTTCAATCGATGTCTTAGTTTAAAGATCTACTTCTCTACAGGATCCTGTTTATGACTAACGGGGTTTTCTACAAGCAGCTGTCTACATGGATGCTACATGGTGTACTGAAAGACCAATTCAATGAGTTCTTCATTGAATATATTCCAATAAAGGAAGAGAAAAACAGCAAAGAGACAGGACCAAAGGAAGAGGTATGTATAGACAGTTAGATACCCAATCAATTTATTGATTTGATAATTTATCTGATTCTTTAGGAAGCCGCTGGGAAGGTTGTAGAAGAATTATCCAGATATAGGATTTGTCCAGCTCTTAAACCATCTTATGTTCCTATGAGAGCAGCAGAGAAGGTACCATGGATATATGAATGGATAGATGAATGGATGAATGGATGGACGGATGGATGGATGGGTGGATGGATGGGTGGATGGATTCAACTAATTAATGGACAGATGGTTTTAGAATAGATCTTCAATAACTTACGTAGATAAATACATACATACATACATACATACATACATACATACATACATATTACATACATACATACATACATACATACATACATACATACATACATACATACATACATACATACATACATACATACATACATACATACATACATACATACATTCGCACATACATATATACTTACAGATTTTATTTATCGGTGAAGCAGTACAGATCTTTTTGGACAAACAAGTGGACCAAATAGCCAATATTAAAGAGGACACAACAAGTCAAACAGGTAATACATAGCTGTTTTATTACTATATATAATAATTCTATTTCCTTCTTTCTTTCAGCATCTCAGATTCTTTCTGATCAACTCAAATACACAACTCTTTTGTCGGAATTACAACAACAAAATGTATTTAATCTCAGGATATTTGAGAGTGTGTGTGGACAGATAAGAGATTCTGTGGCTGAGGTTAGATCATTCATCCATCCATCCATCCATCCTTCCATCCAGCCATCCATCAATCTATCCATCAATCTATCCATCCATCCATCCATTCATCCATCAATCCATCCATCCATCCATCCATCCATCCATTCATCCATCTATCCACCCATCCATCCATCCATCCATCCATTCATCCATTTATTCATCCATTCATCCAGCACTTATGGAGATTACTAGTAGAAGAAGGAGACTTATTGGGTAGTCTACAAATAATGAAAGAGTTCTATTTATTGGGACGAGGAGAATTATTTCTCACTTTTATTGATATCGCTAATTCATTCATGACACATCCTCCCACCTCCGTTACTCAACATGGTATAATCACAATGAATAGCATCTAGATATAGGGGGTAGAATACATTGTTAAGCATGTGTAATGTTTAATGCATTTGTCTGCAATTTAGGCAATTGATGTTGGCTTTGTTCACTATGGTGCTGAGGCCTTCATTTGTTGTAGCCTCAACCAGGGGGGGGGGGGGGGGGGGGGGCACTTCTGATATTTAAAGGTTGAAATTAATATTAACAATTACTTTTAGTTATTAAGAGTATCAGATTTGGACCCTTTTTTGTGCTCAAGTAGATTTGGGACGGGGAGGGATTTCCCAAACTGCCAGTGACATGTCTAGTTATATTATATATAATTTGTTTAGATGTTAATATTGCCTTTGCTCAAGCCATGACAAAAATTGGAATTGAAAATGAAGAGCTTCTCCACCATTTTAAACTAACTCTCCCAACAGTGGAACAAAAGAGACCTTTCTCTTCACAACCTAAAAAAGATAAAGCATGGAATCAACTTGGACTCTCATACACTCCAAAATGGCCTCTTCATGTTCTGTTTACACCCACTGTATTAGAAAAGTAAGGGACTGTTACCAGAGTACTTATAAACTCTGTTTAATATACTATCGTGAGTACTATAGCTAAAACCCCATTTAGTAAGGTATTGTGAGTACTATAACTAAAACCCCATTTAGTAAGGTATTGTGAGTACTATAGCTAAAACCCCATTTAGTAAGGTATTGTGAGTACTATAACTAAAACCTCATTTAGTAAGGTATTGTGAGTACTATAACTAAATCCCCATTTAGTAAGGTATTGTGAGTACTATAACTAAAACCCCATTTAGTAAGGTATTGTGAGTACTATAACTAAAACCCCATTTAGTAAGGTATTGTGAGTATCTTCTATCATCATGTCATATTTTTTCAGATATAATTCCCTGTTTAAGTTACTTATTGCTGTAAGAAGAGCTCAAATGGCTCTGCAACATACCTGGTATTTACAAATGTCAGGTCGTCAAAGAGGGCGGAGTCTATGGCAATTAAGAGTACATATGGCATTCCTCATTGATAATTTACAGTATTATGTACAGGTATGGATGATTTGTCTGTCTATCTATCCGTCAGCTGTTTATCTATCCATCTATACTAACATCTATCCTTGTACCCTCGCCTTGCTTCTCCATCTATCTATTCATATCTATCTATCTATCTAACTATCTATTTATCTATCTATCTATCTATTTATCTATCTATCTATCTATCCATCTATTTATCTATCTATCTATCTATCCATCTATTTATCTATCTATCTATCTATCCATCTATTTATCTATCTATCTATCTATCTATCTATCTATTTATCTATCTATCTATCTATCTATCCATCTATTTATCTATCTATCTATCTATCCATCTATTTATCTATCTATCTATCTATCTATCTATCTATCTATCTATCTATTTATCTATCTATCTATCTATCTATCCATCTATTTATCTATCTGTCTATTGATCAATCATTCTTTTTTCTATCGATCCATCCATCAATCTCTATCACACTGGTAGGTTGATGTATTGGAAACTCAGTATACTCAATTATTGGAGAAGATACGAGCGACTCATGACTTTGAATCAATTAAACATGCTCATGAACTGTTTCTCACTGCTTTACAAGCTCAGCTGTTTTTTGTGTCACCACCTGTATGTGTGTGCGTGTGTGTGTGTGTGTGTGTGTGTGTGTGTGTGTGTGTGTGTGTGTGTGTGTGTGTATGCATATATGTATGTATGTATGTATGTATGTATGTGTGTATGTTGTGTGTATGTATGTATTTGTATATGTATGTATGTATGTATGTATGTATATATGTATATATGTATATATGTATGTATGTATGTATGTATATATGTATATATGTATGTATGTATGTATGTATGCATATATGTACATGTATGTATGTATGTATGTATGTATGTATGTATGTATGTCCTTATATTATAGATATCTCGAGCCCTTCATGAGATAATGGAGTTGTGTCATCATTTTCATTCCTTTGTGCAAGACATGGGAGATCCTCTTACCTCTCGTGAGGTAACAGTATTAGACAGGATTACGAAGGTTAATTGTTTCATCAGATCTATGTTCATCTATTTCATATTGATACGTACATGTATATATGTCTGTTTGTTCTACAGTATCTTTTTCCTCCTTCGTGATACCAGGCAGTGAAGCCACAAGAGTATGTAACTGTAATGTACTTTCTAAGTTATCAGATATATATATAGCTGTAGATCGTATGTAAACTTTGTAGGTAATAACACAGTGTAGATCAGAATTTTTGATAAGCTCATATGGCACACCATTGGCCCAAAGAGCTTCTTATTTGGCACTGCACAGTTCTCTCTTTGGGCCAGTGGCACAGTTAATTATGATTATACAGTATAAACTGTTTGTTAATTGGCTCAAAATGTCTTCCCAATGGCACACATTGTTGAGCCAATTTGGCCCATGCTTCAAAACACTCCTTTGTGGATTCACTGCTCATAATCACCCAGTAATATCTATCTATCCATGTCTGATTTTCCCTTAGGAGTTCCAGCGTCAGTCTTCTCTCCTGTTTCGTATCTTGTCAAGTGTTCGAAGTGTACATTCTGCCCCACATTTAGCACAGTTGTTACTTCGTGTTGATTACAACAAATTCTTTTCATCACAAATGATGTCTTCCACTCACACTATGAAGTCCAGTACATAATCACAAGGATACATATGTACATGTGATCATCACATGATATATAGTACATCTTATATACACACTATCATGCATGTGATCATCACCTGATTATCACATGATGTTATGTACATGTACATATCTTCATAATCTATCAAGTCACATGATAGTATATTATTCATCCATCTTCATTATTTAATAGTTGTCATGGCAACATTGTTGTCACTATAGTAACATGCACAGGTACATAGTATGTCATAACCATAATGCAATTTAATGAAATGGTTATAATTCTTATTGTGCATATAATTGAGCTTATTGCTATGGTTACTTAATGTTTCTAAGTGTAATGAGAATATCGGCTGCTGATGGACGTATAGAAGGATTCTCATTAGTGCACTGTAGATACAAACTTTGCAGATCTTGACCAGATGATTCCGGAAGATTGAGACGCCCAGGATTTGGTAACTGTCCTGTAACTATCTCCCATAAAATGATTCCAAAGCTCCATATATCAATCTTCTCAGTAGCTCGTCTTCTATAAATTACCTCAGGGGCTGCCCAAGCAATTGTGTATCCTCTCTGAGCTGTCATATCAGACTGCATTTTAGTTCTAGCAATACCTACATCAGCTATCTTCGCCACTCCATCCATGAGTAAAATATTAGGACTTTTAATATCTCTATGAACCACAGGAGGTCGACGAGAATGGAGGTAGTGTAAACCCGATACTATTCCTCTACATACCTCTCTTCCATGTGTGCCTGCCCAAGTATAGCTCTGGTCTTTTCGTAAAGCATTAAACAAGTCGTTTTGCATGAGCTCTGTAACCATATATAAACACATTGGCTTTATACAAGCACCGTAAAACTGTAGAATATGACGATGTCGCAAACGACTGATCATATCTATCTCTGATTTGAATTCATTAATGGACGTGGTATGTTGCAATTTAATTACCTTTACAGCGACTTCATCCACTCCGTCTTTGAGACCTTTAAACACTTCCCCAAACCCTCCTTTGCCCAGATACCACTTAGAACCATCAGGACGCAGACATATTTGTACATCCGAAGGTAACAATTCCCAATCGTATACTACATCACTCTGACTATATTGATTTGGTGGAGGAGGTGCTGAAGGCAAGGGGCTAAGTTCTATCTTGTTTTCAGTATCTTCTCCAATTTCTACTTCTCCGCCTATTTCAACAGAATCCAAAGGAATGGAATCTTGTCGACGTGTATAAGAAAGGTTTCTTGAGGGACGCTCACTAAGAGGTGACACGACATCTTGAATCCGATTCACAACAGATTTTAATCCATCCCCAATCCAACGTGCTGTAGTGGACAACGTGTTACCCACTCCCGAGCTACTTTCACTGGATAATCTATGATGTAACGGTTGGCGTTGGTAACCAGGACTCCAATAAGGGTCAAGTGGTGGATTCTCATTTTCAATAGGGACTATATTATAATCATGATGTGGATTGATGTCCATACCTTCAGTAAGATTCATACCCTTTCCATGTTTAGTAAGACTCATACCCATTCCATCTGGCTCTTCCTCCAGGTGGTGATCATCAATTCGAAGACTATAAATGGGAGAACTACGAATATGTTGCTTGTGACGAGGTAGTTCCAGTTCTGGATCTGGAGTATGAGACTGAGGATGTCTGTCTATTAAATTAGACTGGCGAGTTGAAGATAATGGTGAATTACAATATCTTGGGGATCTACTCCGTCCTCTCTGTTTGACTCTAGTTTTACGAGGAAGTGAAGGTGAGTCTTCAACTCGTCGTTTTTTAGTAGCTAGAGTTTCTCCTGTTATTTCATCACGCATTCGTTTTTTCAAGTGTCGTTTATAAAGATCTCTAGTGGAATCTGTTATTGGTCCCACCTCACATCCAAATCTTTGTAAGGTGCTACGTAACTCGGCATCTGATAATCCATCTGGATTGACTGCCATATCTAGAAAGAGAAAAATATTAATTTATATAATAATTATATAATTATATTCCTACTTTGTTAATTATTGTGCTAACTCCTGAAATATCTTTAAAGTCTCGTTCCTGTACCACGATTTAAATTTGATTCTGCATTGGAATCGGACTTTTGTATACATTACGTAATGTTAATTTTTCCAAATCTCTCCAATGGAACAGGACCTCATTGACCCCTTAGCTACTGCAAGTACTGGTATAAGGACCTCTATTACAAGTAAGAGTAAATGAAGTTGTATTGTTGTTTTAGGAGTATATGAGCATAACTTATGTATATAAACAGATATATATATATATATATATATATGTATATATAGATTATAACACCCTATGAGTGCTATATCAGATTTATAATTACCAACCACTAGGGCGAGGTGATTATAATTCTGATATAGCACGAGTAGGCATGTTATAATTAATATATTTCACGAAAGACAAAACCTTTGTTGATGTCTGATGCTTCTCCTACCTTTTTGTCGGCACTTTGGAGAAGGTAAGCGTTGTTTTCTTGTAGTCTGTTTCGACGGCAGGTTTTATATCTGACCACAGGGTGCTATATCTGATCAGGAGCCCATAAAAAAAGACCCTCTCTTTTTTTTATGGGCTCCTGATCTGATATACATGTATAAACCTGTGGTTTACTTTGATGTTTTGCCGTATCAGGATATATATATATATATACATTATATAAACTATAATTATTATGTATGTATATATATTTATATATATAATTATTTATATATATATATATATATATATATATATATATATATACTGATCTTTTATGATAGATTTAATCGATTTTTCCTCATGTAACCATGGTGAGATTACGTCATCATTAAAATATTCTATGTAATATATATCATTGTTAGTATTAGGTGTGGTTTCATATTTATAAAAGTGAATGTGTTTCTATTTATAGTAGCTAATAGTTACAGCTACGTTCATCCATTAATTCCTCTACAGCAGCAGAGGTTTCTATAGAGGCTCATTTAACCACACCCACTAATTGTACATCAGAATCAGTCCAGATTAGTCAGGAGTTCATTATAGGACTCATTTTAGCAGTAAGTTCTAGTTTGTTCATCGGAACCAGTTTCATTCTGAAAAAGAAGGGTCTCCTGAGAGTATCACGTTCCTCTACTGAAAGAGCAGGTTTATATTCACCTACCATCCATTTCATCTATCTATCTATCTATCTATCATTTCATCTATCTATCTATCTATCATCTGTCTATATATCCATCATCTCATCTATCTATCCATCGTATGTTTTTGATAGGTAAAGGAGGTTATGCTTACTTGAAGGAATGGATGTGGTGGGCCGGATTAATTACAAGTAATATACCATTCACCATTAACCAATATACCATTGACCATTATACCACTGTACAGTACCATTATGTCACTGTATATTACCATACCAATGTACTACTGTACATTAATTTAACAGTCATACCTATACTGTTCACCACCATACAACTATGTCTTTTCCCTTTCATAATTATACAATTTTTTTAATCTCAATAACAGTGGCTGTTGGAGAAGCAGCCAATTTCACTGCTTATGGATTTGCCCCAGCTATACTTGTTACTCCATTAGGAGCCTTGAGTGTTCTTGTTAGGTGAGTACCTCACTATGTTGTCATGGCGATGAATGTAAGTTTTGTTTTTTATATCTATAGTGCTGTTTTGTCTTCTCAAATGTTGAACGAGAAACTGAATATTCACGGAAAATTAGGTTGTATATTGTCAATACTCGGTTCTACAGTGATTATTATTCATGCCCCTGAGGAAGGGTTCCTGGAAGATTTAGCAAAGATAGGATGGAATTTGTTAAGTTTTGGTAAGCAAAAAAATAAAAGTATATGACATTTTCGCGACAAAACAATTGTAAATCTTTCGTGAATGAGAAAAGCACACACTTGGAAAATAATCGAATACATACTCATGCTTCATCCATTTTCTACAGGATATTGATACACTTAAATATCTTATATACTTGTTTAGTTGAGCTTCCTGTACAAAATGTGACCCAAATTGTGAAAACTGCACTTGTGGCACATACTTTTGTACAAATGCTTACCTTCAAACACTCTATTCAGGTATCATACAGGAAGCAAACTAGCTTGACCTTTGAACTGTGACGTACTTTACAAGGACAATTATAAAAGATATTTTATTCTCCATAACTTGTTTTTTTGACTATTAAAAACCTGTTTTTTTTTTACAGTATATCATTTGTTCTTATAGGATTTCTTCTCTATTCTTCTATTGTTATCGGTCTTTCTATATATCTAATATTCTGGGTAGCACCTCTGAAAGGACAGACAAATATACTCGTGTACATAGCTATCTGCTCCTTGATTGGTTCCCTAACCGTTGTCGGCTGTAAAGGACTTAGTATTGCTATAAAACTTACCATGGCAGGACAGAATCAATTTAAAAACCCTCTAGCTTGGTTTTTTCTAATCGCCGTGGCAACCTGTATCACAATTCAAATGAATTATCTTAATAAAAGTCTAGATATATTCAATACTTCATTAGTCACTCCATTATATTACGTAATGTTCACTACATTAACAATAACAGCTTCCGCCATTTTGTTTAAAGAATGGGAAAGACTTACTGGATCAGACATAGTTGGAGCACTATGTGGATTCCTTGTCATTGTGTGTGGTGTGTTTCTCTTACATGCATTTAAAGATATAAACTTCACACTCAAAGATCTTTTTGCTTTAACGAGCAATCAAGAACCTGGGCAAGACACTAGTTCTGCTACTATAATTTTAGACTCTACGAATAGGACTCTATCTGCTTCAAACCTCCATTCCCCATCCTGGAAGGATGGGAATGAGTCTGGGACTGTTGAAGAATGTGATGATGAACCCGACACTTCAGAAACAGATAAATTCATTCCTTTGTCAAATAGAACATAATGTTTAGAAACTTAGTGTATTTTTTCAAAGGATTTGCATATTTTTAAACTGATGTTCATTTGTAATTATACCAATTCATTATAACTGCTTAGTTTAAAAAACACTTGTTATCATAAAACAATCTTTCTACATGTTTAATTAGCACCAAAAGTGACATTTTAAAAACTCAATACGAAAGGTCATTCAGTCACCATGACAGCATGATCTCAAATAAATGTTCATAATTTGGTTTGGAGTGACTAACCTCTTTTTACCTGTTCTAATACAAGCCCAACCTTAACACTTCAGTTACCTAAACGATGTGATGACTTTATATGTAATATAGTGTATAGTTTAATGTCATAAGGTTAATACATGATTATACTGTAACTCAATACCTTATACATGTATGTAATATAGTGTATAGTTTAATGTCATAAGGTTAATACATGATTATACTGTAACTCAATACCTTATACATGTATGTAATATAGTGTATAGTTTAATGTCATAAGGTTAATACATGATTATACTGTAACTCAATACCTTATACATGTATGTAATATAGTGTATAGTTTAATGTCATAAGGTTAATACATGATTATACTGTAACTCAATACCTTATACATGTATGTAATATAGTGTATAGTTTAATGTCATAAGGTTAATACATGATTATACTGTAACTCAATACCTTATACATGTATGTAATATAGTGTATAGTTTAATGTCATAAGGTTAATACATGATTATACTGTAACTCAATACCTTATACATGTATGTAATATAGTGTATAGTTTAATGTCATAAGGTTAATACATGATTATACTGTAACTCAATACCTTATACATGTATGTAATATAGTGTATAGTTTAATGTCATAAGGTTAATACATGATTATACTGTCACTCAATACCTTATACATGTATGTAATATAGTGTATAGTTTAATGCCATAAGGTTAATACATGATTATACTGTAACTCAATACCTTATACATGTATGTAATATAGTGTATAGTTTAATGTCATAAGGTTAATACATGATTATACTATAACTCAATAATGAAGAAATCCATTGAAAGTAGACATACTAAGAAAGAATGGGAGTATATATATA
Organism: Petrosia ficiformis; assembly: GCA_947044365.1. Lineage (NCBI taxonomy): Eukaryota > Metazoa > Porifera > Demospongiae > Haplosclerida > Petrosiidae > Petrosia > Petrosia ficiformis. Next base: position 4,469,540 of record OX345652.1, on the reverse strand, counting down.
TATATATATATATATATATATATATATATACATTGAAGCCATAGGAAAGCAATCATAGGAGAAATTGAGAATATGAAAATGGTTGTTTCGTTATTGTTCCACATTCATCAACTTAATTTTATAGTTTCATTTAGTGAATATAGACTAACTGAAGTTGTTTATTAGTTGTAATAACTAAATTCTGAGAGTATTATATCAACACCAGCGTCAAAAACGTTTTATTGACAAATGAAAGTCAGACTAAACGTGAAATAATAATAATATATTGCGACTCAATAAACAAACAATTGATGAGAATCCTAAAACCACAAATCTGGTATTTTATAACATAACTATTCGAGCAGAAATGAAATACTAGAGTAAGCTAGCATCATCTCAGTTAGTCTCACGTAGCCAGATCCATCCCACTGCAAGCGAGGGAATGGTCTGGTAAAAGCGTATACATCAACTTGTGCCATGCATCCAAAATAGAGCACGCCAATCAAAGACAGAAACGTCACTGAGGTTACTCCCACAAGCTAAACAAAATTGGTTATCCATACATATAGCACCCATACTGACTGTACACGTGGGTAAAGTAAATATGTCGTTAACTACAATGTATTTGATTGCGGGGGAAATATAACAGCCCATTGCACAAGTTGATGTACACACTTTTACCAGACCTTTCCCCTCGCTTGCAGTGGGATGGGTCTGGCTACACAAGACTACATCTCAGTCTGGTACCCACCCCTTCACATAGAGGAGGAATGGTCTGGTGACATATATACGCTCATGTAGACTATGTATTTTGCTATTTCTTGTGTACGAATGCTAATCTCGTATACATAATTACAAAATAACAATGTAGCTGCTACATAACATAACATTACCCTACATGTCACCAGACCCTCCTCCAGCAAAGGCCAAAGGGGCAGGTGCCAGACTAGCATCATCTAAACCTTGGTTTTAAAACAGTTGAAATGTATCTAAACTACACTAGCAGTTGTGTTTAAAGTGTGTATAGCACTACTACAGGATAATACAAAGTCATTTATCGTAATAAATTAATAATTTACAGTTTCTGATACACATATCTCTAATTCTGTTAATAGAGGAAAATAAATATTATTTGTTTTTAATTTCGAAAAGGAATTAAATATCTATTCCCTGTTGGATTGACTATTCTAGTGGGTGTGGTCCTTAGTCGTCTTTGATACGGAGTTCCTGGAAGACTTCCAGATAGTGGGCTGGGTCGATGACCCGAAGGAGAGAAGGATGGAGGAGGACTTGAGAGAAGAAGCGGACTGAGAGGACGGAAATCTTCAGGTATCCTTTGTGGGTGATATGAATACTTGTTTGTAGACTTTGGAGTTGGCCATCTGTAGATTAGGAGGATCAAAACTGTAATACTTCAAGAGTTAAGGACGGGCGATTATGAAAATATAAGTCAACAATTATTATCTACAGATATCACTATAGTTACTATAATTAAAGGACTGAGTACTATAATTAAAGGGCCGAGTACTATAATTAAAGGACTGAGTACTATAATTAAAGGGCTGAGTACTATAATTAAAGGGCCGAGTACTATAATTAAAGGACTGAGTACTATAATTAAAGGGCTGAGTACTATAATTAAAGGACTGAGTACTATAATTAAAGGGCCGAGTACTATAATTAAAGGACTGAGTACTATAATTAAAGGACTGAGTACTATAATTAAAATTAATACTAACGTTTTTTGTTCTTCTTCAGTGTGTGATTCCATCAGGTTCTTCCATTGGCTAACATTTGGGAACTCTGAGGATTCCACAGGAATATCACACAATGCCAGATATACATCTCTGTCTAGTTTAGTTGGAGTATTTCTAAAATTAATTAAATTATTAAATAATATTATTAAATAATATTTAATTAATTAAATTATTAATCAGGTATTAATCAAACATCAATTAAGCATAATTTAATATTCATTACCACAAAACAATTTTTTTGTAGTCCTAGTACTTCGTAACTATGACGATTACTAATTAAAAACTGTAATTAAACATATTAATTATTATTCATTAACCACAACAATAATAACACTACATCCTATAGTCAAAAGACTTAGTAACTATGGCGATTACTAATTAATCATATAACATACCCAGTAATATATACATCAGAGATTTCACAACCTTTAACAGGGGTCTTGTACACAATTTCCTCCTCTTCATTATTCAGTGACTCAGTAACGGACTTCTCAATCACTAAATTATCTATTTGACTCACCAGATCATCAACTGATTTTTCTGTTGATCTACTTTCTACAGCTTTTTGTTCTTTTTGCAAAGCTACAAAACTCAAAGGATCTTCTTCGTCTAGTTGTGTACCAGTGTTCCTCTCATCTTGATCTCTTTGTTTCACTGTCTCTATCTGCTTTATCTCCACATCTGTAAGGATCACTCTCTCCTCTTCCGCCATCTCTTCCTCCTCCTTCTTCTTTACTACTTCAAGAGTCTTCTCGGAATTACCAACTGTCACCTTTCCTGGTGGAGAATTGTCATCTTCAATAGTATTTATATCTTCCTCATTCGTAACAAATAACTTCCTTGCAGGTGGACGAGAAAATGAATCCATTTTCATTTCATCTTCATGTTCTGAAACTAGTTCGGGCATACCGGTATGGGAATTGGAATGAGGATGTCCCATTTTAGGTGTACTTACTGGTGATGTTTCCTGTCTCATTATTTTAGGGTCTGATTCTAAGACTGGTGTGGGATTCAGTCTTGAGTGTGGTATGGGATTGTGACTAAGTGATTCGTTAATATTAGCTAAATAATTTTCCAGTTTTTGGAGTCCTTCTTTCTTTGAAAGATCACAATAGCAAGAGAGGAATCCCCAATATTCCATCCATCCAACTCCTATGGAATGAGCTAACTGTCTGTAAATAGAATAATATCTAATCTATATACATATATACAGGTATATATTTCATACATACATAGTACATAGTACATACATATATATATATATATATATTATATACATGTACAGGTACATACATACATACATGTACATACATACATAGTATTACACACATACATATACATACATACATACATACATACATACATACATACATACATACATGCATACATACATACATACATACATGCATACATACATACATACATACATACATACATGCATACATACATACATACATACATACATACATACTTACATACATACATAGTTTACAACATACATACATACATATATATACATAAATGCATACATACATGTACATACACAAATATTGATATTTTTGTCTCAAACAATATCCCAATATCCCAACAATATCCCAACAATATCCCATTAATATCCAAAGTTATTACCTTCCTACTCTCTCTAGTCCTCTATCAGGATCTGAACGTTTAATTTGGTTTACTTTCTTTCGTTGTTCAACACTTGATGGTGATTTCCATTTCTTATAAAGATCCTCGGCCTAAATATTTTATTATTATTAATGATAGGACTTATATATAATTGTAATCAAACATTTTACTAGTTTGCTATAGGTAATTAAAGGTCATTCGCGTCCACCTTGACCTTTGAATAAATATTCAGAACACCTTACTTACATTAAACTATACACTATATTATATGAAAATTCATGTGCCTAGCATGCTAGCAATAGGCCTAGAAACGATTAACAAACACACACAACAAACAAACAAGCAGCCACAATGGCTTAGAAAATAAGCAGCCACAATAGCTTAGAAAATAAGCAGCCACAATGGCTTAGAAAATAAGCAGCCACAATAGCTTAGAAAATAAGCAGCCACAATAGCTTAGAAAATGAGTAGCCACAATGGCTTAGAAAATAAGCAGCCACAATGGCTTAGAAAATAAGCAGCCACAATAGCTTAGAAAATAAGCAGCCACAATGGCTTAGAAAATAAGCAGCCACAATAGCTTAGAAAATAAGCAGCCACAATAGCTTAGAAAATGAGTAGCCACAATGGCTTAGAAAATAAGCAGCCACAATAGCTTAGAAAATAAGCAGCCACAATGGCTTAGAAAATAAGCAGCCACAATAGCTTAGAAAATAAGCAGCCACAATGGCTTAGAAAATAAGCAGCCACAATAGCTTAGAAAATAAGCAGCCACAATGGCTTAGAAAATAAGCAGCCACAATAGCTTAGAAAATAAGCAGCCACAATAGCTTAGAAAATGAGTAGCCACAATGGCTTAGAAAATAAGCAGCCACAATAGCTTATAAAATTCATTAAGCATGGCCACAATGGCTTAGAAAAATAACAATAAGAATCAGCCACAATGGCTTAGAAAATAAGCAGCCACAATGGCTTAGAAAATGAGTAGCCACAATGGCTTAGAAAATGAGTAGCCACAATGGCATATAAGCAGCCACAATGGCTTAGAAATAAGCAGCCACAATGGCTTAGAAAATGAGTAGCCACAATGGCTTAGAAAATGAGCAGCCACAATGGCTTAGAAAATAAGCAGCCACAATGGCTTAGAAAATGAGTAGCCACAATGGCTTAGAAAATAAGCAGCCACAATGGCTTAGAAAATATGGAACACTAAAAGACATGTATAGTTTATTGAGTTACAGTATAATCATGTATTAACCTTATGACATTAAACTATATACTATTACTATATTACATGTACATATAAAGTCATCATGTTCTAATTTTGAAAATGAACAGACTTTAGAATAACAGGAATTGACTCATTCCTCAAATAACGTTACCATAGTTACGATGAGTTGGACCAATAGAATGCAATATCCATAGTTACAATAAGCCTGGTCTATATACTATAATTAGACACTCTTTTGTGACAATATCCTCCTGATATTAATGTACTTAATAGTTGGTTCACGAACTCTTTTTTATGGCCCGTAGGGCCATCCCTATAATTGCTTTCCACGGGGTTGAATCTATATATATATATATTTATATGTTTGTGTCACTTGCGCGACTATGCACTGTATACGTAGTTAAGGAAGTTGTGTCATTCCCAGGGGCTCGGTCAATTAATGGGCGTGGCACATAAAAGAACATGCATTTGAGCTACAGGAAGCTTCAGAAAGGATATAAAACTACTAATAACTGTTGTATATAGCAGAGAAACAGTATAAATATTATGCAAGAATCTTTAACAAGTAAGTATGATAAGTTGTTGAGTTTCAGACACGATGAAGTCGTCATTTAGAACCTTGAAGGAGTACTTCAGTCAGTTCATCAGAGATCTGAGTATTTAGACTGCAATCAGGCTTACACTTACTTCTTCAGGCCCCAGCTTTCGAGTACACAGAAAGGTAGAGACACTAGTGCCATCAGCAATGCTTAATACATAGTCATCACAAAGCAAATATAGGGATGTTTTTTTCTCTATATACACTTGTTTATTTATATATCACCTGGGCAGGAGAGAGAGGGCCGGCAAATGCCTGACCAATGATTGGAGAACCAGTTATATCATCATCGACAGCTACAACTTGCATATCAGTATTATCATCACTTAAATTCATAGCACAAGGACTTCCGAGAGATGGGGGAGAAGAATTATCAGGTGTTCTAATCACAGGAATATAGTAAATTGAAGGGGCTAGATAGAAAAGAGGAAGTCACAAATTACTACTAATATTCATATGGAAACAGTAAATAAACACAAACTCATTATAAATTCATAGTTTTGAATGTATGCATGTAACTACTACGGGTTGAGTCACCATGGTAACTATACTAATGCATTTACTACTATGGGTTCAGTCACTTTGGTAACTATAGTGTAAGTGTAATGTTACATATGCACTACTATGGGTTCAATCACCATGGTAACTATACTGTATGTAGAAGTCTATATTTAATAATCTCAATTTCAGTTTTTTATGTACTAGCTAGTAGTCCAACACTTTATTAATTGTAGTTAATTAATTTCAATTAATTATTTACCATTAATTAATTGTAATATTCTTTGTTTCAATGCTTCGTCCTTTTTTGAGATTCTACTACACACTACATCAGCAGCTGTTTGATCAAAATGATTCCTAAATAATAAACGGAATCTAATATATGGCTTTAGAAACTTAAATAGTTGAATGGAAGGCCATGTTGAGTGTATGGACGGATGGATGGTTAGATGAATGAATGGAAGGCCATATTGAGTGTATGGACGGATGGATGGTTAGATGAATGAATGGAAGGCCATATTGAGTGTATGGATGAATGGATGGTTAGATGGATGAAGGAATGAATGAATGGATGGCCATGTTGAGCGTGTGGATGAATGGATGGTTAGATGGATGAAGGGATGAATGAATGGAAGGCCATATTGAGTGTATGGATGAATGGATGGTTAGATGGATGAAGGAATGAATGAATGGATGGCCATGTTGAGCGTGTGGATGAATGGATGGTTAGATGGATGAAGGGATGAATGAATGGATGGCCATGTTGAGTGTATAGATGAATGGATGGTTAGATGGATGAAGGGATGAATGAATGGATGGCCATGTTGAGTGAATGGATGGATGGATGGTTAGACGGATAAAGGGATGAATGAATGGATGGCCATGTTGAGAGTATGAATGGATAGTTAGATGAAGGGATGAATGAACGGATGAATGAATGAATGGAAGGCTGTATGGATAAATAGACACATGAATAGAAGATAGATGCATTTAGAGATTGTAACTTTACAATGTATAATACATATTAATATACATACCTAATTGATGTGTTGATTGAAGGAAATGACATTAAAAATTTTACTATTTCTTCATATCCTTTCTTACTTGCAATGTGTAATGGAGTATCAAATGACTAGTATGGATTGAATAGATAGATGGGTGAATGAATGGATGGATGAATGGATGGATTGAATAGATAGATGGGTGTATGGAGAATGGATGGAAGAGTTGATGGGTGGGTGGATAGATGAATGGCAGAGTGAATGGATAAATGGATGGATGGATTGAATAGATAGATGGGTGTATGGAGAATAGATGGAAGAGTTGATGGGTGGGTGGAAAGATGAATGGCAGAGTGAATGGATAAATGGATGGATGAATGGATGGATTGAATAGATAGATGGGTGGATGAATAAATGGATAGATGGATGGGTGGATAGATGAATGAATGCAGTGGATGGATTGAATAAACAGATGAGTGTATAAATAGTTGGACGGATGAATGAATGAAACGTTAAAATAATATATAAAATACAATTCTGCACAAAGAGATGAAGATAAACAGATAGATGTGATTGTTAATATTTACCCTAGAACGATCAGTACCATCCTGCATGTTAAGATACAGGTTGACCAAATGTTCCCTATTGTTATATCTTGCTTCCAAATCATCTAACGGATAAACAGTTTGCCAAAATTGATCGCTCTGAATAATCTCAAATATCGTTTTACAAAACTCAAGATTTCCACAATCAACAGCACAATGGAGTGCGTTACGACGTGTGCCTTCATGATAAATTTCAGGATTATCACCTGATCCGATGAGATACTTCGGATTAGTCCAAATCAGTTCAACAAATTCTGTAATTTTGTTACCTTCGATGAGCTTTCTGGCACGATTTTTCTCTTTTGTTTTGACGCTAGAGAGAGGATTGTAATCTTTTTCAGTCAACTGACCATCTTCTTTTTCGGGTTTATCCTCTGTTAAAGTTTGTGGTTGCATCGAATAAGCCTCTGCATCTTCTGGTGTGTCGAATCGTTTAAAACGCGATCCAGGAAGACTCTTGGCAGCCTTTACAGCATCTGCACGGTTATCATAGAATGGAGAAAGCCCAGATACATTTTCAGATGTTTCTGTAACTATAGATACTCCATAATACCCTTTAATATCTGATGAATTATCTGGTGTTTGAGTGGAATGTTTAGTATCAGAAACTTCAGTCCAACTTTTGTCATCATTACGCTGGCCTATTAGTTTCTTGAGCTTTCGTTGATACACTTCTCGTGTTTGGTCTGTGATTGCAACATCACAGAGACCATAGGATGCTAAACTATCCTTTAACTGCACATCTGATAGATTTTCAATTCCATCCTCCATGTTGAAGCAGATGTTTCCAATTAACGCCCACCACAGGATGTACAATCATGTCGCCATAGCAACGAGTTGAAAGAGAAGAAAGATGGCAAAATAAATTACTTTTGATCAAACCAAAAAAAAGTACATTTTAAAATACCAGTATTTTTAGTGCAGCTGTGTGATCAAGATTATAAAACTAATAATAATTATGTGAATATTGAGTACAGATATGTTGATATAGTTATGTTTATATAGGGAGAAAGAATGTCACTGAGTAGGTAGTAAGTAGATAAAGGTTGTGTATAGTAATTATGTAATAGCATGATGGTTTCAAAAGAAGAAGAGTACTATTCAATGGAAAATTTTATAACTTATTTAAGGGATAAATCTTTAATCTGAGCTACTGTCATCCTCTTCCTCCTCCTCCTCCTCTTCCTCTTCTTCCTCCTCCTCGTCTTCTTCTTCATCTTCAACTACTACTTGTTTCTTAGCTTTTCTGCCTTTCTTAACTTGACTACCTTGTCTTAGCTTTGCCATTTCTTCTTCATATCTTTCACGATCTTCTTTAGCTTTAGCTTCGTAAGGAGCCTTTTGGTCATCTGACATAACTCTCCAAGCGCTTCCAAGAATTTTCGATACTTCTCCCACAGTAGCTCCTGAATTCTCAGATTTAATTTTTGGTCGTTTCTCTTGTGAAAAGAACATAAAACCTGACCTAAAAAAAAATGGAGGGAAAAAAATTAATTTGAAATTTTTTATTTATTTTAGATTAAGGGCTTGAGTACTAGAGTATATAACTGCTCTGATGATGACCCAGCCACTTTGTTTAGAGGGAGGGTCTGGTAAACTGCTTACTATCAACTCATGCAAGCAAAATGTGGACGAAACGTAATTATTATGCGACTTTTATGGATACGCTTGCTGTTTATTACCCACACAAGTTCTGCAGGCCAGCCCTGCTGCGTTTTACTACACTACAATTTGATCATATTGCAGTTGAATCAGCTCCTCCAAAAAAACGAGGAAGAACATAATTCGAACATAGTCAAAAAAGGGGACAATCAAATCAAACTGCATTGGGAATTTGTTATTATAATTAAAATCTTACAATGATCTCTTTGGTAAATTTTTGTCTCTCTTTTTTCGTTGTCTTCGCCCACCACCATCACCACCAGGAGGAGGTTGATACGTTTCCATTTCTTTTATATATCTCTCTCGGTCTTTTTCTGCTAATTTATGAAATTTTTTTTTTCCATCATTATCCAATTCTTTCCAGTCTGCAGCACAGGACCTTGAAAACTCTTTGAAACCCATGGAGATACCTTCTTTGGTATTTGTTAACTTTTTATCCTGCACAAAGAATGCATATGCACTTATTCTCCCTTTGGGCTTGTTTGGGTCCTTTTTGCCTGGCATTTTTGAATCTGCAAAAAAATATATATGATGGTTGATTCTACTTGTGGGCGTAAACGAATCGGCCTTACAACAGAGCCCTTAGGAGAAATATAAATACACTTCGATATAAAATAACAGAGGATTTTTATTATACGAGAGACCTTTCTTACTTTCTACAGACACAGTACAGCTCGGCTATTTCAAAATTCCCACACCTCACAGAAGATCCCGCCAAACACTCACAAAACAACAGAGGTGATGAATATTTAATTAGTTACTACTGATCGATACTGTATGGCATGATATTAATTACTACTGCGCATGCTCGTACACACATGTAAGAGTTCAAAAATTATTAGTTTGAAAATACATAGTCAATTTGTATCCAAAGGTTTCGGTTGATCAAGTTTACTCTTGTGGGACTTCACCATAGAAATAAACAAAGGAACAGTCTTCTTTTCATTGATTCTTACTGTCCTGAAATGTTTAGAGACAGCCTGAAAAGTGAACATAAATATGTACATAATTATCAATACATATACATACATAAATAAATACATATTAATACATACAGTGGTGTGGAAACATCCAGTCATGAAGGACATTGTCCGATAAATCTAGTGAATGTAAAAATTGAAACTGAGCTGTATACAAAGTATATAGGGAGTAGGACAAGAGTAGTCAAAATGTCCGACAGCTAGTTCACTATTTCCACACCCCTGCACGCATACATACATACAGAATCAGATATATTATTTATGCATATACATAAATGACAAATGTTACGTATACATACATAGAATTGATATCATTGTCTGGTTACCTCGACTAGCTGTATCTTATTAGTGCCGGGCTTCAATTGCAACTTGTAATGTCTCTTGTATCTTCTAAGTGTATTCATCTGTAATTGCAGAAAATCAACCTGAGAAAAAACAAGCGGAACAAATGAAAATATGTATAATAATAATACAGTAACTGTAGTATGTTCACATTCACAATGTCCTCAAAATTATGATATGATGACTTTATATGTACTATAGTGTATAGTTTAATGTCATATAATTAATACATGAGTATACTGTAACTCAAGTTATGGATTGAAATTTAACATACACACAAAAAGAACGGGAAGGACTATTATATGAAAACGGTGCAGGTGAAAAGATTGATAGTCATTCCAAACTAAAGTTATGAACATTTTTCTGAGGTAATGGTGAACGTGAATGACCTTACTATTACCTCTGGAAGATAATCATTTTCCTCTTCGGAATCCTTTCTCTTCCTTTTAGTCCGTAAGCTGTGAATTATGCTTCTGTGATGTTCACACACATAGTTATGACCAGCCTGTATAAATACATCAAAAATTTCTTGTGTTAACCGAAACCTTCATCAAGAACAAAAATACATCAAAACTGCTTTAGTTAGTCTATCTAACAGACACATCATTTTATTGCATTAGAAATCATTAATATTGAAACCTATTACCATAAATACAGCTCTGTTACATATATATACATACATATATATATTCTATATATTATATATATATATATATATAGTATGATGGTGACATCATCCCTTTGATGTGGTGAGTCCTATATATTGTATATAGACCTTCCATGTGCACACTATGCAGGAGATGTCACCATCATACAATATATTATATATAGTATGCTAATAGGTCCTATATACTGAGTATAGGACCCTTGTTTTGTGTCCTCAGATCTCGCAGGCTCGGGCTATATCACATCCTCAGACACAAAACTCAGGTCCTATATTTTGTATATAGGACGTATTAGCATACTATATAATATACATATATATATATATATATATATATATATATATATGTATATATAGTGAATGCTATTTCTATTACTGTTGGATCTGGGAATAATTTTTGCTTCTTCTGAGCCAGTAATTTCATTTTCTTGCTGAACGTTGTATGTGAAGCAACATTCATGCATCTTTCTCCAGCATCAACAACACAGCATAGATCTTCTGTTTCAGGAGAACTCATATTGACAATGAAAAGTAAACACACTCCCCTTTTGCATGCTTATTTTTTTATTTACGCATGCGCAAACAACAAAGTAGCCACGCCCTTGTTGTGCAAATTTGCAAATATGGAGAAAGCTATGATCTTCACTTTGCTTGTCTTGGCTATTTTTTGCAGATATTCAAGTGCTGCAACTTGCCAAGATGCGCCTTTTAATACATATATATATTGGTAAGCATGCATGTAAGTGATTAGAAGCATTGTTTCATATTTCTACACACTACTGCAGTAACTCTTCCCTGGATATAAATGACAGAGTACAAGGTGTTGAAATCAATTTCATGTCATGTTTTATCACATATTTAGGAATGTAATTAGCATGTCATAATTGTTTCAGATTTGATCAGTCGTATGAGCACAAAGGATAAAATATCTCAACTGGGTACTGGAGCATCAGCAATTGACCACTTGGCTATTCCTGCATACCAATGGTGTGTGAATCACAAAAAAAAATTATCACTGTATGAAATACTGAACGTTTGACATGGAACTTACTATAGAACTCTTTGATAGCAATCTTTATAGTACCTGTAGCAATATTACAGCTATTCGGTGTAGTAGTTGACCTTTAGTAGCTCAAATCAATATCATCATTAACTATTCCATCTAAACTTAGCAAGTATATATGTATTTTGTTCAAAAGCCCTTCATGGTTTTGCAAGAATGTACATAGTAAAACTATTCAGTATGTTCGGTAGCCCTTCTTGCATGTCAACTGACCATCAGTTATTTATGAAAGCTAGAAAATATTGACATTCAAACTCTCCAATAACCACCTTTAGTAGCTCAATTGCAAGTGTCCATGTTAATTGCATTTATGTATAATTATTCTAAAAACGTATAATTATATATATATTATATATATTATATATATTAATATATGTATTTTAGGTGGTCTGAAGGTCTACATGGTGTTGCAGGATCACCAGGTGTACATTTCGGAAGCAATGTAAGTTGAATGACAGGTATACAGTACTATCCAAACCTTGTTTTTATAACATGTTTTCATTATTATATTAATAACTATTCTACTTTGTATATATATATATATAATATTGTATATTCTCCAGGTTCCCTATGCAACATCTTTTCCGCAAGTAATTGGACTTGGAGCTACTTTCAATATGTAATTCAATTTTATGCACATGTAACAGTATTATAATTATTATCTCTTTACCATTGGTCCATTACCAGTGGCTCATTACCATTGGTCTCACATTCCTTATACTATCAGTTCACATTTCCATGCCCTTACCAGTGATCCGCCACATTCCCATGTTACATGATCCACCATGGCGCCATCACATTCCAATGCTATATGATCCACAATCAATTGACATTTCTATGTTTACCAATCCTCGTTCCCACATTTGTAAATTCCTGTTCATCACACTGTTGTGTTACATTTCTTATTATCTACAAATTTGTTATATTTAACAATTACTTTTCATTGCATGCTAGGACTCTAATAAGAAGATTAGCTTCAGTAATTTCTACTGAGGCACGAGCATTTGCTAATAATGGTAGAGCTGGATTGACATACTTTGCACCAAATATTAACATATATAGGTAAGTTGATTCTTGAGTAAAATATAATCCTCATTATTTCATGACATTCAGGGATCCTCGATGGGGCAGAGGACAAGAAACACCAGGAGAAGGTATTCAATACAGTTTTCAGTTCACAAATATGCTCTTACATGTTTAACATTATAATCTAATTCAAGTTACACTCTCGTAACAGAAGATAATTTTATTTTAAAATTAGATCCTTACTTGACATCTCAATATGTTATTCAGTTCGTGAAGGGCATGCAAGAAGGAGAAGACCCAAGGTAATTTAGAAAGAAGAATGAGCCATCAATGTTCGTAGTTTTGCACAAATTTAGCAAACATACACACACATACAACATGATTACCATACCCTTCAGCCTTGCTTTGTGGCGAGGGTAATTATGGCTACACACATGCATAGTATGTAACTGTAGTATGTGAAGGCTTTACCCAAACCATGGCATGATGATGTAGTTGCAAGCGTACATGAATGTGATGTTGCAGTCGTATTCATGTTTTACACATAACTTCCATGGGAATGTCAGCCCGTTTGGGAAAATCAATGAATCGCTTATCTACGATTTTACTTTATTTTTAGGTATTTGAAAGTTGTGGCTACATGTAAACACTTCTGTGCTTATGGTAAGTCAATACATGTATATACAACATGCAAGAACTGTATAGTCTCATGCACCAGACCCTTTCAGAAAGGGTCCAGATCCCAAGACCACATTAACATAATTATTTAACACACAATAATCAAAAAAGACTTAGTGCCCATCAATTGACATTTCTAGTTGGTCTACTAGCATCTTCACATCTTCATTAAGCAGTTAATGCCCATGGGCATTATGTTGTTTAAAACACAATCAGGTGACTAGTATATGAAAAAGTGATTGGGTCAATGTCATGTGATACACACTAAATTATCTTTAAGATTTATGAATAACTGTAGTTCTGCACGAGGTCTCACCACTGAATTAAGCAAGTAGCTGGACCCTTCATTTTTAAAAAATCTTCGAAGAACTTAATACATAACAAAATTTTAAATTTTAATATATTTTTTTGAATCAAAAAACACTTCCACACACAATACTAGATGAACAAAAAGGGACAGAACATACAGATGAGAAATTGTTTTTAGGAAAATATAAATCATATTTAAATAAAATGCATCTTCCTTGAAAAAAGAGAAAAAAATAGTGAATTTTTATGTTCAAAAAGTGGAAAAAGCAAGTCATTTGTGTTAAACTAAGTAAGAAATTTTAAGATAGCCGAGAAAAGAATAAGTAAAAGTTGTAATTACTTGAGAGTCAAAAGAAATAATATTCTAATTTGTTATAACTATTGTTGAATTTTTAGACTAAAAATTGAATTAGAGAAAGTAATCAAACGAAAGGAATTGGATGATTGATGAGTACTGATTTATGAATACATGAGTGATTAGAGTCAAGATAAACACAATAAATAATGGAAGATAAAGAATTAACATCAGCTAATCTTACTACCACAAACTAAGATATTAACTAGCATAATTATTTTAATTACCGTTCCTTGGAATCGATTGTCTTAGGAATACAGGCGACATATTTGATCAATGTCGTGTTGATCCGATAAAGGAATGTATTCTCCTTTACGATAAGCCTTTAATTGCACTTCATATCTACTTTTATCTTTACGGGCCATATCATCATAGGGTGCTTTATCTGTCGGTGTCATTATTTTCCATTGTGCAGAAAGAATCTGAGCTAGTTGACCGACTCGGAGGGTAGGCTGCTGAGCACGTATGTGCGGCCGTTTAGTTTTGCTATAGAACATGAAAGCAGACCTGCAAAAAAAAAGGGAAGAAATGAAAACATTAATTTTTAAAAACAAATTATCATGTGAAACAATATTTTATGTTTGTAAGAGAAGTTCGGAGACATTCCTTATACGCTACACCAAACTATATATTGAAGTGAAGTATGTGTAGTTTTGCTACATAGTGAATGAACTCTTAATTGTCTTACATATTTTATCTGCTGCTTTGCGTTGTCATTGAATAGTATGTACTAGTGTTGTTTTAGTTAACTATAACTAAAACTAAAACTCCTTTCAGTAAGGCATTTTGACTTTTAGTTAACTAAACTATAACTAAATTACAAGTCTACTATAAATTAAAATTTGACACTTTTAGTTAATTAACTAAGACCCTTTTAATAAGCTAGTTAATTAAACTATAACTAGTATGAGAAACCAGTCATACTATAACTATAACTAAACGTAGTCATTATTGTCAAACTAAAACAACACCAGTATTTACATATAAACATTTTGATAATGTTCAGGAGGAAGAGTATCATAAAGCATGATTCAATAACCCTAATTGGCTATGGTGTGGAAACAGCTAGTCACGGAGGACATTGTCCAATAAATCTAGTGCATGTGCAGTAAATTGAAACTGATCTGTATTTGGGGACCAGGACAAGGGTGTTGAAAATGGGTCAAAATGTCCGGTAGTTGGCTCAAAGTTTCCACACGCCTGCTACTCAGGTGTTCTAACACTGGACAGAAAGAAGAGAAAGTGGATGGTGAATTAGGATCTTGGGTTCTAATTAATGTTGTTTAGTGAAAACTTTTAGTTAAACATGTATTTATATGTCGCCAAAACATTTAGTTTTATACTAGGCTTGCTAAAAGAGTTTTAGTTTCATTTAACTAACTAAAAGTGCACATTATTGGTCAATTTTCATTTTAGTTATTACTATTACAGTAGACCTGTAATTTAGTTATAGTTTCATTAACTAAAAGTCATAATGCCTTACTAAAAGTCGTTTTAGTCTCATAGCTGGTATATGTGCAGATACAGTGAAATCCCTCTATTGAGGACGCCCCTGTACTAAGGACACTTACAAATGTCCCAAACTGTGATTTATAATATAAATTCACCCCTGAAATGAGGACACCCCTGTATTCAGGACACTTATATTTGTCCGGAATAGAGGAGTTCCACAGTATTCATGTGGTGTTCAGGAATGGCCGTGTTCAGTATTGATGGTAGTTTCGTTTCAGACAAACCCATTGTTGATCTTCTGCCTAAATAACCAAGCTCTCTCTGAGCTGTCTATGGGAAGTGTGGTCCGCTCATGTTTGAAGATATTCATGTGCTAATAAGCTAGTGCAGTGCCCATAGAAGGCAGGACTAAAAAAAAGCTCTTTCACTGTTTAATTGAGAGGTAGATTTATTGGTTAAATTATACCAACCAATTAGCCAGGAAAGGAGGTACAAAAGCCACTAGATAATGAATGAATGATCTCTGTTCTGTTAGCAGTACCAGCTGTATGGTGAATAGACACAATACAGCTCTCAATAGGCTCTAGGCATACACAAGAAATACAAAAACAAGATCTTGTGAGCATTTTAGTCACCAGTGTTTCCACTATAAGCTAAAGTCATTCATTATTACAAAAGGGCCACTGTCAAACATTAATTTGAAGATAACATCTCATAATGATTAAAAAACTTGAAGTGGCATCAAGGTCAGATCATCTCTAAATGTCTATGGAAAACATGAATCTGTTTCCATCCATGCTTTCCCATGACACTAATCTCAGTTTTCCGCGATGCTAACAAACATCATTGTTTTCTTGTATACATGTGTTTACATCCATGTTTCAAGCATTAAGTGATAAGTGGGTTACATGAAACAAACTAAAGGATTATCTTATCTTGATATAATGAATATCATACTGTTACAATTGAATCCAGGCTCTCTTTATCTGCCATCTTAAAGAGCCTATGTACGAAGCTAATTGTTACTGTAGCTACGTATATACCTCACTATGAAATTATGTGGCTTCAGATTTGGCATGCATATATATATATAGTTATACAAACAGCTTAATGTGGTTAATTAGCTGTATTACACTAGTACTCACAGCTGCATTAAATGGTTTCCCTCATAGTACTACAATATAATATAGTATAGCCAGGTGGCTGCTATTGTTTTTTTTTTATTTCACTATCTGACCTCAAATACTGTTGCTATGGTAATAGTGAGATTATGCTGTAATGTTATCAAAATCTTGCTACAAATTACTTGGCTAATCAACAATAATAATTATAGTTCTTTCCTCATTGAACCCCCTACCTTCACTAGAACCCCTATAGTGTATATCTAAAGACCATTGAACCCCCTACCTTCACTAGAACCCCTACAGTGTATAGCTAAAGACCATTGAACCCCCTACCTTCACTAGAACCCTTGCAGTGTATAGCTAAAGACCATTGAACCCCCTACATTGTATAGCTAAAGACCATTGAACCCCCTACCTTCACTAGAACCCTTGCAGTGTATAGCAAAGACCATTGAACCCCCTACATTGTATAGCTAAAGACCATTGAACCCCCTACCTTCACTAGAACCCCTATAGCGTATAGCTAAAGACCATTGAACCCCCTACCAACTATAAGACTAAACAGAATATATCTGTATCTAGAGACAAAATAACTAAGCTATGTGTAGGGTCCTATGTTGTATGGTATCTCAAGGGTTCCCATGCTGTATGAGTTATTGCTACGTAATATGACACTAAGTATGTATGTATATGTATGTATATATGTATGTATGTATATATGTGTGTATATATGTATGTATGTATATATGTATGTATGTATGTATGTATATATGTATGTATGTACATGTATGTATGTATGTGTGTATGATCTAACATGTTTCTCTTGGGCATATCAGGATCTTTCTTCTTTCTGCGAGAGTGATACGGTTTCGGATGGTCATAAGGTGATCGGGGTAAAACTCCTTGTGGCGGCCCTTGGGGAATAGTAGGTTGTGTAATACTACTGGGTCCTTGTTGAGATACAGCAGCTGTATAACCCGCTTCATAAGCTTGTTTCTGCTGTTCATAACGAAGCTATGAAAAATATTGTAAACTTATGAAAACTCATACACCAACTTTGTCGTGCAAATTACATACATACATACACGTATGTACATATATACAATTATTAATGAATTATACATATGTACATACATACATACCTACCTACCTACCTACCTACATACATACATATATACATACATACATACATACATACATATAACATACATAATACATACAATATAATCAACATACATGTACATGTACTATGAAACATGTAAACATGTATACACATACCAATGGATATATTGACACAATAGACACACCTTATCTCTAATGGCCATGTCTTGATATGGTCGTTTCTGTTCAGCAGTCATTACTTTCCAGGCAACTGATAGCTGTTTTGATAATTGACCAATGTTGTAATTCGGATTTTCGACTTTAAGTTTTGGACGTTTCTCTCCACAAAAGTGAAGAAAAGCACACCTACAGCCAAATGAATTACAACATATGTAAGGTCATTCACGTTCACCTTGTCCTCAGAAAAATGTTCATAACTTTAATTTGGAATGACCAACAACCTTTTTACCTGTACCATTTTGATAATTATAATTATCCTTCCCATTCTTTTTTGTGTATATGTCAAATTTCAATCCATTGCTTCATTAATGATTTAAAACTTATGACATTAAACTATACACTGTTTTCATTACGTTAGGTCATTGATTTATTGAATATGAACTAGATCTGCCACAAGAATGCCATTACTAATTATCACGCATACAATGTTTACAAATAGCTCTTTTTTTCAGAAGGTGTTAACTCATTAGTACAGTTTCAACTAATAGGTACCCACAAAAATGTATCTCAACCACACACCCCCACTCCACACCCACACCCGGAGGCCCGGACCCTGGAAAACCTCAGCTCTGATTATACTGGTAGAATTGTTATTTCTTATTCAAAGACAAGCTTTTAATGGTACCTAATGAGGTACAAGCACTAACAAACTACCCCTACCTCTTTAAGTGGCCCATAAACTAAATTTCTGATGTTCTTTACAAGGTAGAAAATGTACATTAGAATTTGTTACCATTATATACATACATGTTTCGTTTAGGCTGTCCTGGATCTTTTCTTCTTCTCCCTTTACGTGCCCGACGTTCTTTGGCATATCCTTGTCCTAAAGACGCATTATACGTTGCTGTCTCTTTCTGGTATCGCTCTTTATCTTCTTCTGACATCTTTTGATAGCGTGATTTCTCCTCGCTTGTGAGTTCTTTCCAGAGAGCTGAACATTCTTTGGAGAATGCAGTGAAAGCAACCGGTATTCCATGACGCCTGTAGTACTGACGCCTCTCCTGAACAAAAAAAGCATATGGTGTCATTCGACCTCTCGGACGAGAACGATCCTTGCCAGGTAAAATTGGATGAGAATTCATTTGAGGCAAACTCACGGGGGTTGGCTGAGTCAGTGGAGCTTGTGTCTGGGTACGATGCACTGACTGCGGGACCTGTATTGGAGGAGGCGGGGGTTGTTGCACTGGTCTGTGCTGGGTCTGATGTTGATGAGTTTGTTGTTGCGCTATATAACTCTGGATATCCCTGTATACTGGCTGAGGATAACCTATGTCATGTGATATGCATGTGAATTCATAACATATACACATTCTATACATGTGTATGCAATGTAGGTACAGACGGACATATCGCAAAATTTGTTTATTTTCAATATGGTAGATATAATATAACATCATGTGTATAATTACATATTAGTTACATGGCTATACGAACGAGTTCAGGGCTACAGGCTTGATTGCTATGATCCTCGTGTACATACAGTACGGAATTAATTGTAATAGCTGGGCAAGCTGCAACCTGTTTGGGTTAGCGGACTGACTCGAAAATTACATTTTATATATAAAATGTATCCAGAGACCTCAGTATCTTTTAAATAGAATTGAACAAGTAGAAGCGTTCCCAATACATGTGTTGGTAAAACTACACGAGTGTATGTACATGTATGTGTGTATATAATTATGCATTTATGTATGTGTGTGTGTGTGTGTAGGTATGTGTGTGTAACTGTATGTAGGTATGGTATGTGTGTATTTATGTATGTATGGATCTATGTTGTGTGTATGTTTGTATATAATTACATAATAATTAATACATATGTAGGTTGTATGTATTTATACATATATATACTATATATGTAGGTTATGTAATAGTGGTGTATGTATGTATGTATGTGTGTATTTATGTGTGTGTGTATATTTATGTAGATAATATTGTAATATATTCAGTAGATAGGAATGTATATATCTATATTTGAAGCCTTGTTAATGATAACTGATATATAATAACAATGTGATAACGTTAATATGACATCGACAGTGTAGAAAGGTCTAAATAATATTATATTGAATATGGATATAATATTGACATCTACAATATATTTGTATACAGTACAGTGGTTAGCTGGTTGATTAAAACAACGCTTCGACAGGCTCTTCCTCATTTTGGGAGCGACAGAGCTTGATGGCTGAAGAGAGAGCTGAGTGGCTTTTACGTATTAAGTAACTGCTAATGGACTGTTAAATGACGGCGCGGGTTGGAGGGATGTTCTTTTGTGATACAAGAAAGCCAGTTGGCTGTTTTGTGAAAGCAAAAGCGTGTAGAAAAAGTCTATAACGAAGAGACAGTGCGTAGTTGCTCTAAATGAAAGAAAATGCTTTCTTAGCACTGTTTGTTCCTCCGAAGGCGAAATAGCCCTGAAAGAACGTTCTTGAACCAGCCACTTCTCTGCGCTCACCATCCGAAAGCTGAAGTTGCATTAACATACTTCTTCTCTTCGAGTTTTGTGTTTGCAGAAATATACAAAATGAATGTATGAATGAATGCAAAATCTACCTGGTATGCCTTGAATTTCAGCAGGGCGATAGTACGACGCAAGTCTATCGCTCTCCATAACGATGAATATACTACGGTTTCTCTGTTTTCGGGACCCTCCTTAGAGCTTGTAATACAGTCAGTATGTCTTTATACAATCTGTACACTTCCACACACACAAACAGTATCTTCTGCTGTATAAATGGATGTTGCTACTTGCTTTATTATATGTATGTGTGTGTACAGTTACAAGTATGTAATTATTCAACCCACACAAATGGGAACGGCTTCCGTTCGCCACTATATGTGTACTACGCATGCGTTGTAGCATTACCCGCCAACATTAATCTCAGGCATGTTTTCCCAAAAGGAATGAAAAAAGAACACAAAACATTAATTACACCACAAATGAAACTTATCTCCACTAATGTACTTATTACATAGACATTGAAAACTTTAATGGCACAAGTCGTCACAGTTTCAATGCTGTAGTTTCTGATCAAGACTTGGTGGAGGTCAGAATGCACCTTACATACATAAATATATATGCATACATAAAATATACACAACTATACAATCATAATACATTATTTATATATGTACGTATGTATGTACGCACATATGTATGTGCATACCTGTTGCAGACTTACTTTCCAACATTCAAATCATGTGTTCAAGAAGGTCATGGTGCAAGCATCATGTGTAGCTATAATGCTGTCAATGGAGTACCAAGTTGTGCCAATGACTTCATTAATAACAAAATTACAAGGGACGAATGGGGTTTTGATGGATACATTGTGAGTGTACATGTGTATGTATTTTAAGGTATTATACATGTATAATACATGTACATGTATATATGCAATGCTCATACATATATGTATGTACATACATATATATATATATATATATATATATATGTGCATAATTATAATTATGTAAGTATAGGGGGCAACTTTGCCAATATTGGGGGCCATGTCCTCCTGGGGCTCCTGGTTCCTATACCTACCTACATACATGATATTTGTATTACTATTATTTCAGGTGAGTGACTGTGGTGCTGTTTCTAACATCCTAAATGCACATCAGTAAGTGATGCAACCTCTGATTCGTATATCTACCTTTAGAATTATATGTAAACTCGTAGCTACACCAAAACTGCAGAAGATACTGTCAAAATTGCATTGAGAGGAGGTTGTGACTTGGATTGTGGGGGGTTCTATCAGCAAAATGCACAGGTGAACTATACATACATACATACATACATACGTACATACATACATACATACATACATACATACATACATACATACATACATACATACATACATTATAAAAAATACATGCATATACACATACATACATATATACAATTTTAGTAAAATGGATCATTAAGTGCGAAAATCACTAATTAACCTTTGGCCTATTAGCAACAAATTAACAACGCATAATAATATCATTTTGTTAAAGCAATTGAGGAAAGCTTAATGATATGTGTGAGTACTTGTGTTTTCATGTTAACGATAGTAACCATGGTAACCGTATTTTACATACATGTGTATACATATGCATAAGGAACTGAGCTTAACTTTCATTTTATCTTTCAAAAGTTGATTCGCTTTTTCTTCACACACTTTTGTAAACTTTACGCATAAGTACGTATAATTGAGGAAATGAATCATGTATGTATTTATGTATGTATGTATGTATGTATGTATGTATGTATGTATCTATATACGTACGTACGTATGTATGTATGTATGAATGTATGTATGTATGTATGTGTGTGTGTATGTATGTATGTATGTATGTATGTATGTATGTATGTATGTATGTGTATGTATGTACGTATGTATGCATGTATGTATGTATGTATGAATGTATGTATGTATGTATGTGTATGTATGTACGTATGTATGTATGTATGTATTGTAAAACTATATAAATCTTTCTTTCTCTTGTAAGAGTGCATACTCTAAAGGAACAATTAATAATACTGATCTTAACTTAGCAATGACAAGACTCTTTAGATACAGGTAATACTAGTTTATCAATTAATATAATTACGTATACATATAATATCAATTTTTATATCATATAATATATATATATTTATCATGCATTGGATGAAAGGTAATGCTGTATTTATTATAAACATGTACTATATGAAAACTCTGTCAAACAAGTTTGATTCACCCATGCATACTCTGTTAATGAACCCATTTACTGTTGTATACTACTGGGGGTATGTATGTTACACTAGACCCTATCTCTCATGAAACAATTCCTCATATGACACAAAGGGGTTCTTCTACTAATACATGTGAGTTGTTATTCATTTATACTATTCCTGTATTTATTGTTAGAATGCGTCTTGGAATGTTCGATCCACCTTCATCACAACCATATGTTACTCAATATACTGCAGATATTGTGAACACACCAGCAAATCAAGTATGTATATATGTATGTATATATGTATGTATGTATGTATGTATAAATGTATGTATGTATAATATGTGTGTATGTATGTATGTGTGTATATGTGTATGTATGTATGTATATATGTGTGTATGTATGTATGTATGTATGTATGTATATATGTATGTATGTATGTTTGTATGTATGTATGTATGTATTTATGTATGTATGTATGTACATTTATGTCGAATATAATGTATGAATGTATGTATGTATGTATGTATGTATGTATGATGTATGTATGTATGTATGAATGTATGTATGTTATATGTGTGTATGTACGTATGCGTGTATGCATGTATGTATTTGTCTATGTATTTGTGTATATCATACTAACAGGATCTGGCTCTTAATGCTGCTCGAGAGAGTATAGTCCTTCTTCAAAATGATGGTATGGATAATAATTCATATAACTGTGTGTGTGTGTGTAATAAAGCGCTATTTTGGTTCATCTAGGAATTCTTCCACTTGACATTTCCAAAAAACAGAGTATAGCTATCATTGGACCTAATGGTAATGCTACAAATACTATGCAAGGAAATTACAAGGCAAGAATTATACAAACATAGAAGCAACTGTTAATTATTATTTTAATTATAGGGTACAGCTCCTTACTTGATTAGTCCGCTGATTGGGCTCCAAAAGATGGGTGTCTCAGTTACATATGCCGAAGGTTGTGATGTGTCATGTGGGAGTACCAAAGGATTCAGTGAGGCTTTGAAAACTGCAAAAAGTGCTGATATTGTTATTGCTGTTGTTGGACTGGATGAAGGTCAGGAAAGGTATGCGATGGATACATACATACATACATACATACATACATACATACATACATACATACATACACACATACATACATACATACATACGTACATACGTACATACATACATACATACGTACGTACGTACATACATACATACATACATACATACATACATACATACATACATACATGCATGCATGCATACATACATACATACATACATACATACATACACACATACATACGTACATACGTACATACATACATACATACATACATACATACATACATACATACATACACACACACATACATACGTACATACATACATACATACATACATACATACATACATACATACATACACACATACATACATACATACATACATACATACATACATATAGTATTGTACTTGTCCAATAGTGAAGGTCGTGACCGTTCAAGCATTGATTTGCCAGGTAACCAAGGCCAACTGTTACAGCAACTACATCAACAGAATACAAGTAGGTCTTTTATTGTAGTACTAATGTCAGGAGGACCAGTAGATATATCTGAAGCTAAGGTACAATGTATGTGAGCAGTGTGAAATTTTAATTGATATTGTTTCTTCTAGTCGTTTTCAAATGCTGTTCTTTGGACTGGATATCCGGGCCAGTCAGGAGGGACAGCACTTGGTGAGATTCTTTATGGTATTACTAACCCCTCAGGAAGACTTCCAATGACATTTGTAAGCAGAAATCGTATTATAAGTTAGTGTGACTATAGCAACCACTTTTAGTTCTAGTTATTGATTCTCAAACTTTTAGTTTAGTTATACGTTGTTACTAGATTAGGCTTACTAAAAGGGTTTTAGTGTTAACTAAAAGTGTCCATTATTAGATAATTTTAGCTTCATTTATTTATAATTATTACAATAGACCTGTAATTTTAACTGAAAGTCATAATACCTTACTAAAAGGGGTTTTAGTTATAGTTATAGTTAACTCACAATACCTTACTAAAAGGGGTTTTAGTTATAGTTATAGTTAACTCACAATACCTTACTAAAAGGGGTTTTAGTTATAGTTATAGTTAACTCACAATACCTTACTAAAAGGGGTTTTAGTTATAGTTATAGTTAACTCACAATACCTTACTAAAAGAGGTTTTAGTTATAGTTATAGTTAACTCACAATACCTTACTAAAAGGGTTTTAGTTATAGTTATAGTTAACTCACAATACCTTACTAAAAGGGTTTTAGTTATAGTTATAGTTAACTCACAATACCTTACTAAAAGGGTTTTAGTGTTAACTAAAACATCACTTGTATAAGTAAGCCTAAATGATTATTTATTACAGTACCCTGCAGACTATGTAAATCAGATATCATATGGCGATATGAGTATGAGGACAACTCCTGGGCGTACATATAAGTTCTATACTGGAAAACCAGTATTTTCATTTGGTGATGGGCTCAGTTATACCACCTTTACAATGGAATGGTACAAAACTTGTAACCTATCTGTTTATCCATCCAGTAATCAATTCCATCCACACATCCATTCATCCATTCATCTATTCATCCATTTAATTGTCCATTCACCATTCATCCATTCATTCATCTACTCATCCATCCATCCATCCATTCATCCATTCCTTCAATCATCCCATCCATTCCTCATTTGTTGTCATAGGATGAGCACCTTGAAGAATATGGTGTTCACTTCAGAACAACTGAAACGTTTAGGAGATATTAAGTATGAAGTGAAAGTAACAAATACTGGTAAATTGGGAGGATCTGTGCCTGTACTTGCCTATGTGACTTCAAATGTAAGAAGAGAATCAAGACAGACAGACAGACAGACAGACAGACATATAGAGACAGAGAGACAGAGAGAGTACAGTAGTACTAATTTCACACATGCAGGTTCCAGGTGCACCACAGAAGGAGCTATTTGGATTCCAGAAAGTTTATTTAGAAGCCGGTAAATCTGCCAATCTGTTTTTCTCAACTACTCCTGAAGTTTTTTCAACTGTCGATGTGAAAGTATGGACTTGTTGTCTCAGTCACAACATTTTAATCCATCCATCTATTAACTCATCCATCCATCCATCCATCCATCAATCCATCCACCCATCCACCCATCCATTCATCCATCTATTAACTCATCCATCCATCTATCCATCCACCATCTATCCATCCATCCATCCATCCATGCATCCATCCATCCATGCATCCATCTATCCACCCATCCATCCATGCATCCATTCATCAATCTATGCATCCATCCATCCATCCATCCATCCATCCATCCATCCATTCATCAATCTACCAATCTATACTTCATTATAAATATTAATTGTATATTTTATTCCAAAAACAAACATTATATATTTCTCAAGTAAACATGTTTTGTTTACTTTACAAATACAGGGTAATCGTGAAGTGAAAAGAGGTGAATTCATGATACAGATAGGACAACTGAAAGACACAGTCTTTATCAAGTAACTGTCGCAACTGATTACCTTAAACATCATTTTGTGACAAATGTTTTTCAGCTGTTACCAGAAAGTATTTTTAGAGCTGATTAGTTGAATTGTTTTGTCTTCTAATTTTGCTGTTTTCAAAATAATTTTTTTACCAATAATATTCGAGAAATACGAAATTCAAGAAAAATATCCAGTGCCCCCCCTGAGCGCACTGGGTCCTGAACCTTTGTGAGGTATGTGCTTCCAGATATGTACTCATCTAATGTGCTATGTATATATATGTTGTAATTGTTATGTATTATAATTTATGTATCCTGCTTCAGTAGTCATGTGACTAAAGTGTGAAGTCATGTGACTAAAGTGTGAAGTCATGTGACTAAAGTGATAAACATAAAAATAATAATTTACAATTTGACTAATGAATCTGATTGGATAATGATGACATCATAATTCAGTCTTCTGTGTTCTCAATTTTGGGCCCTTCTTTGATTTTTGCTTCTTTGGCTTAACTTTGGCATTATTTATACGTCTCTCGGCCTGGTGAAATAGAGAGAGGCAAAATAAATAAAACTCGTGCACACATTTAATAATACAGGGTATAGAGAGCAAAGTGAGAGGCTGCAAAAGATCGAAGATATATCGCAGCCACCAGGGGGAGGGAGGGTGCAGAAGGGGGGATGGGCCCTCTTTCATGGAGGACAGAAGCTAAAGAAAATGCTCCCAAGGATTCCTCGGATAAGTCCTATTTATAATAACTGGCTCAAACGTAATGTGTTAAGTTAGTGACAGTACAGTGATGTGACAATGTAGAAAAGTGGTGGGAGGGGCTTTATAAAGTGAGGTAGCTCAAGCCCCCCTGCCCCCTCTCAGTATCTGTGCCACTGTAATGAGTCAAATATATAATAAATAATATAATAAATATTATAATAATGTTTTTCGGATACATACTCATAATTAAAATATAAACTGTTTATCAAATATGCACTTCAATGATTGATTGTTAACAGTCACCTCTGATGTCCGGAATGGATTAATGTAATCTGGATCTTCAGGAATGAGTCCTATTTCTTGAGATATCTGTATGTATGTATGTACTATGTATGTATACGTACATATGTATGTAGGCATGTGTGCATGTGTGTATGTATGTTTATATGTATGTATGTATATATGTATGAACTATGTATGTATGCATATGTATGTATGTATGTATGTATGTATGTATGTATGTATGTATATAGTTACCAGATGTAATTGAGTAGCATGATGTCCATTGAATATTGTAGAAGTATTTCTACAGAACTCTAAACCCCAAATTAAAATACTTTCATATTCCCTTTTCTGTCGTTTATATATCTATAATTATATAAATCATTGTATCTATTTATACATACATACACACCTGTATATTTACATTCAGTAATAAATAATAGACTACATTATTATGTTACAGTATAATCATGTATTAACCTTATGACATTAAACTATACACTATATTACATACATGTATAAGGTATTGAGTGACAGTATAATCATGTATTAACCTTATGACATTAAACTATACACTATATTACATACATGTATAAGGTATTGAGTGACAGTATAATCATGTATTAACCTTATGACATTAAACTATACACTATATTACATACATGTATAAGGTATTGAGTGACAGTATAATCATGTATTAACCTTATGACATTAAACTATACACTATATTACATACATGTATAAGATATTGAGTTATAGTATAATCATGTATTAACCTTATGACATTAAACTATACACTATATTACATACATGTATAAGGTATTGAGTTACAGTATAATCATGTATTAACCTTATGACATTAAACTATACACTATATTACATACATGTATAAGGTATTGAGTTACAGTATAATCATGTATTAACCTTATGACATTAAACTATACACTATATTACATACATTTATAAGATATTGAGTTATAGTATAATCATGTATTAACCTTATGACATTAAACTATATACTACATTACATACATGTAAACAGACTAAAGCTTACATCTTTAGTGATGTGAGGTAATCGTAATAGTATGTCTCCAAAAAATGGCACTCCTTCAAATACTATACCAACAACTGAACAAATGATAATAGAGAGAATCATATTAACAATTATATGATGTTATGTCAGCCATGAGTGCTATATCAGGTTTACAATCACTGAGCTGCTGGCTGGAGGGCAAGGTGATTATAAGCCTGATATTACACCAGTGGGCATGACATAACAAATATTTTTCATGACTTCAAAGTCATGTTTATACAGCTTAATAAAGATGAAGCCACTGTCTGGAAGCTTTGAAGGTGGCTTTATCATGACATATATATACACACACAGCTGATACCAGTTCTATACCAAGACAAGGCCTAATACCAGTTCTGTATCAAGACAAGGACTGATACCAATTCTATACCAAGACAAGGACAGATACCAGTTCTGTATCAAGACAAGGACTGATATCAGTTCTGTAGCTATCTACACATACCTCCTTGCATTTTTTCATCAGTTGGATAAGGGGAAGCCCCTGCAATATAATTAGATTCATTAGCTTTCATCCAAGAATCATTCATAGCCTGCAGAAACATGACATGTATACTTAAAAATAGTACATGTACAACTTCATTATTGTTGAAAAAACAATACATGTACATAACTATGTAATTATATGTAAACATGTACATGTACATATACATATGTACATGTACATATGTACATATGTACATAATTATGTACTACTAGAGGATATGTACATACATGTATTTGCCTATGTACATACATGTATGTGTGTACAAATGTACATGTACACATGTATGTACAGATGTACATGTATGGTGTATATATGTACATGTACTATATACATGTACATATGTACATGTATACATGATATCATACATGATATTATCAGGAAAGAAAGAAAGAAAGAAAGAAAGAAAGAAAGACATCTGAGGCAATGGAAAAATGAGAGTTGCCTCAGTTCCATTGCCTCAATGGAAAAATGAGAGTTGCCTCAGTTCCATTGCCTCAGGTGGGATTCGAACTCACAACACACTATACTCCAGACATATGCTCTACCAACAGAGCTACCAAGGTAGCCCAGCTGGCATGTATACATGTATGTATAGATATATATGTATGTATGTATGTGCAGATATACATGTATGTATGTATGTACAGATGTACAAGTATATATGTATGTACAGATGTACATGCATGTATGTAAGTACAAATGTACATGTACATGTATTTATGTATTTACAGATGTACATGTATGTATGTATGTACAGATGTACAAGTATATATGTATGTACAGATGTACATGCATGTATGTAAGTACAAATGTACATGTACATGTATTTATGTATTTACAGATGTACATGTATGTATGTATGTACAGATGTACATGTATACATATATACATGTACATGTAATTACAGTGTATATAGTTATACATATACCATAGTGTATATCATATGGCACACCATTGGCCCAAAGAGCTTCTTATTTGGCACTGCGCAGTTCTCTCTTTGGGCTAGATGGCAGTTAATTATGAATACATTACCAATTTGGCTCATCTCTCATATAACATTTATTCACACATATGATTATTTACATACATATACACTCACAGGAAAGATAGTCTCCATTAGTAACTCCACCATTTTGTATTGTTTACTATATTCTTCCATAGCTAATATTCTATTTGCTGTATCAATTTGGTCTCTTCTCTTTGCAGCAAACATGCTTCTATCTATGGCTTCATTAAGAACCAATGACTATAATTAGCACATAAAACTACATCAATATAATAAATACATATATATATGTGTTGTTTTTGTTAACCTTAACTAAAACTAAAACCCCTTTTAGTAAGGCGTTTTAACTTTCAGTTAATTAAACTATAACTAAATTACAAGTCTACTGTAATAACTATAACTAACTAAAATGAAAATGGGGCACTTTTAGCTAGTTAACTAAAACTAAAACCCTTTTAGTAAACCTGATATTATGATTAATTATAACTATAACTAAAATTGTGTGAATTTCTTTGAGTTTAATTGTTATTCTTTAAAAAATTACAAATTACAAAAAATTGGAACTCCTCTATTCCGGACACCCTTGGGACAAATATAAGTGTCCTGATTACAGGGGTGTCCTCATTTAAGGGGTGATAAAGCACAGTTAGGGACATTTGTAAGTGTTCTTAATACAGGGGTGTCCTCATTTCACGGTGTCAATGGAGGGGCTTCACTGTAGTGATAATTACATTAATTAATAAATTAATGTAATTATTAATTGAATATTAATAAATTAATATTCCAACAGAAATGAGACATTTCCCAATCTACAGTACATACATACATATGTCTATATGTATGTATGTGTGCAGTACATATGTACAAATCTAAAGTAATATTATAATTACAATAGTAAATAGACTATATATGGTATCGAGGATACAGGTTACAATATTTCGAAAGCTTGCATCTATAACTCCTTCAATCTTTTTACTTGGTTTTTCTCCTGATCTTTCCTCTTGCATCTCATCTTCCTCCTTCTCTTCTGTTGCTGTAATGAACTGACAGCTGTAAATCAGAAAAGAGAATACTATCAAGTACAACTGAGGCTTCATTATTCAATTCATTATTACATAATAATTATTATAATATTACATAATATTTCTTATTAATGGGTATAATACGGCATATTCGGTTCAAGAAGGGTGTGTATTAGCAATGGAAAGTCAAAAATTGCAGAAAGAGGTAATAATATTAGTAAGAAAAGTGTTTAAATAACTAAACGTATCTGCATAATGATATATATATATATGTGAGTATTATTTTATTTGCAAAACTCTTTTACTATTTTACTGCATAAATGCAATTTTGGGTGGAGCTCAGCTCAGTATAAAACTGCATGAAGTATATATGCATATCTACATGTATGTAGTTTGATACTATGACCAAGTAAGGCAAGGTGGAGTAATTTAGTAGCAAAGTTAATTAATGCAAGGCCACCACAGGGAGTACCAAGGATACATGATTTGTGATTTTACTGCCTGCTACAATAAAAGACTAGCAACTATTGTTAGTCATTGCAGCAATAAACAGTTTGTAAGTCTAACTTATAGACTGTAAGTGTCAGCGAAATCTTGAATTTCCAGAATTACCCTCTGACGGAATTGCCCCATTTACTGTAATACTGCAGGAATTTCAAATCTTTCCTCTTCTCAAGGTTTCATCCCTCAGCAAACCTCCAATGTGGACTAAAGCCAACGAAAAGAAGACTGCAAGAAAACGACATGCAAGAAACTTCACATCAGGTCATGTGAAAGTAGAAGAGTACCATTTATTCAGAACTGGTATACGAGGTCGTAAGAGATGGCTAATCTGGACAGGACTAGCAGTTCTATTATTAATTGCAATGACAAATCTTGTGGTAAGTTTGTTTCCAGAAATTTCCAGTAATTATATCGAATATTTAGTGAAGCTCCCTTTCTACACTTGACTCACTACTTGAATGAAATTGATCTACTGCATGCAAACTTACAGTGAATGAAAAATATGATAAGTTTACACCTACTGAGTCTGTATACTGCATAATTTAACATTAACTTCGTTACTGATGTAACTATTTCAACTTCTCATATTCTTCAATATAGCTAAATTGCTTTCTCATAGCAGTTCTTCAGTTAGGGCCAAACGGACTTCCTTATATGATATTTTTGCAAAATAATACAGTAATATTCCCAAAACTAGTGAATGTTTCGAAAACTGAAGTCTCCTCAAAAATATCTGGTTTTTATAACTTGTCATTGGATATAGGCACCAGTACATCCGATAAAGTGAGTAGTGTGTGTCACTGTGTATGTGCATGTATGTACATGTATGTGTGTATCAGTGTGTGTATGTGTATGTACCTGTGTGTGTATATATGCTATGTGTATATATGTGTCAGTGTATATGTGTATGTGCATGTGTGTGTATATTAAATGTGTTACGTGTATGTGTGTGTCTAGCTATGTAAAACTATGTGTGGTAGTATAAATTCGGTTTCATCTTTAGATATCTCTACATTCTGGACCATTCAGAACTTCTGAATCAATCAGTACTAACACTATGCTAAATCCATCACAAATAGTTCTAGATTCTTCTGGTATAATCTTCAAACCATTTGAAAGTTTCAAACTCTACAATGCATCATCTAGCAAAGAGATAATCTCACTAAACAAGTCAATGATTTGGTTTGCTTCATTGAGTTCAGTTAAAGATCTTCACGGAGAAGCACTGGTCATAACTAATGTGAGGATGATTAATATACATACATGTGTAAATAATAGTTAACTATAACTATAACTAAAACCTCTTTTAGTAAGGTATTGTGAGTTAACTATAACTATAACTAAAACCCCTTTTAGTAAGTTATTGTGACTTTTAGTTAACTATAACTATAACCCATTTTTTAGTAAGGTATTGTGAGTTAACTATAATTATAACTAAAACCTCTTTTAGTACGGTATTGTGAGTTAACTATATATAATTGTAACTAAAACCTCTTTTAGTAAGGTATTGTGGTTTTTACTATGATATCAATCAACTATATTTTTGTCCCTGGAAGGTGAAATATTGTAGGAGATGCAACTTAATGCCGCCATGTTTGTTATATAATGTTTATCATATCTTTAAAGGTACAATCCACAAGAGATTTAAACACATCAGGTAGTTCACTGCTAGTGACAGCTGCTAATGCTATGAGAATGACTGCTAGTAAGATTGATCTTAACAGTCGTGATGACATGCAGATTGGCTTCAAAGATCCAGAAGTAAGAACATTATAAGACAGTGGCTACTCGTCTGCATAAATTATAAGTATGAAACTGCAGCCATCCCTGAAGACTGCCTGGAATGATAGTCATCCAATTGCAGCAGTTTCTGCATGAAACTATAAATAGTAACAAAACAGCATACAACCCTTAACAAGTTGATCGCCTATATAGAATATATGATGTAATGCAACGCCTGTTATAAAATTAAGCAATAATCATGACATTGTCAGATGACTAGCCACTTCATATTACTAACTAAGCTACTGTTGATTAACTTGTTATTTTTTTTCAAAGGCAAGTTTTGTGATTAAATCTGGACATAGCTTCCTGCTTTCAAATCTGCCAGATTATGCTCCAGTTCAGAATGGTAAAGATGGCTATCATTTGTGTATATGTGGGAATGGAAAAGTCTTTAGAGTACCAAGTAACAATTGTGCGATTCTTAATGAATATATTAATCCCTGTAGCTAATATAGTATATTATATGACTTCTTTATCTATATTGTAAATATTTCATCCACTTGAAAACTCTATTTAAACTATGAACTGGCATGAAGTACAATTGAAAATTTATATATATTCATTTTGTAGACCTATTAGCCAAAGGTAATAGAATCACAAATGACAAAATTTCAGTAATTTTACGAAACAAAGCATATTATATATACAATTAGAAGAGAAACAATATTTCTTTTGGAATATTATTCCATTATTTGTATGTAGTTAAAATATCAATTGTTTACATTTAGTAAGTGCAAGAAGAGCTGCGGAGTAAGTGAATGAATCTGACGACCAAAATGGAAAAGAAAATTTATTCCCGTTCGCATTGTAACCATTAAAAACTACTGGTGTTATTTGTCCAAAATGCTTCTGTTTGAGCATCTGGTCATACTGTGGTTTGGGAATGAACCCACTAACTCCGACAACTAGATCATCATCAATAATTGCGTCATTATCATTGTCTGGGATAGTACCATTGAGAAACTGAATATAATTAGCAGGATAGGAAAATGGAGAGTCCTGAGAAAGAGAGAGGGAGAGGGAGAGGGAGGGAGGGAGGAAGGGAAAGAGAGAGAGAGGGAGGGAGGGAAGGAGGGAGGGAGGAAGAGAGAGAGAGGGAGGGAGGGAGGGAGGGAGGGAGAGAGAGAGAGAGAGAGAGAGAGAGAGAGAGAGAGAGAGAGCATGTTTGTATTACACCTAAAATCATGATGAAGAAGTAATTGTATGGAAATTGTATGAAGCTTTTAGAGGAGGGAGGGAGAAAGGGAATCGAGGGAGAAATGAGAGAAAGGAGAGCACTTACTAATGGTGTTTTCACAGATCCTGAGAAGAAGGCATTCATTGTTTTATATTCACTACTCAATACATATTCAGACAACCAATCACATCCTTTACTGATGGTATCCATGACATCAGGTGGTGTATTTTGTACAAGCTGTTCTTTACGGGTCCATATATAGAAGAGGCTGTTGATTGCCATGGCTGTTGAGCAAATACGATCATCTCCATGTTTTACTGGTTTACCTGCAATAATTAATACATTTGCAAACAGACCAGCTGGATCTGTTGTAACCATTTTATGGCCACATTGAACTATTAAACAAGCATTTTTAAAGGTCATCCATAACCTCATAATTTTCGTTAGGAATGACTGACATTCTTTTTGCCTGGACCATTTTCATATAATTATTCTTCCATTTGTGTTTATAATTAACTGTATATGTCAAATTTCAATCCTTATTTAGTTGCAGTATATATGCATATTTGACATTTAGTTACATTGAAACTGAGGCTATAGATTCATAGTTTGTGCATGTGCATTACTATGGGTTCAATCACCATGGTAATCACACTGTATAGGGAGATTGCATGAAAAAGTGAGTTTACAAGGGTATTACCACCTTAACCTGCATGTGGAAGTGAGTATGAACGATCCCATTACTTTATAACTGTCACATCATTGTTGCTTACCGAAAATATTTTTATCTCCATCTCCTAAAAACTCGTCAAAATATACATAATCTTGTTCATGTACAGCTCTTTTCAAAATGTCTTCAGTGGCATAGGTTTGTAAACTCTTTGATAACATAATCTTCACTCTTTCTAAAACAGGATAAGATAAATTATCAAACGAGTTAAGCAAGTTTGAAGTACGAGATGTAAACCAGTAGAAGTTAAACAAAGCTGGGTAATACGTTAAGGACAGCTCAGGTCTTGAAGATAAATTGTGAGCAATCTCCCAAGAAATTAAAGAAGATGTATTTTCATAAACCATTTGAAGATCATCGTCAAACCAACCTTTCTCTTCAATTAAATCAGAGATCACAGCAGATGTAATGCCATATATTACATTAGCACAAACAGTGAGATCAACATTGTTAACATTGAAAGGCATACGATAATCTTTATAAAACTCAGCTCGATTTTCACTAAGGTTCTCAACCCACGTCACAGCTATTGCTAACGGTTTATTCTGTGCTCGAGCCTCATACAAGAAATCTCTCATGTAATAATAAGTTCTTGGATCAATCAAATTATTATCAACTTCTTTGCTAAACGGCTTGTACGCATATTTTTTTAAGGCTTCCATTGAATGTACCAAGTTTGTGTTATTTTGTAGCCATGCTTGGTATGGTTGCTTGGAGATGGTCTGATAGTTCTTTAGCATAGCTCCAAATCCAACATTAATAAATGTATCGTCAAAATCAGCTGGAATGACGAAGGCATTAGTTAGAAAGACACTAAAGAGGAAGGGAATTAAAGAATAATTATAATAACCAGAAGTTCATACAGGAATTTTGGGAAGCCATAGTTGATTACCTAATTCAAACCTTCAATATCTATTGCAATAAAAGGCTCAATTCAGTGATGTTCACTTATATGCAGTACCAGAGATTTTAAAGCTAGAAGTAGTATGAACTCTGACAAGTGTTTAGTGTGGGAAAATGCTCCCGATCACTCAAAATATGTGTAATGTATGTTACAAATGCCACTCTACTTTAGTATTACTACTTCAGAATACGGGTATTTAATAATAACATTACCTGTAATTCATAGGAAGACTAAGTAATTATGAAATAGTGATGTACCGATAAGAGATTTTATCAATATTCCGATAAACCGATAATTACTTTATATATGTACTAAAATAACTGATGTTATCTATCCCTTCTGGTTTCAGATTGTTTCAATGAAAGTGAGAATTTTCTCAATGACTATGAGAATCACAAAGGCGATTAATGATGTTATAATCACAAGAAATGACATTATTAGTACACTTATTATAATATCGGTTACATCTTTCAAAAATAACCGATACTGATGCTAAAAATAATGGCCAATAATGAATGAGTGATACCAATTACAAATTAGTGGTGCATCACTCATTATAAATTGAAGTTGTAGCTTACTAGAAGTCAATGATGTCCCACAGTTTACTCAGGCCGATATCCTCTAAAATTGTCTTCACATACTTAGAAAATGTCTCGAAATCTTTCACAAGGCCATTTAAATTTACAGGCTCACAGTACCACACATCTGTTGACTGGTTGAAAGTTTGTGGCCAAAAGACGAGTATGGAGTCATTAATAGGATGATTTTTATCATGGTATGTCGATATTGCTTCAATAGCATCAATCAACTGCTTATCTGATGGAAGAACATTATTGTTGAAACGTGCAATTTCAAGTAGAATAGAACTTATCCACAATGTCACAAATGAATTATCGTCGTAAAATTTGATAGCACGTCGAAGTATCTCATATTCAGGCCCACCAATGAGATTCTCATGAATGTATGAAGGGTAGACACCTTTTTGCTCATAATAAGAAAATGGAGGATCAAATGGTTTAGTCTCCTTGACCTGTTGAATTACATGATTATGGTATATTTCTATTCACTAAAGTACTGACACAACAGACCTGAGATTGAGCTATGATATCTCGCAGTTTCTCGATAACTTCATCTGTTTTCTGTACTATGGTACTACTACAGACAGCAAATAAACACAACAGACATACAGAAACAAGAAAGACCTTCATAATCTCATAACAGTAACTATATGGGTGTGTACAACCACACCACACCTCAATTTCACTAAGTGACTGGAATTTACAAAATCATTTTCTTTCTTTACAAATAATGAATTATAACTGTTGTATTACATGGAACATTAATTACATTTGACAAGATCCTAAATATCGAGGGAATGGTACGACATCTCGGATATTCTTGATTCCTAATGCTACTTGCAATAAACGTTCAAATCCAAGACCAAAGCCACCATGAGGAACTGAACCAAATCTACGAAGATCTAAATACCTGTAATAGAAACAAGAAATGTATATATA
Organism: Petrosia ficiformis; assembly: GCA_947044365.1. Lineage (NCBI taxonomy): Eukaryota > Metazoa > Porifera > Demospongiae > Haplosclerida > Petrosiidae > Petrosia > Petrosia ficiformis. Next base: position 4,431,784 of record OX345652.1, on the reverse strand, counting down.
TGATATACACACACACCGACATAGCAGGGTGGAAAGAAGCAGTTTCGCTTTTTGCAAAGTGTAAAGAGAGAGCCCGAAAGTCTTTCTGCTGTCAGGTAAGGTGTTTAGGGTATTTTGAATGATCGAAGCTCTCAAATATTGGTAAGGCATTTGCTTGAGCAGCCCTACTGGTTCCTGCAAACTAGTATCAAGTTATAATGAATTACCATTCATAATCTTTTCTTTTTCCTATACTGTGAAATCAAGAAGAAAAGATCAAATAATCAATATTACATATATAAATCATGATTATAATAGTAATAACTATATTATATACATGATTATGATTTTGAATACATATTATAAGGTAGGTGCGTATATTTATAATATCATTCCATGTTATGAATAACACACCTCTCTAATGTCTGTTTTAGAGTTTGATAGTCATCTTCTCTTACTGTTCCTCCTATAACCTCTCCTATACCAGGCATTAGAAGGTCCATTGCTAAAGCCTGCAAACAATCTAACAATCAAGAATATTTTTTGTACTACTTCTCTAACTGTGTGTTCATTGTTTCTTCTGGTCTTTGCATAGAATGGTTTTAGAGCAGCTGGATAATCTGTCACGAAAACAGGTTGATCTTGAAAGTAATGATGAACCAAGTACTGTTCATGATCACTGGACAAGTCCACTCCAAGCTAAAAGATGTCATAAACAAAACTCATTTCTCACCTGTGAATACCAGGGTGGCCGAGTGGTTAAGGCGTTGGACTTAAGATCCAATGTGCGTATGCACACATGGGTTCGAACCCCATTCCTGGTATGGGAGCCTGGTCCCTTTTTTTTTTTTTTTTTCTACAATATTTACCTTAGGTCTACATTGAAAGGGATGGCTTTCAGAACACTTTTGCAGCAACTCAATTGCTTCTTCATATGTTATTCTACAAAAAAAAATGCTAACATTTTTCTGCCTGTAATAATATTTTTACCTTTTGTATGGTGTGTTCAAACATTTAGTAAAGCGAGTCTATGTACAGTACCATCCATAGTGAACAGTTTGAGTCCATCATGTACTACTTACCTTCATGTCTTGTTGAGCATGAAATAAATTCAAATCTTCAGGAGATTTTGTGAGTAAAGAATGAAATACGAACTTGCACAGGTCTTCAGATAGCTGAAAATGGATGGATGGATGGATGGATGGATGGATGGATGGATGAATGGATGGATGGATGGATGAATGGATGGATGAATGGATGGATGGATAGATGGGAAGGAAATGATGAATGAAAAGATAGATTGATTAATAGATAGATGGACGTATGAATGTACCAAGTACACATAGTAACTTAACCTCCATAATTTGATTAAGACCTTCATTCTCTTTTAATAAAATGGTCTCAGCTTCAACCATATAAAACTCAGAGAGATGACGACGTGTGTGCGATTTCTCTGCTCGAAATGTTGGACCAAATGTATACACCTTAGACATTCCACTGATATTCAAAAAAATGATGCATTACGTACATATATGGCTACACACAGACACACACACCTAGTCATTGCTTCGGCATTTAGTTGACCAGATACTGTCAAATAAGTTGGAGTATCAAAGAAATGCTTTTTCGTTCCAGTAGTACTTCCATCAAGGTCTTGTGTGGGCTATTGTTTACAGCATTATGTGTAACAGAATTTAAGATTGAGTACATTAACTTACAAATACTTGAAACAGTTCTCCAGCACCTTCACAGTCATTAGAGGTAAGGACAGGGGTGTGTACTTGAATAAAACCTTTGCTCTGGATAGATATGTATGTATGTGCATAGATAGATGGAATTATGAATAGACAAGTAGATAGATTAATGAAAAAAGGATGGATGTGTGGATCCATATACATATATGTAAATGGATGTATATACATACGTATGGATGAATAAATAGATGAGTGGATGCATGAATGGATCATGGATAGATGAATGGACAAGTAGAATGGAGTAAGGGCAGACTAAGACTGAGCTGTTTAATAGTTATATTCTTCATACTTGGAAGAAATCATGAATAGCCATAATTGCATTGTTTCTTAGACGAAGGACAGCAGAGAACTGTTTAGTTCTGGGTCTTAAATGAAGAAACTGTCGGACATAATCAGTAGTGTGTTTGGTACGAGCTCTGAATGGATACTTCATTATTGCAGAGAAAAGGAATGATAAATAGACAAATTAACAATGGTAGATGGATAAGTATATACATACATAGATATATAAGTATGTGTATGTGTATAAAGAGATTGCAGATGAACAACAGCCCCACTAATGGGGGGGGGGGGGGGGAGGGGAGGTCAAGGCCTGAAAGGGGTCTGGAGCTTCTTAGTATCTTAAAATAATTTGACAATTTGACACAAGTAAGTTATTTGCAACAATCGAACTGTGAGATAGAGGGCCCAACTTCAAAGTTTACCCTGGGCCCAATCTCAGTGATGTCAATACACACAATAATTTTGTATTTGCATATGTATGTTAGTAGATAAATAGAGATAAAAATATGACAGTCATTAAATAGTGTCTCTTTAATTTACTGTACGCACGTATGTACCTCTGAATTACATTCTCCAATGACTTGTACTGTAGACAACTGCAACTCAACTAGCTGTTGAGAATGTGTACTTTCTACCAGTCTACCATTTACATGCACTGATGAACCATAGGTTGGGGACTTCCCCCTATATTAAACAATAAATAAGCATGTTAAAAATTATGCAGTCTGAAACTCTGAATCCATGTGTGCATGAACACAATTATATAAGTAACTTATTAAGTATGTATGTACATACGTACATGTACATACGTATGTACATACATATGTATATATGCTTCATTCCACTTGTAAATGTACGTATGTATATGTACATATTACGTGTATATGTACATACGTATGTACATTTACATATGTACACATATGTATGTATGTATATATGTACATATGTATGTTCATACATATATGTACATACGTGTATACATATGTACATGTGTACATATGTATGTGACCATGTGTATCACATGCATACTTTTGTAATATATTTGCAGGTGCAATGGCTTGTAAATCTACTGAAGAAGATCCATCATTAAGGTGTATAAATATCAGCTCTTTATGCTTTCTCATTGATGTTACCCAACCCTATAATAATGAATTAATTTAAAATAATCATGGGCGTAGCTGAATGAATATAACCTGTATTTCAATCTCTGCTTCCAGATGGTACACTTCTTTACAATTTAATGCTTCTCTGACAGTCATCCATTTAGTAAAAGAAGAGAAAACTCTCCTAAAATGATTCATATTGTGCGTTAAACCAGTCTGGGGGCATTAATAAACACGTGGGTTAATGAAGTGTCACACCTCCAGCCCCTCCTTCTTTGCTGAGGTTACTCAGCTGCGAAGCCAAAAGATGGCTAGACGGCCTAGATTAGTATTCGGACAAGGTACTTCAAAAGTAAAGTATAAAAAGAACAAACAGCCTGATGATTCTTTAGAAGAGTCTCAATGTGCCATGTTAGATGGAGATCATGGGAGATCGAGTATGGAATCTACAGCGGGTATAGGTTCTTTCATTGGTGGTAATGGTGTTGGTGGTGGTGTCAGTTTAACTTCCAATTTTACATTCAAGGTGGGTGTATGTATTGTAGATGAATTATTTTACTGCATCATTTAATATGTGAAGTGACCTTTGCAGTCATTGGCATGTTGACAAACTATACTTATATATATGTACGCATAATTATATAGATCGGGCTTTGTGTGGTTAATTAAAATTTACATGATAGTACATAGACATAAATGGTACATCCACGATTTTGAGTGGCAAGATACTGTACAATACAGTTTAGTGGCGTCCATTACTTGCTGCATTCTCTCTACTGCAAGCAGAAAATTTATGAATCCCAGGAGTCTGGTATATAGTTCCCAATTGGAACATATTGTCTGCACATGATTGCAAGCGCTCTTGTGCTGGAGATTGCAATAGAAACTTTTGCCACTCATGACACAGAAAATATGTGGAATATGAAACCTTCTGACGTCAACTGCACGAAGTCTAAGTAATATTATATTTACATATATTATATACGCATTCATATGCATCTACACACTTACATACCATTCATGCATACATACACACATTCATACATAATTACATATTAACATAGTACATATATATGACCGTGGAATGAGAATGTCATTCATTTGGAAATTAAGATTTTATCAAATGCTTGCTTTATTTTGCACAGAAAGTCAACTAAATTATATATTATGTGAAGTAACAGTTGATATCTTGCTTCGTGTACAGAATGGAGTGGTAAATGTTTGATAAGTATTCCCGGTTTTCTCATTAACAATCATATATTTATAATTTGTTCACATACACAAAAAAAGAACGGGAAGGATAATTGTATAAAAATTGTACAGGTAAAAGATTGTCGGTCATTCCAAACTAAAGTTATGATCATTTCTGAGGTCATCGTGAACATGACTGACTGACCAATGACCTTTAATGTATGCATATATGCATCTACACTCAATTATTAAGGGCAGCATTTCATAACACACATACATGTATACACAGGTTGTATTTTTAGGAGATCCATCTGTTGGTAAAACCTGTTTAGCGAGATTACTGGTACAGCGTAAAGTAGTGGATAAAACAGAGAATACTATAGGATTTGATCATCATATTAAAGATATCATTGTTGGAGGTGTACCCATTACTGTAAGAAAATATAAAAACACACATATATATATACATTCATACATACATACATACATATATACATACATTCATACATACATACATACATACATACATACATACATACATTCATACATACACACACACATATACACACACATACATACATACATACATACATACATACATACATACATACATACATACATACATACATTCATACATACATACATACATACATACATACATACATACATTCATACATACATACATACACACACACACATACATATAATATACAATCCTCTACAGCTGCAATTATGGGATACTGCTGGAATGGAGCAATTCAGAAATGCATTGATACGACAGTATTATCGTAATGTTGATGGTGTAATACTAGTATATGATATAACTAATCATAGCTCATTTGAGGAGATTGAGAGATGGTTGTCAGAAGTGAGACAGTACTCTGAAAACCCAGACAGGTTGACACTGGCTCTGATTGGAAACAAAAGCGATCGAGAATCAGAGAGGGAGGTTCAAGAAGAGGAAGGAAGGGGCTTTGCTCATGAACAAGGACTGCTGTTTATGGAACTGTCAGCCAAAAAAAACGAGAGTCTTGTGAGTTTAGATAAACTGATTACCACACTGTCACAACAAATGCTTACAAGTAGAGAAGAGAACTCTTTTACTCGCTCAATGAGTAATGTAATTAGGATTGAGGGGAGTGGTTTGTTGGATGACTGGGTCTTGATTGATGCTCCCGAGGGACCCATTCCTAGTAGTCTATATCAACAACAAGATGAGAGAGTGAAACTACGTGATCAGTTGACATCAAGTGTAAGAGGAGTGTGGAATGCACGACCCAGAATTGGATATGGGAATCGAGGGGGAACTGTCACAAGATGTAAATGTTAAAATTTGTTTGTTTATTTTCTATGATTATATGTTTGTTTGTTAATGATGATTAAATTAATTATTCATAGTTATTATTTATTAATAATCATAGTGGGCGGGGCCAGAGTAAGTCTTCATGCTGACTCACCAAACCAAGGTATGAGTGAAGATGTTTCAATGCAGGTGAGAAATAAGATAAATATAATAGATATTGACATAAATAGATAAAGATGGACAGATAAGTTAGATAAAGAAATAAAAGAATCGATATGATTAACTATATATATATACATGTAATATAATTATATATATATATATATGTATATATAATTATATATATATTATTTCTATAGATAGTTTCTCCAATTTTTTATCCCAATAATCACCATGGTAACAGCAACAATCAATCAGATCATGAAACCACTGAAGATCCTCCTCCTTACAATAATATAGACGAAGCCCCTCCTCCTTATTCTCCTTCATTTACAAGAAACAGATTATTTGGTTCGTTTCTGTTTGTCAATTCTTTCTGTCTATCTATCCCTCCTTTCATCTATCTATCCATTCATTCATCTATCTATCCATCCTTTAATCTATCTATCCATTCATTCATCTATCTATCCATCCTTTAATCTATCTATCCATTCATTCATCTATCTATCCATGCCTTCATCTATCTATCCATGCCTTCATCTATCTATCCATTCATTCATCTATCTATCCATTCATTCATCTGTCTATCCATGCCTTCATCTATCTATCCATTCATTCATCTATCTATCCATTCATTCATCTATCTATCCATTCCTTCATCTATCTATGCATCCTTTCATCTATCTATCCATTCATTCATCTATCTATCCATTCATTCATCTATCTATCCATTCATCCATCTATTCCAATTTCATTCAATCATTGATCGATTGATTATGAATTATCTATTTGTTCATCTATAAATTCATCTATCTATCCATCTCATTAATCATTTAGTTGATCTATTCATAGATATATTCATCTATCTATCTATCTATCTATCCATCCATTCGTCTATCTCAATATAATTTCATTGATCACACATTTAAAATCTGTCCGTCTATTCATAGATACAGTATATTCATCTATCTATCTATCTATCTATCTATCTATCTATCTATCTATCTATCTATCTATCTAATATACAGATATACCAGAAGCACCTCCGGATTATTTTTCAGTTGTAACCAGTCGTATACAAGATGCCAGAAGGGAAACAGATGATACTTGTACTCTCATCACAAAGGCATTTCAAATTATTCTTTACATATGTGAGTATTGTCGACACCACTGTCCCAGTGTGTTTGTGTTTGTGTTTGTGTGTGTGTGTGTGTGTGTGTATGTATGGATGTATGTATGTATTAGTGTTGTTTTAGTATGATAATAATGAGTATACGTATAGTGTTGTGTTGTTGATTAATGAAGTGGCCATTTTTCATTTTTAGTTAATTCTAATAGATTTATAATTTAGTAGTTAACTATAAGTTGCAAGGCCTTTTAAAGTTAACTAAAACAACATTAGCATGTATGTAGACTTCTATGTATGTGTTTGTATGTGCAACATACCAGAAAACATACTCATTCCAAAGTCATAATAGAATGCCAATCCTCATTCCAAAGTCATAATAGAACATGATCTCATTTATATAATTATTCTCGTATTTATTTTTTCAACAGTTGCTATCAGTTTTGTATTTCTTATTCTCATATCATTTCCAGTGACTATGTTAGGAGTTGGTGAGGATTCTCATCATACACACAAACACACATGTATAATTATGTCTGTAACTGTGTGCGTATGTGTGTGTATGTGTTTATATACATGTATGTGTTTCTATGTCTGTATAAGTGTGTGTGTTGTGTGTGTTTGCGAGTGTATATGTATGTGTGTGTAATGTGTATGTATGTATGTCGGCAGGAGCGCTTGATACTTACTTTTTTTCATCATGCGCTCCTGATGTCAGTAAGTGTGTGTATATGTGTGTGTATGTGTTTATATACATGTATGTGTTTCTATGTCTGTATATGTGTGTGTGTTGTGTGTGTATGCGAGTGTATATGTATGTGTGTGTGTATGTATGTCTGTAAGTGTGTGTAATGTGTGTGTGTGAGTGAGTATACATGTAGACGTATGTCTCTAAGTGTGTGTGTACATGTATATGTACATGTATATGTACATGTATATGTACATGTATATGTACATGTATATGTAATTATATTAATACTTGCAGGTTCAACATATTATGGTCAGTGTTCAATAGAGCCCTTGATTCCGATATATTTAATAACAGCTGGAATATGTGGAATGATAAAAAGTGCAGAAACTGTGATTAAACATTTTATTGTTTGTTTCAAATGTTCCTGTTTAAGAACGTGGAGACGACACAAGAAATTAAAGTACCTGTTGCTCGTATGGAACATTATAGATGTAGTATTCAATTTGATGCTCTTTGGTTTATTCATTGCCGGCAGTTACTGGATTTTTCACGTTTATGATGATTTACAAAACCATAATTTCCCCTCTGATATGTGTCATCCTGTACTTTATAAATTTTCATTTGGTGTAATGATATCAAGTTACATAATCTTTGGATTGACGTGTTGCTGTGTGTGTGGATGTACTTTATGTCGAGCTAATCCCGATGAGGTTGAGAGACGTAGGGAATCACCGAGGAGAAGAGAAAATGGTGACAGGGAAGCGAATGGTGGAGAAATATTTCATACTGATGGGAATGAGATGAATGATTTTGATGTGGAATC
>OX345652.1:4395873-4418373 GCA_947044365.1 Petrosia ficiformis | reverse complement strand
AACATATAATTAGCTTTTAAATTACTAACAGCTGGTTTACAAATTATCTATTCATAAGTACAGTATTTATGATTAATAAAAAAAGAATTAAATTTTGGAACAGAAAATGTTAAAATTAATTACTGACTATTACTGATTAGTACAAACACTAATGTAACACATTAGGAATCACTGTGCTCTAAAGAACTGTTGTTCCTTCTTTCTCTAATTAATGCCCCTTCTTGATCACTATCTTGATGTATAATACAGTCATCGTTGTCTTCCTCCTCCTCCTCCTCCTCTTCCCTGACATGTTCAACTCTCACTTTCGCCCTCTCTTGTGACATGCTAAGAATTATTAAACTTGCTTCGCCAGATCTGAGTCTTTCTCCCTGTATTCCTCTTTCTCCTCCACTCTCATATCCGCTAATATTATCAGACTCATTTCCAATAAGTGGAGCATCCTCCATGTGTCCACAACCTCTGTTTCTTGCTTGGATACGTCTTGGTAACCTAGGAACTGGTATGGGATCTACAAAGTTCTCCTTTACATCACCATAGATATCTCGTACGTCCACCATACTCAAGAAGGAAGATAGACAAGGTATTTGAGCTGCTGCTGGATCAACGTAAGGTTTGTGTGAGAAAATGAAGTAGAAACCAATTGCAGCTATCAGCATCTCAACACATATGATGAAGTCCTGTATGTCACATGAGTAGCATGTGAATGTCATGTGATAGGAATGCAACAAATAAATAGAATGGCTTATGGCAGACACATTAATTTGGTATGTGAGAGACATCACCCTCTCTGTACACATGTATGTGTATGTATGTGTATGTATGTGTGTATATATGTATGTATGTGTGTATGTATGTATGTATATATGTATGTATGTATGTATTTAAGTGTGTATGTATGTATGTATGTATGTATGTATGTATGTATGTATATATGTATGTGTGTATGTATGTGTGTATGTATGTATGTATATATGTATGTAAGTGTGTATGTATGTATGTATGTATGACTGTATGTATGTATGTATGTATGTATGTATGTATGTATGTATGTATGTATGTATGTGTGTATGTATGTATGTATGTATGTATACCTGAATGCTATTGGCTACATCTTCAAATCCATATTTGTTCCACGCAACACTTTCCTGTATGACGTTGATCTTCACTAAAAATGAAATAATGAGGGCTTGCCAGAAAGTAAAGAAGATAATAGCTTTTATGGCGCCAAACTTCAGAACTGGATTAAGTGGTTTCAATAAGTCCTTCATTCCTTTATAGAAATATACCAGTCCATATAGAGCCAGCTTTTTGGGGAGAGAGAGAGAGAGAGAGAGAGAGAGAGATGGAATAAAGGGTCAGAGAAGTATACTGAACTGGTCCATCTTACCCCCTGACTAATTCCATTGGCAGCTGCTATATAAACAAAAGCTTTGTCAGGTCTTATATGACCCTCGTCATATACTCCTGCCAACTGACAAATTCTGAGACAGGAGGTAAGATATACAATTATTAATCAATATTAACAATTACATTCAATTACATTTACTTACAAAGCAATTACTGTGAGAACTGGCCTAATGACTGCATATTGTAATACTGCAACTTTACACCAACGAATAAACCTTCTACATATGTGTGTGACATCAAAAATAGTATGTACATATATGTACATACACTTGTATACTTACATACTATACACATACATACAAAGACATACATAATATAGATATAATACATACATACATACATACATGCGTACATATATACAAACATACATACCTACATACATACATACAAACATACATACCTACATACATACATACATACATACAAACATACATACATACATACATACATGCGTACATATATACAAACATACATACCTACATACATACCTACATACATACCTACATACATACATACATACATACAAACATACATACATACATACCTGCCTGTTGGCCACGGTTTACAACAACAAAATGGAACAGGATGAATTACAGGTGGTCTGGTTGCCATGGTTTCAGAGAGGACATATTCCTCTTCAAGGAAGTTCAATAAATAAATTAGAAAGTTATAAAGAGCATAAGACTCATAACATTCCCTCACTGTTGACCAGTAAATAGCAGTGGAGGGAAACTTCAAACCAAACCACTGAAGAAGAATATAAACACGTACAATTATTAAAGGTCATTCACGTTCACCATGACCTCAGAAAATGTTCGTAACTTTAGTTTGGAAAGACCAACAATCTTTTTACTCGACCATTTCATAAAATTATCTTCCCCATTCTTTTTTGTGTATGTGAAATTTCAATCCATTACTTCATTATTGAGTTACAGTATAATCATGTATTAACCTTATGACATTAAACTATACACTATAGTACATATAAAGTCATCGCATCATAATTTAGAGGTCATTGTGAATGTGAACAGACTTTAATTTAAGTATAGTTAACTGAGAAGATTTAAAGTTAACTAAAAGATTAGAAGTGTGTGTGTAGGTGTGACACAGGCACATAATATGTATACAAAGATGTATATATGTACATGTATGTACTTCTTACACTGTCAATGGAGTAAACAGGTACTATCCATAAAATACGTACAATGTAGGCTTGTAGCTGTGGCTTTGTATAGTTATATAAGTGTTGGAGAAGATTTGCTAGAAATATCGGAATTGTGAGTAAGACAAATACAGCCGATACAAACCATGCTGAAAATTGTATCTCTGCATGTACTGCATATAATCCAAATATCATCAATGGAAGAAATACTAGTAGTAATATACTATACACTACTACAACTGCAACAGTTAACCAAGTACGCCATTTGATCCAACAATGCCATTTGATGCAGGAAAACTCCAGCAAACTACGAAAGATTTTTAAACGTACTCCTTTCATTTCTTGAGTTACCAGCTCAGTATGGATAGCACCCTCTAAACATCAGTCCTGGCTTTTATCAATGCCACGCCTCTGTAATGGGCGTGGCTAATATACACGTGTTTGTAGTGACCTAGTACCTGTACACAGCCAAATAATCACTTACCCGAATACATAATGATACTTATCTATGGTAATATGTATTAGATTAGCTTTTTGATACAGTGTTTGGCCATACTAATCCATATCATCAATGGCTGTTGTGATTCCTGTTGCACCCGGTAGAGTTTTGGTATTTTAGTCTCCTCAAGAAATTTAAAAAAGAACATTCACAACTCTTTCTTGCACTTATTGGAGATGTTGGTCCAGATGAATTAATTGGTCACGTTTTCTAAATACTATGTTCTATGAAGCAGTAGCATGCTTGTGCTAGCTATGGTATGTATGGCTGGTGGTATTAAAAAATCCTGTCTAGAGTCCTAGTACTAGAACTGGTATATTTTTCCTTGGAGTCCTGGCAATGACCAAATTCGCTGGCACTCACTAGTCTCGCGAGCCAGACCCATACCATGAGAAAGTATGGTATGGGTCTAGCTTGCGAGACTAGGCACTCACATAGTTAGGGTTCCAATCAGAACAAGTAATCCTCCTCCAACCCTCCATCTTTTAAATGGCCTTCAACATCGAAAGGTTTCCCATCCCTTCTTGTGTCTTTGTGGGTTTACTTACATAACTGCTTTGATAGTGACAATGTTACTGTCAGGTAGCTAAGTAACTGATTAATGACATCTTGTAGGACATCATTAGATTAATGGAAGCCACAGTCAAACTGTTTGGGATTTGACATTTATAACAGAAATAATTAAGTTTAATTACTAATGGAATCGACTTTTATGTCATTCCTGTCTTCAATATCTTCACTTGGTTTCACCTCCACTACTATGGGTTCTTCATCGTAGGATACTTCCTGCTTTTCATTCAGCTCTGGATTGTCTTCTTTAAACAGTTTAATACAAGCAGTCACGAAAGGTACTTGTGCATTTGGTGGATCAACGTATGGTTTGTAAGAGAAGATAAAAAAGTAAGCAATGGATGCTAGTAACATCTCTATACAGATGATAAAATTCTAAAAAATGAGAAAATTATCAAATTACTAATTATAATTATTAATAATTTACCATATTGTGTTTTAATGCACACAATATGTAACTTTGCTCAATCATGTAATGCAATTTCTATAATCTAATTGGCCATAGGTCATGTGATCAGCAACAAAAAATAATAGTATATAATTATGTACCTGGATACCAGTATTTGGTCCTGTATAGGGTTCTCTATTAAAACCATAGCGATCAAATGTATTATTTTCATCTTCTTTTATAACATTGGTTCTTCCAAGAATATCAAAAAAAATACCTTGACTATAGGAAGATAATGGTATGTATGTGTTTATTGTGCTATCATACTGGACACCTCTTACAATGATATTAAGAAAATGACAAATTTGATTGCTGCAAATTTGAGGAGAGGGCGGAGAGGTTGAAGAAGATCACTAGTTTCCCGATAAAATATCAATAGATGGATAGCAGCTACCTGAAATGAAGATATCAATAGATGGATTAATGGACCAATGAACTTATGAATCAAATGACTGATAGAATTAACTGATAAATTAATGGACCAATGAACTTATGAATCAAATGACTGATAGTCTGTGTACCAATGGAATGAATTAACTGATAAATTAATGGACCAATGAACTTATGAATCAAATGACTGATAGTCTGTGTACCAATGGAATGAATTAACTGATAAATTAATGGACCAATAGGATTAACAGATCAATGGTTTGCTGGATGAATAGAATAGAATAATGGATTAATGATCAATTTGCTACTGGAAGGGGATGGATAGATAAATAGATGGATAGATAGATGGATTGGATGGATTGATAGATATTGAAATGTAGTAACTTACAATTTGACTCAATATATTGATAATAGTGATATAAAGAAACGATCCATTGCGTGCCAGTCGTCCTTCATCATATACACCAATCAATTGAGTGACTCTAATGATATGAGTATGTAGATATATAATCACAGTAATAAATGTATGTATGTAAGTACGTCTAATTACTCATAACTCGGTTATTCTAAGGCTATAGAGAGACACACACACTCACACTACAATAAAAGTTAGTGCTATTCTGATAATCAAATACTGAATGACTCCTATATTACACCAAATGAAAAAATACCTGCAGAAAAAATAAGCTATAACTACATATAAAAATAATGTCTATGTTTGTCACATGACTATCAGGTGATCATTACGCACAACATCTAACCTTGGAGTTTTACATGAACAACAACATATATTTCTTGGTGCTCTCTGTGCCATTGTATCTTTCAATGGAGAATATTCTATCTTCAAGAAGTTAACAAGATAAATGTAAAAGCAATAGAGAGCATATGCTTCATAAACCGCTCGAAATGCATTGAAATAGGGAGCACCTTTAGGACTATAAAGAACCAGCCACTACAAATATTATAAAATAATACCAATACAGTGTACAACCATTCCACCAATGTCACCTTTTGTCCACCACACTGCACCACCAATGGTCCACTACACCATTCTACCAATGTTACCTTAGTCTCATAACAAACCCAACCATTCTGTATAGATCTACATATATACTTGTACAACTCATGCAATATGCTCCAATAGCAGACTCAATCCAATCTACTTGTGCAAATTGTGCAATAACAAGCCCATTCTACCAATGTGCCTCTGGCAATTGTCCATCCATTCTACCAATGTACTTCTACGTATAACATCATACATATATTATACAGCCTCACACTATAGAATCCATAGGTAGGTACAAAGAAAGTAACTCTGATGATATATCGTTGCAGGTCAGGTTTAGTATAGTTGACCCAATGTTGTCTGAGTGTAACAAGAGTTATCCCTAGAGCTCCAATCACGCAATACATTGAATAGTACCATGCTTTGAATGGAGAAAGTGGTTGATAAGTGACTGCTTGATATGTTAGTATGGGTACCCATATGAGTACCACAATACAAAACAATATGACTAAAAGTGCTGATAACCATCCACGCCATCTGGACCAACATTCAAAATGAGTGCATGAAAGATTTGTACAAGTTCTTCTTATCTTTTGTTTCGCTTCTCTACTGCAAAAGTACGAGAGACATCTGGACCAGAGGTCTACTCCGATAAAAGCTGCAAAAGACATTGATCTTTACAGTTTGAGCTGCAAGAGACGGGACTGCACGACAACATAGGAGTGCATGTTGTAGGTGTGGCTAAGAAGAGAGCAGAGTAGTTGTAGGTAGTTGGGATGATTGTATCTGAGAAGCATAGTAGTCTAGCCCAAAAAGCAGTAATATACCCAGGTTAACATGCAAAAAATCTCAAAATGTGACTCAGAAGCAGATAAAATTGAAGAAGTCAAAAATATAGAATCTAGCAGTCATATTTGGTAGTGTGGTCTCACTGGGGTGGGTACATATATCCGATTTGCATTTTTATACACTATGCAGTAGTTAATTGTGAGATAGCCAAATTTGGTTCAATTATGACTTATGCAAAAGTGGATTCTAAATACTGTGCAAATAAAAACAGCTATCTTAATTAAAAGGGCGTTGAAAGTCATATTAGATTTCACAGATATAGTTTTCATTTCTAAATGGACTTAGCAAATATTAAGTGGGCAGTGCTGTGCAACAGAACAATGTCATGATTAAACCACTGAAGACGGTATTAAGCTAGTAATATTTAAATGTCAGCGGCAAGTGTATCCTCCTTAAGGGTGTTGCTTAAAAGAAGGAGTCAGTATTGTAGTGGAGACTTTACATAACAAAACACATCAAAACTACACAATAACAAAAATTAATATTTTTAAGTTAAATTATTTGTGGAATCATTTTTTACGGTATTTGTAGGAACAAGATCTTCAATTGGCTTCACTTTCACTAATTCGGGTTCATTATTATCAACAGACATTTGCTGTTCTTCATTCAGCAATTGTTCCATAAGATCATTATTTTCTTCTTTAAATGGTTTAATACAAGCAGTCACGAAAGGTACTTGTGCATTTGGTGGATCCACATATGGTTTGTAAGAGAAGATAAAAAAGTAAGCAACGGATGCTAGTAACATCTCTATGCAGATGATAAAATTCTAAAAAATGAGAAAATTATCAAATTACTTGAAAATACAAAAATGTTTTCAAAGATATTTATTGCCAATCTTGTCAAATATCACAGTTATTGGAGAAGCTACATCAATGAGGTGACCAAATGTACAATAAGTAACTTGCTTAGGTATGGGTTGTACTAGTGGCCTATTGGTTAAAGTGCTGGCCTGCAATCGAAAGTGCAGGTTCAAACCCCACTAGGTACAGGCTTTTTTCGCACCCTCAAAATGAGGAGCTGTTTGTCACAGCATCCTTCGGAGGGGATTAGCAACTTGCTATTCCAGCTTCATCGTTAGCCAAATTTGCATTTATGTAATCTGATTCGTCATAGGTCACATGATCAGCAATAAATATATAAATAATTATTTATAATTAATATACCTGGACACCAGTGGTTGGTTCTGTATAGGGCTCTCTACTAAAACCATACTGTTCCCATGTATAATTCTTATCTGATATAATATTGCGTTTTCCGAGAATATTAATAAAAATACCTTGACTAGAGGAATATAATAGAATGTATGTATTATTATAATGGACACTTCTTACAATGATGTTAAGAAAATGACAAATTTGATTGCTGCAAATTTGAGGAGAGGGCGGAGAGGTCGAAGAAGATCACTAGTTCCCCGATAAAATATTGTAAGGTGAACAATAGCTACCTGGAATGAAGGTATGTCGTCATGTCAGTCAATGGGTCAATGGAGTAATTGATGGATTGATAGACAAATGGACCAATGGATTAATGGATTAATGGAATAATGACCAATGGATCGATGCAAAAATAGAGATTTGGATATTGATATTTAGTAACTTACAACTTGACTCATTGCACTGATAATAGTGATGTAAAGAAATGATTTATTTGGTACCAGCTGTCCTTCACCATATACACCAATCAATTGAGTGACTCTGTATGATACGAGTAAGTATAGTACCTGACATTATTAAGTTTACATACTGTACTACACAGTATTACATCTTAGTGCTGTACAATGTAAAGTACTATGATTAGTACAGAGTACTATAGTATTACTCAGAAGTACAGTTGAATATCACCTTATTTAAAGTGTAGCTCCCATCATAGTATGTAAACTTAATAAAGTCAAGTACTGAAATTTATAAATGCACCATCTAAATTTCATGTCATAACTCTGTAACTAACAGTTATTCTAAAGACTATGTAAAATATGGTAGTGACACACATACACTCACTCACACTACAATAAAAGTTAGTGTTGTTCTAATAATTGAGTATTGAAGTATTCCTATTTTACACCAAGTGATAAAATGCCTGCAAAGAAAAACAAATTCATATAAACTATAGTATTATATAATATATATATATATATATATAATGTACAATATGTAATAGTTATAACACACCTACAAGAGCTATATCAGATTTATATGGTATAGCACGAGTAAGCATGTTATAATTAATATATATCACGAAAGACAAAACCTTTGTTGATGTCTGATGCTTCTCCTACCTTTTTATAGGCACTTTGGAGAAGGTAAGCGTTGTTTTCTTGTAGTCTGTGTCGACTGCAGGTTTTATATCTGACCACAAATGCAAAACGTACTTTACTTTGATGTTTCACCGCATTGGGATATTATTATAATTATACATATTATATATCATATATTATATATATATATATATATATATATATATAATTGTTTATCACATGACTATCAGGTGATCATTACGCACAACATCTAACCTTGGAGTTTTACATGAACAACAACATATTTTTCTTGGTGCTCTCTGTGCCATTGTATCTTTCAATGGAGAATATTCTATCTTCAAGAAGTTAACAAGATAAATATAAAAGCAATAGAGAGCATATGCTTCATAAATCTCTCGAATTGCATTGAAATAGGGAGCACCTTTAGGATTATGAAGAGCCAGCCACTACAAATATTATATATACTGATACATCAATATCACCTTTGTCCATTACAACCATTCCACCAATGTCACTTTTTTTGTCTACTACACCATTCTACCAATGTCACCTTCTCCAATAAAAAACCCATCCATTCTACCAATGTGCCTCTGGCAATTGTCCATCCATTCTACCAATGTACTTCGATAACATCATACATATATTATACAGCCTCACACTATAGAATCCATAGGTAGGTACAAAGAAAGTAACTCTGATGATATATCGTTGCAGGTCAGGTTTAGTATAGTTGACCCAATGTTGTCTGAGTGTAACAAGAGTTATCCCTAGAGCTCCAATCACGCAATACATTGAATAGTACCATGCTTTGAATGGAGAAAGTGGTTGATAAGTGACTGCTTGATATGTTAGTATGGGTACCCATATGAGTACCACAATACAAAACAATATGACTAAAAGTGCTGATAACCATCCACGCCATCTGGACCAACATCCAAAATGAGTGCATGAAAGATTTGTACAAGTTCTTCTTATCTTTTGTTTCGCTTCTCTACTGCAACAGTACGAGAGACATCTGGACCAGAGGTCTGCTCTAATAAGAACTGCAATAGGCATTGTGAATAGTGTACTTTTGGTATGCTGAGTTAGTGGTTTTACAAGACAGAGTATAACAATAATAGCTAATCTAACACTCCCCTGCAACCTAAAGTATTAAAAATGGAGCTCTGGATTTGATTTGTTGCTGCAAACAAGTACTTTGCTCAAAGGTGCATTTCTTACATTTCCTTTTATGGCGAGGGGCTAGGCTAGTCACTGCCTCCATTTTTACAGAGATAGGAGGCAGTACATGTGAAATTGTTGCCTTGGTAACAAAACAAATAATTTTCTTCTTTCCAGCTAGCTAGTCCCTCAGGCTATTTTCTGGAGTATGGCGGTAAATTTCTTTTCAAACCAATAAAGTGATATTATAATTATTATATTTTCAGACAATTGTTGTCAAAGAAGAAGTAGATAATGTTCGTGTTGCTGTACGCTGTCGTCCAATGACACCAAAGGAGATTGAGAATGATCGTAAAACTATTGTGAATGTTAACCAAACTAGAGGAGATATTATAGGTACAGACAGATGCAGTGTGTTGATTTCTATTGATTTGAATCAACACCTAATCATACACATATGCAGTCTATATGTGATTTGTCTTAACACTATAGTGAACATACCTAACCCAAAAGCTACAAGAGAACCAACTAGAACATTCACATTTGATTTGGTCTTTGGTCCTGAGTCTACGCAAGCTGAAATCTACAACGAAACCGCTAGACCAATAGTGGACGCTGTACTAGAAGGATACAATGGTGAATGATTGACCAAATGAATATGTGTATCTGGATTTAGTAGAAGATTTTTAGTTTTAGTTACTAGAGGGAGGGGAGTGTGATCAGTGGTCTATTAAAGCACTAATTCCATTGCTATCATGCTTGCAGTACTATTATAATGGACAGTTATGGAATAAGGAATGTTTTTTCATCACAGATTTTCCTGAACTTAAAATATTCTTGATAAAAAAATGTTTTTGGCCCCCGTGCCTCCCTGGTTCCTATGGCTCTGTTAGTGATAGTAAAATGAGTCAACATGTTTTGTTTTTTTTTTTTAATTTTATTTTCTACAATGTTAGGAACTATTTTT
This sequence comes from Petrosia ficiformis, assembly GCA_947044365.1. Classification (NCBI taxonomy): domain Eukaryota; kingdom Metazoa; phylum Porifera; class Demospongiae; order Haplosclerida; family Petrosiidae; genus Petrosia; species Petrosia ficiformis. The sequence goes on along the minus strand of OX345652.1, from coordinate 4,407,654 downwards.
GCATATGGTCAAACTGGAACAGGGAAGACATTCACAATGGCTGGAGATAGGAGTGTACCTGAGTTAAGAGGAATAATACCAAATTCATTTGCCCACTTGTTTGGAGTTATTGCTAAAAGTGAAGGAGAGACACAGTAAGAAATCTGTATGTATGTAATATATGTATAATTATATGTATGTGTTTATGTGTGTATTATATATTTATGTATGTATGTATGTACATACATGTTAACTTACATTGTATATATCAGGTTTTTAGTTCGAGTATCTTATCTTGAGATATATAATGAAGGGGTAAGGGATTTATTGAGTAAGAATACAAAAGCTAAACTAGAAGTACGAGAGAGATCTGATATAGGTGTGTATGTTAAAGATCTGACGTCTTTTGTTGTGAAGAATGTTGATGAAATGTTGAAACTGATGCTTGTAGGCAGTAAGAACAGTAAGTGATACATATATGAGTCATAATGATGATGAGTGATGTGGTATTAGTCATAATGATGATGAGTGATGTTGTATGAGTCATAATGATGATGAGTGATGTGTATGAGTCATAGTGATGATGAGTGATGTGGTATGAGTCATGATGATGATGAGTGATGTATGAGTCATAATGATGAGTGATGTGGTATGAGTCATAATGATGATGAGTGATGTGATATGAGTCATAGTGATGATGAGTGATGTGGTATGAGTCATAGTGATGATGAGTGATGTCAAGTAGGAGTCATAATGATGATAAGTGATGTCATATGTATGTGATATGATGACACTCTTCTACCTTTGTAGTTAGGTTGCAAGTTAAATGAATTTTATATATTATATTCAGGGGCTGAAGGTCGTACTGACATGAATGAGCATTCCTCCAGATCTCACACTATATTCACTGTTACTGTTGAACAAAGTGTAATTGGACCAGATAAGAAATCTCATGTTAAAATGGGGAAATTACATATGGTGGATTTAGCTGTAAGCTGTCTACGTCGTTCTTTCTATTCATCTGTTCTCCTACATTCATCTATCTATCATTTCATCTATTCATCAATCCATCTATCCATCCATCTATGTACCAATTGATCTATTCATCCATACATCCATCAATCAATCCATACATTCATCCATCCATTCATGCATCTATTCATCCATCCATCCATCCATCCATCCATCCATTCATCAATCCATCCATCCATCCATCCATACATCCATACATCCATCCATTCATCTTTCTATCTATTTATCTATTTTTCCTAAGGGTTCAGAAAGGCTCTCAAAAACTGGCTCAGAGGGAGTACGAAGGGATGAAGGAGCCAGTATAAATCGTTCACTGTTTAATCTAGGACTAGTAATATCAGCATTAGTTGATGGAAAGAGTAAATTTATCCCATATAGAAACAGTAAACTGACTCTTCTTTTGCAGGATTCTCTTGGGGGAAACTCTAAAACATTAATGGTGAGACCCAATTAATATACAGTGGAACCTCTCTATTCCAATCTATCTGAAGTGAGGACACCCCTTTAATCAGGACACTTGGAATAGAGGGATTCTACTGTTAGTATTATAATTCATTACTTCATTATTGAGTTACAGTATAATCATGTATTAACCTTATGACATTAAACTATACACTATATTACATACATGTATAAGGTATTGAGTTACAGTATAATCATGTATTAAACTTATGACATTAAACTATATACATATGTACTACTATAATACATATAAAGTCATCACATCATAATTGGAGGTCATTATGAATGTCAACAGACTTTAATTAACAAAAACGATGAACTTGATTAGCAATCATAGGAATACTTACTTATCCAATATTTTTATTCAGATAGCTAACATTGGACCAGCTGATTATAACAGTGATGAAACTCTTAATACCCTCCGATATGCAAATGGGGCTAAAAAAATACAAAACAAAGCTCATATTAATGAGGACCCCAAAGACGCCATGTTGAGAGAATTCCAGAAAGAAATTGAGAGGCTCAGAAAAAATCTTGAAGAAGATGAATTTAGTGAAGATGATGAAAGTGAAGAGGAGGATCATGAAAATGGAAAGAAGAGAAGAAAAAAGAAAAGGAAAGGTATATGCATGTACATGTATATATGTGTACATACATACATACATACATACATACACATACATACATACATACATATATACATACATACATACATACATACATACATATATACATACATACATACATACATACATACATACATACATACATACATACATACATACGTATATGTACCATGTACATATATACATGTACTAATGTATGTACATGTATTTATACCTCTTCTTTCATAGATTCTCTTTCGAGAACAATGTCTCCTAAAGCTATGGCAGAACTCAGAGCACAGATTGAGAAAGAAAGAGTTGAATTAAGAGCTAGTAAGAATATGGCTGAAGGAGAGAGAGACAAAGCTCAGAATGAATTGGAAATGAAAGAAAAAGAATTAAAGAAAGCACAGTAAGATCAGGCTCACAAAAAAGAGGGTATTTCCCAAGGCCCAGACCTGTTGATGGGCCTGGAGCTCAGGCCCAATTTGTTCTCTCAGTGGGCCTGATTAAGATACAAGATAGGGGTTCTGGAGGCATATTTACTAGTGAATGTTAGGAATTTTTGTTTGTTATTCTCGGTATTAAGATCATTATTGGGAGGACCGTCATTTTAGGGGTTGGAAAACTTGTAATAGAGGTTTTAAATTGTTTCATTTGTGTGTGTGCTTTTTTAGAGTTGAACAAGCAGAGTTAGAGAAGAGACTCAAGGATCTGGAGTCTAAAGTCATCGTTGGAGGAATTAATCTAGTAAGTTGGTTTTATATCATTAACTATACCTATACATACACACACATATATATAATAAATATAAATAGTTAGTTATAAAAGTCATTGTACATTCTGTTGTATGAATATATATGTGTATAACTGACTATATCGAACAGTTAGATGAAGCTGAGCAGCAAGAGAAATTATTAGAGAGATCAAGAAAAGAATTACAGAGAAGGAAGAAGAAAGAAGCAGCTTTGAAAGAGCAACTGAAAGAAAAAGAGGTGAGAGTTTTAATGTCAACTTGAAATAATTGACCTTCTTTCTAAAGGGATAAAGTGTGTGTGTATGCCTGTATGTCTGTGTGTGTGTGTCTATGTGTGCATATGTGTCCACGTGTGTGTCTGTGTCTATGTGTCCATGTGTGTTCATGTGTGTGTGTCTGTGTCTGTAGCTGTGTCTATGTGTCCATTTCTGTGTCTCTCTTGTCCGTCTCTGAGTGTCCACATGTGTCCATGTGTCAATGTGTGTATTATTATTTAATTTTTCTTTCATGTTTTCTTCAGGCTAAAAGATTAGATTATAAAAACAAGATAGCAAGTTTACAAGAAACCAGTCAGGATGTCACAAAACAGTTGAAAGACACGTGGAAACAGCTACAAAATGCTAAAGATGAGGTGATATCATTATGTTCAACAAAGGATGGACATATACACACATGGACACATGTTGGATATGTACATGACACATACAACGTAGATAGATTACATACAATTGAGCCATACATACATGTACAAAGTACATACGTACATACGTGTACATACATACATGTACATCCATACATACATACATGCATAATACTTTACATGCATGCACACATACATGGATACATACGTTCATATTAAGATGTATGCACACATACATACATACATACTACATACATACATACATACATACATACTACATACATACATACATACATACATACATACATACATACTACATACATACATACATACATATATAAATACATACATACATATATACATACATACATACATACTACATACATACATACATACATACATACTACATACATATATACATACATACATACATACATACATACATACATACATACATACATACATACTACATACATACATACATACATACATATATATGTACGATACACCACAGTAATTATTATTATCTATTGAGATAGATATATTATTGTAGCTGGTAGCAGTACGAGAAGAATGTGAACATGAAAATGCTGCTCTTTTGAGTAATATTCGACAGTTGAATAGAGAAATGGGATTGTATACGTTAATAGTGGACTCTTATATACCACAAGAATATCAAGAACTAATTCAACATCATGCTTTATGGGATGAAGAAACTCAAGAATGGCATTTGGTAATCTTCAATCCATACAAACATGACCCAATATCACTGACCTGGACAGTGGGTACAATATTTGAATATTGGATCCAATATCTAAAATTTAATATTGGACACAATTTTTATATACATTCTGTGAATATTGGACCCTATATGTGAACACTGGCTGAATTTATTGGACCCAATATAGAAATACATTGGACCCAACATTAGAATATAATCAATATATCGGACCCTATTCTCAACACTGGTTGAATATATTGGACCCAATATAGGGACTCAATATTAGAGTATGTTAGACCCTATATCTGAACATTGGACCCAGTATCTAAATATCAGATATACATTCTTATATTGGACCCAATATTAGAATATAATGGTCCCCTTATTTCAACATTGGACCCTATATCTGAACAATACCTCCATATATATTTACATGAAATCTATCAATACAGTAGTTACCATGACAACTTGTGTTTAATTTTTACTTAGCATGCTATAGCTTATACTGGTAACAACATGAGAAGAGAAGAGCCTCCTGATCCTCCAAACCCACTTGTCCATTGGGATACTACCTCAGTTTACATGACTTACTCATCAAGCGAACACGAGGGTCCTGGGTTTGGTATTGAACAGAGCTACTCTAGTTCCAGTGGAAGTAGAAGTAAAGTTATGAAAAGTAGTAAATCTAGTACAAGTACCAAGAGTGTTACCAAGTGAGTGATTTACATTTATAGGGGTAGGTGTAGAAAGTAGTGGTATGTGTAGAGGGGTATGGGTAAGTGTAGAGGGTAGTGGTCTGTGTAGAGGGGTATGGGTAAGTGTAGATGGTAGTGGGTCTGTTTAGAGGGTAGGGGTAGATGTATAAAATAGGGGTAGATGTAGATGGTAGTGGTCTGTATAGAGGATAGGGGTAGGTGTGGAGGGTAGGGGTAGGTGCGGAGGGTAGATGCATATGTAGAGGGTAGTGGTATGTGTAGAGGGGTATGGGTAAGTGTAGATGGTAGTGGGTCTGTTTAGAGGGTAGGGGTAGGTGTGGAGGGTAGTTGCATATGTAGAGGGTAGTGGTATGTGTAGAGGATAGGGGTAGGTGTGGAGGGTAGGGGTAGGTGCGGAGGGTAGGGGTAGGTGCGGAGGGTAGTTGCATATGTAGAGGGTAGTGGTATGTGTAGAGGATAGGGGTAGGTGTGGAGGGTAGGGGTAGGTGCGGAGGGTAGTTGCATATGTAGAGGGTAGTGGTATGTGTAGAAACTAAGTACATTATCTATCATAAAGATAACATTTTATTACAGAAGAAAGACATCCACCACATCATTATCTTCAGACCAATCAATTGATGATTCTGAATTCCCTACTATAAGAGGTTTGGTATCAAGACAGAAACACTTTGCATGAACTAAAATCACTTATCAACAGATGAAGAGAGTGCACCCTCTCTTCCCTTAATTAGAGTTTAACTTAATTATATCAAATTTATAATTATAATGATGAATTTATGTGTAATATAGTGTATAGTTTAAGATTATTAGATTAATACATGATTATACTGTAACTCAATAATGAAGCAATGGATTAAAATCCTACTGAAACCCTAGTGAGTACCCTAGTGAGAACCCTAGTGGAAACCCGTGAGAACAATGGTGAAAACCCTAATGAAAACCCTAATGATAACCCTACTGAAACACAAATAAAAACCTCATGAAAACCCTAGTGAAAACTTTATTGAAACCCTAGTGAGAACCCTAGTGGAAACCTTAATGAAAACCCTAGTGAGAACCCTACTGAACCCTAGTGAAAACCCTTGTGAAAAGCCTGGTGAGAACCAAAATGAAAACCCTAGTGAAAACCCTAATGAAAACCCTAATGAAAACCCTAGTTAGTTAGTTAGAACCCTAGTGAAAAATATAGCAAGAACTATACTGAAACCCTAGTGAAAACCCTAGTGAGAACCCTACTGAAACCCTAACCCTACTGAAAACTCGTGAGAACACTACTGAAACCCTAATGAAAACCCTAGTGAAAACCCTAGTGAAAACCCTATGGAAACACAAAAAACCCCTAGTGAGAACCCTAGTGAGAACCCTAGTAAAAACCCTAGTGAAAACCCATGAGAACAATGGTGGAAGCCCTACTGAAACCCTAGTGAGTACCCTAGTGAGAACCCTAGTGGAAACCCGTGAGAACAATGGTGAAAACCCTAATGAAAACCCTAATGATAACCCTACTGAAACACAAATAAAAACCTCATGAAAACCCTAGTGAAAACTTTATTGAAACCCTAGTGAGAACCCTAGTGGAAACCTTAATGAAAACCCTAGTGAGAACCCTACTGAACCCTAGTGAAAACTTTTGTGAAAAGCCTGGTGAGAACCAAAATGAAAACCCTAGTGAAAACCTTAATGAAAACCCTAGTTAGTTAGTTAGAACCCTAGTGAAACCAAGAAAACTATAGCAAGAACTATACTTAAACCCTAGTGAAAACCCTAGTGAGAATCCTACTGAAACCCTAATGAAAACCCGTGAGAAAAACCCTAGTGAAAACCCTACTGAAACTTTAATGAAAACTCTAGTGAGAACCCTACTGGGACCCTAGTGAAAAGCTTACTGGAACCCTAGTAAAAACCCTCATGAAACCCCTGGTGAGAACTGTAGTGAGAATCCAACTGGAACCCTAGTGAGAACCCTAGTGAAACCCCAGTGGAAACTGAAAACCCCTCCATGAACCCTAATAAAAATCAGTGAAAACCCTAGTAAGAACCTTAGTGAAAACACTAGTAAAAACCCTACTGGAACCCTAGTAAAAACCTTAGTAAAATCCTAGTGAGAATCCTAGTGAAAACCCTGTTGAAAACCCTACAGAACCCTAGTAAAAACTAGTGAAAACCTTAGTAAGAACCTTAGTGGAAACCGATGAGAACCCTAGTAAGAACCTTAGTGAAAACCAATGAAAACCCTAGTGAGAACCCTAGTAAAAACCCTAGTGAAATTCTAGTGAGAACCCTATTGAAACTCTAGTGAAAACCTGACAACTCTAGTAAAAACCCTAGTAAAAGGTAAAAACCCTAGTGAAAACCGGTGAGAATCAGTGAAAACCCTAGAGAGAACCCTAGTGAGAACCCTACTGGGACCCTAGTGAAAAGCTTACTGGAACCCTAGTAAAAACCTCATGAAACCCCTGGTGAGAACTGTAGTGAGAATCCAACTGGAACCCTAGTGAGAACCCTAGTGAAACCCCAGTGGAAACTGAAAACCCCTCCATGAACCCTAATAAAAATCAGTGAAAACCCTAGTAAGAACCTTAGTGAAAACACTAGTAAAAACCCTACTGGAACCCTAGTAAAAACCTTAGTAAAATCCTAGTGAGAATCCTAGTGAAAACCCTGTTGAAAACCCTACAGAACCCTAGTAAAAACTAGTGAAAACCTTAGTAAGAACCTTAGTGGAAACCGATGAGAACCCTAGTAAGAACCTTAGTGAAAACCAATGAAAACCCTAGTGAGAACCCTAGTAAAAACCCTAGTGAAATTCTAGTGAGAACCCTATTGAAACTCTAGTGAAAACCTGACAACTCTAGTAAAAACCCTAGTAAAAGGTAAAAACCCTAGTGAAAACCGGTGAGAATCATAGTGAAAACCCTAGAGAGAACCCTAGTGAGAACCCTACTGAGACCCTAGTAAAAACCCTACTGGAACCCTAATAAAAACCTAGTGAAAACCAGTGAGAACTCTTAGTGAAAATCGTGGTAAAAACCCTACACGAACCCTAGTGAAAATCCTAGTAAAAACCTTAGTGAAAACGCTAGTGAAAACCCTACTGGAACCCTAGTAAAAACAACCAGTGAGAACCCTAGTAAAAACCTTAGTTGAAACCAGTGAGAACTCTAGTAAGAACCTTAATGGAAACCAGTGAGAACCCTGGTAAGAACCTTAGTGAAAACCTAATGAAAACCCTAGTAAACACCCTAGTAAAATTCTAGTGAGAACCCTATTGAAACCCTAGTGAAAACCTAAGAACTTTAGTAAAAACCCTAGTAAAAAGTAAAAACCCTAGTGAAAACCATTGAGAACCCTAGTGAAAACCCTACTGAAACTAGACCTAATGAAAACTTTAGTGAGAACCCTACTGAGACCCTAGTGAAAACCCTACTAGAACCCTAGTAAAAACCCTCATGAAAACCCTAGTAAGAACTGTAGCAAGAATCCTACTGGAACCCTAGTGAGAACCCTAGTGAGAACTCCGTATCTAAACCCTAGTGGAAACCAGTGAGAGCCCTAGTGAGAACCCTAGTAAAAACCTTAGTGAAAACCAATAAAAACCCTAGTGAGAATCCGTCAGAACCCTAGTAAAAACCCTAATAAAATTCTAGTGAGAACTCTATTGAAACCCTAGTAAAAACCTGTGAGAACTTGAGGTTTTCACTAGGTTTTTAGTAGGGTTTTTTGTAGGGTTCTCACTAGGGTTTCCTAGGGTTCTCACTAAGGTTTCAGTAGGGTTTTTTTAGGGTTCTCACTAAGGTTTCAGTAGCATTTTCAGTAGGGGTTTCACTAGGGTTTCACTAAGATTTCAGTAGGGTTCTCAAGAGTTTTCACTTGGGTTTCAGTAGGGTACTCACTGGGGTTTTCTAGGGTTTTCACTAGGGAAACCCTACTTACCTACCTAGACTAAGTGTAGTACCAACTATGGCCTACATGTACATGAAGCATGAACCCCATACAATAGTTGTTCATAGTTCCATTTCTTTAAATAAAAAGTAATTCAATTAGAAAACTACTCACAAAGACACAAAATAATCTGTTCTTATTATACAAGTTATTAACATACATGTAAAGTAATTTTATCCCGAGACCTATAATGTACATGGGAATGTGATCTTCATTTTGGGTTCAGTTTTTGGAAGCTAAAGGTAATACAGATCCTTTTTTGCTTGACTTGTCTTCCTCAAAACGTTTTATTGTTCTGTTTAACTTTGAGACAGTTGTTTTAAGTTGAGCAATTTCCTATACAACATGGATGAATGGATGAATGAATGGATATCCGGATGTATAATGGATGAATAAATGGATATCCGGATGTATAGATGGATGGGTGGATGGATACATGGATGAATACATGGATGGATGGATGGATGGATGGATGGATGGATGGATGGATGGATGGATAGAAGGTATTAACTTGTTTCAGTGATACATTCTCTTCCTTTATTTTTTTCACATGTTGTATCTTCTGTTTATGATTTTGATGTCCAAATAGTTTAGCATACATTTCACTGACTCTCTCAATCTGTCAAAACACACAAAAAAGATCCACTTAATTAGTACTTACATATGTACATGTAAATAATAATAGTTGTTAGTTGGGTTCAATTAACAATTACTCTTCAGTACTTTACATATAATGATGACTTTATATGTAATATAGTACTTAGTTTAATATCATAAGATTAATACATGATTATACTGTAACTCAACATCTTATGTGTACTGTAGTGTATAATGTCATACCGTATGATGTAACTTAATAACGAAATGTACATACTATAGTGTATAGTTTAATGTTATAAGGTTAATACATGATTATACTGTAACTCAATAATGAAGCAATTGCAACGGATTGAAATTTGACATACATAAGGATATGGTTACTATGGTACTTGGTTACTATGGTAACACTCACTTCAGATTGTGCTAGTGTGGTTTGTGATAATAGTAACTGATTAATATCTTCTAATCCATCAATCTGGTCCTGTGTGTGTGTGTGTGTGTGATATTCATCGAGTAGAATTCAAATTGTCTGATTTACCTGGAATGGTTGCCATTTCTTCATTAAATCATTATAATCGGATGATATTTGCTCCTTCTCTACTTGTAATCTGTGAGATAGTATTTATGTGTTCATTAGTTTGTGTATATTCATTGGTCTATAGTCTGTATGTATGTATGTACGTGTGTCACTGTGTAGTGTGTGAGATGTCCTTTTTAATCACCTCACAATCTCTTCTTCTAGCTGTCTGATTTTCTCAGAGGTATCAACATCCAATCTGTAGAAAAATTATTTATAATTAGGCAGATACTTCCCCACACTCCATCCATCCAACTACCATATATATTCTAATTATATGAAAATCATGAACCGAAGACTTAAAACAACTATACTCACTTAACAATCTTCATGTGAACTCTGCTATCATCAGTTTCATCAGTACTGGAGCTTCTAAAACATTAGAGACATATTTTGTGAAATACAAAAGGCAGGATCCAAACCATATTATGAGTATGAGAGATGCAACTGGTGATGTCACTTCTTAATAGCTCTATCAGACAACTGGGAGGGGAGGGGCTGTGAGGAAGTGCACACCCCCTTCCTTCATAATACTGCTCAGCTCATGTAAATGGGAGGGGCTGTGAGGAAGTACACACCTCCTCAGCTCATGTAACTGGGAGGGGAGGGGTTGTGAGGAAGTGCACAACCCCTTCCTTCATACTGCTTAGCTCATGTAACTGTCTTGTTGCATTTATATATGCCCAAACTTCCTTTAAATGCTCTGCCTGCATTAGGCACATATTGAACTACTCAAAGAAAATTGTAAATGAATTCTATAGACAAGTCATATTTCAGGTACAGTGGGCGTGGCTCCATAAGCAAAGACAATTGACCACACCCATAACAACTAATATTTCTTCCTCTTGATATTCATTAACACGATTACATTTCATGTTTCACTCACTGAGTGGATTGTTTCTGTAGATCTTGTACTTTCTTTTCTAGTGTTAAAACTTGATCTTCAGATCTATTTAACATGCGATAATGAGTTATATACATTATACATACATTAATTATGATAGATCAATTAATTAAAATACAATTTATTAATTAATTAAAATACTTACAATTTAAGTTTGGAATTTAATTCTTCTATTGCTTCTCTGGAAAAGAAATGGACGAATAAATGATAAAGAGAACAAATAGATAGATAGATAGATACAAGTAGATAGATAGATGGACTGATAGATGGATGAATGGACACATACTTGTCACTATCCCTCTCTGATTCCATTAGATGTATTTGAGAACTACATTTTTCTATTTTATCTTTAAGTTTATTTACTTCTTTGTCTTTGGTATGTCTAAAAGGAGTGATGGATGGTTGGTTGAATGGATGGATGGATGGATGGATGGATGGATGGATGGATGGATGGAGGATGGTTGAATGGATAGATGGATGGATAGATAGATGGATGGATGGTTGGATGGATGGTTGAATGGATGGATAGATAGATGGATAGATAGATGGATGGATGGATGGTTGAATGGATAGATGGAAGGATAGACAGATAGAATCTAGAGAGATGTCTGGATAGATAGATATACTTGGTTGTTTCCACAGTCTTTTCCAAATCTTCCATTTGTCTAGTCCATTTTTGCTTCACTTGTTCGAGTGTCTTCAGTTCTTTACGAGATGAATCTCGTTCAGAAATTAGCTTTCGCAATTCCTTATCTTTCTCCCTGACAGAAAAAAAATATATATATATAATTATAAATTTGAGCTAGTTATCAAAGAGTTAATGCTGTTAGTGACAATATAATCATA
>OX345652.1:4285873-4390873 GCA_947044365.1 Petrosia ficiformis | reverse complement strand
TGAATATACCTGTTTTTCCAGTTCTGCCACTCTACCAGTAGGAGGCTCTTGGGAAGACAGAGATTTATTAATTTTCGGCTTTACTTTACTACCTGGTCTCTTCTGTGAATTCTATATGCAATATGTGATGATTATACATGTGTACATATGTACATGTATGTATGTACTACATGTATGTATGTATGTATGCATGTATATATGTATGTATGTATGTATGTATGTATGTATGTATGTATGTATATGTATGTATGTGTATGTATGTATGTATATATATGTACATGTATGTATGTATGTATGTATGTATGTATATATGTATGTACATGTATTTATATGTAAGCATGTACAATGTATGTATGTATGTATGTACATGTACATGTATATATAATATCTTACGGGAATTGGTAGGTTATCTACAGGTGGATCAGAACCTAAGCAAAAATATACATTATAGTACTCATTAAATATTCATGAATAATTATGGTACATAATACATGTATAATTATAATTATATGTAATCTCGAATATCAAATTACCGGTAGGTGAGGTATGTCTAAATCTGTCAGATTTATCAAATGTTCCTGTTTCATTGAGTAGCCCTCCACTAACATTGTAGGCTCCGACTGGAGGAATTATCTGCTCTGAGATAATATTGGTGTATATATATATTGATCATACTAATCGTGTTGTAAAATATATATATACATTATATATATACATACATAACTTGCACTCAATGACCCAGCAAGCATATTAGTATACTACATATACAGTTACACACCTACCTGGCTCCTTAAACCTTTCTGATTTGGAAAACATCTCCAACACTCGCTGACACCCTGCAATGCATGCATGCGCTAACTATGGGTGTGGTGTACGAAAATGGCTGCCAGGGTGGTGAGTTTGATTAGACTAGCTGGTACAAGTAGCCAGACTTTGAGATTTCCTGTGCTGAGACCACAGTGGAGATTATATTCAGAACAGTCAGTGAAGTATGATAGTGATTATTATACAAATGTAAGCAATAATAGCAGTCCTTATACCTTTAATAAGATAATATATATATATATATATATATATATAATTATATATATAATTATATATTAATTTTATATATATATAAACTTATACTTACAATTTGCAGCTGGTCAAAAAGAATCCAGTGGTTGTATTCATGAAGGGAACACCATCTTCTCCAATGGTACATATATAATTATATATATATGTTTGTAGAAGGATGGCTGGTGTAATTTGTAGCCCTGTATTTGCCTCTAGCACTGTACGTGTTTGAAATGCAACACCTGTCAAAACCATCATTAAGATATATTGTCCCTGGTAACAATTAGGTCTGTATGCATAAAGCAAGCGCGACCTACCTCCCCTACTAAAGACAATAATACATTTATAAATCATTTACCTAAAGAGGGTAATTATGAATTAGGATTTCCACAAGTAACTTCCTCACGATATGCAGTGAACCAGGTGTACAGACACTGGTACAAGTGCAGGCGTCACAGCAACTTATAAATGATTATACATTATCTCTTTTAGTGTGGTTTTAGTCGACTTGTTGTTCAAATACTTCACATGCATGGTGAGTCAACAGTCACTTTGTACATGTATGTATGCATGCAAGCATGTACATGTATGTATGAATGTACGTATGTATGTGTACATGTATATATATACTGTACAAGTATATGTATGTATGATATAACTATGTACATGTAGGTGTAGATGAATATGATCATCATGATGTATTACAAGACATCGAATTTAAAGAAGGCATGAAGTCATTTTCGTAAGTTGAACGAACTCAAGACTAATATTTATCAAGTCTTCTTGTCAGACACCATCAACTGTCCATGTGCCTTTTGACAATCTCATGTCTACTAGGGATTTGTTTACAGTTGGAGTGGGGACAGTATGTGAATGGGTTGGAATGTGGGGACAGTATGTGAATGGGTTGGAATGTAGGGACAGTATGTGAATGGGTTGGACTGTGGGGACCCCAAACTTACACTTAAGTAAGTTTGGGAATGAGACTCTTCTACTAGGGGCTCAAGTGTTATAATGCTATCTTTGGTTCCTAGTTAACATGTCCTATCATTTGTGTTTCCATAGCAACTGGCCTACATTTCCTCAAGTGTATATGAAAGGGGAGTTAGTGGGTGGGGCTGACATCTTGTTACAGTTACATCAAAATGGAGAGCTAATTGAAGAATTGGAGAAACTGGGTCACAGATCAGCGCTACTAGATGATAAACACAATGAAAAATAAACAGTGTTTTTAAATGTCAAATCTCATTATAAAAGTTGTAATATATTGAATCGAGTCAATTGACACATACCATGCATCATTAAAAGAAATTATGATTGGTAATAATCAATTCATACATAATTATGTACATATAAAATAATTATGAATGTACACATACTTAGTTATTTACATACATGTACATATACATACATACATACATACATATACATACATACATACATACATACACACATACATACATACATACATACATACATACACACATACATGCATACATGTACATAATACATACATACATACACACACACATACATACATACATACATACATACACACACACATACATACATACATACATACATACATACACACATACATGCATACATGTACATAATACATACATACATACACATACATACATATACAAACATACATACATATATACATACATACATACGTACATACATACATACATACATACATACATACATACAACGTCATGGTACGTATGTGAGCTAATTTTCAAAAAGATACCTTCTCACGAAAAACTCATTCGTAGTACATGTATATAAATTGAATGATTCTAGATCAATGGCCATACCACATTACCATGCTTAGTACATACTACACTTGCCTAGCTTAAACCACTGAAGGCAGTATTAAGCTAGGACATTATAATACACAATACAATGTAATATGAGAGTGTATATATTAACTAGACTGTAATGATTGTAGAGCTCCCTAACTTGGGGTTATAAACAGTGAATTTGAAAGAGGAGAATCCATGAGTTGCTCCACCTAATTGATATTAATTATTATAATGACTTGTACTCTTTATTAAATAAGAATAATAAAAAAACATTTTAATAAACGCTAAATTTTAATTAGTAAGGTTGAAAGAGGAAAATGAACAATGATGGTAACTACTAGGAATCAAACCTTATTAAAGTTCATTTTCTATGTGAAGTGAAATTATTAAAGTATTAACTTTAAATGAAAAAATGTGTAGCGATGTCAAAACCACAAAAGCACAAACAAGATTGGCTTAGCCACAAAATTAAACTAACCACTTCCTACATGTAACTATATACCAGTGTCTCTGATGGTGCACCATTGGCTCAAAGAGCTTCTTATTTGGCACTGCACAGTTCTCTCTTTGGACCAGTTGGCACAGTTAATTATGATTATATTGTCACTAACAGCATTAACTCTTTGTTAATTGGCTCAAGATGTATTCCCAATGGCGCACACACTAATCATTGTTGAGCCAATTTTGCCCATTTGCTTCAAAACATATCAAAAAGCTGATATATACATGTATATTCTCCCATCTCACCATAAGATCCATTAATGTTCACAGCAATTAGAGCCCCCGAGTAATTAGGATAATAACGAGTTATATGATCCAACGATTCTTGAGCAGCTTGTGATGGGGAAGTCCCATTTCTCATGTTTTGAACTGTCCGATATCTGATGAAAATGTGATAATCACCATAGCAACAGCATATGTATATGCATTATTAGTGTAGACAGTAATTACTGACTGTAGAATTAGGTAATTACTGTTACCATATGGTGACATTTTAACTGTGGAAGCAGCAGTGATTAACAAGGAGGATTTCCTGTTCTAAGGAAAAGTTTAAAGATAGGTGATAATCGCCATAGCAACAGTATCTTGAACACTACTGTGATGTTCAATTGACAAGTACAGCAATTACTGTCAAAACTACTGTTGAACTACTGTAGTGTGGAAATGAAACTACTGAGTAATTACTGTACTGTGTGGTGAATTTTTATTGACATATACTGTATCTACAAAAATTAATGTCGTTGAAAATTTTAAAAAGATAGGAGATAATTGCCATAGCAACAGGATCATAGGATAATTATGTATCTTAACATAAAACACATCATGGACTTACGAAGGAAGAAATCTCATCATGATATCCCCATCACCTGTGGCTGCAGCTCCTCCTATACCCTTTTCAACATAGCAACCAGCGCCAGCAATAGGGGAATCCCCTACTCTCCTGTGTAATAAGTCATTAATAAATTACTCCCATCCATTACTCCCCTGTGATTAATATACTACTCAGAAATAGGGGGAAATATTTATTATCATGTGTTGTTAGCTATAACTATAAATAAAACCCCTTTTAGTAAGGTATTGTGAGTTAACTATAACTATAACTAAAACCTCTTTTAGTAAGGTATTGTGAGTTAGCTATAACTATAACTAAAACCTCTTTTAGTAAGGTATTGTGAGTTAACTATAACTATAACTAAAACCTCTTTTAGTAAGGTATTGTGAGTTAACTATAACTATAACCAAAACCTCTTTTAGTAAGGTATTGTGAGTTAACTATAACTATAACTAAAACCTCTTTTAGTAAGGTATTGTGAGTTAGCTATAACTATAACTAAAACCTCTTTTAGTAAGGTATTGTGAGTTAACTATAACTATAACTAAAACCTCTTTTAGTAAGGTATTGTGAGTTAACTATAACTATAACCAAAACCTCTTTTAGTAAGGTATTGTGAGTTAGCTATAACTATAACTAAAGCCTCTTTTAGTAAGGTATTGTGAGTTAACTATAACTATAACTAAAGCCTCTTTTAGTAAGGTATTGTGAGTTAACTATAACTATAACTAAAATTGTGATAAACTAGACATACTATAACTAAACAATAGTAGCCTCTTGAACGTATTGTACTGACAATGCATATTATTAATTCCAATCTTTCTATTAAACATTTAATTAATTAATTAATCACCCTGGTATCTTGTGATTAAGACCATTAGTCGTTGTACCACATGCTATTTTACCATCTTTATCTATAACTATCATCCCTAGAAAATAATGAGTGTAATATGACATGTTATGACATGTTATGACATGTTATGACATCACTGATACACATTGACATGTACGACATATTATGACATGTATGACATTATGACATGTTATGACATGTTATGACATATTATGACATGATGAAATGTTATGACATGTTATGACATGATGACATGTTGTGACATATTATGACATGTTATGACATATTATGACATGTTGTGACATGTTATGACATGTTATGACATATTATGACATGTAAAACGTGTTATGAAATACATATATGTATGTATATGTAGGTATAGTTATTATTATAATACCTATTGTGTCATGATTCTGTCTGTTCAACAGATGAGTTTCTGTTTCTCTCCATCTATTTCTGCATTAAATAGAGAGAAGATAATTTCCACACATCACTTACAAACAAAATACCTTGTGGGTGTCATGTGACGCAGGTTCTTTGGTTTGTATGGTCCACAGTGTTTAGTTGGATCTGGAGTGACAGTCTGAAAGTTTAGAATTATGAGAATCAGGTTAGAGTTATGAGAACGAGGATTAGAGTTATGACACTGAGGATGAGGGTGAAGATTGCAGTTGAGAATGAGGATAAGAGTTATGAGAATGCCTGATTCCCAAAAAATTAGTCCCGAGACTCATACTGTCTCAGTTTCTGACTTATGATCAATTTATAATTTGACATTCTCAATGTAGTTATTAGAATGTAGATAAGAGTTACATAATTACGGGAATGAGGATTGGAGTTATGAGAATGAGGATTGAAGTAATGAGAATGAGGATTGGAGTAATAAGAATGAGGATTGGAGTAATGAGAATGAGGATTGGAGTAATAAGAATGAGGATTGGAGTAATGAGAATGAGGATTCCACATACATGTGGGTTCCAGTAATTAGGTTGACAACTGTTATTCTTCCATTCTTCCCATTCTTCTCTGAAAGAAAGAGGAAATAAGATGTTCATTATAATTATAATAATTATTAAACGATCTGAAATTACTTGTGTGCTGACAGATACTAAACCTTAATTAAATGTAGAGCCAAGTGCAGAGTTTTTGATAACTTTTGAAGCATGGGCCAAATTGGCTCAACAATGGTTAGTGTGTGTGCCATTGGGAATACATCTTGAGCCAATTAACAAAGAGTTAATGCTGTTAGTGACAATATAATCATAATTAACTGCGCCACTGGCCAAAAGAGAGAACTGTGCAGTGCCAAATAAGAAGCTCTTTGGGCCAATGGTGCACCATATGAGCTTATCAAAAACAGTGGCTGGTGATGTTGACACTTATGAGATCCAATTAATAAATATTGTAATTGTTGTATACGATTATGTATCCTTAAAGTGAGGTAATAGTTACTTCAAGTAAACACTAAATTCTAACTAATAAGACTGAAAGAGGAAAGTGAAAAATCCTGGTAGTCACTGGGAATTGAACCCCGGGCCACTGACTTCATTTCAGTCAACAACCATTAGCACTTCATAATCCTTTATGTACACTGCACAAGTGGTGCTCAGAGGTACGTGAGAGCACTGGTTTATTTTCTCTACCTAACAGACATTCAGAAACTAATTCACTATTAGATTTAGTAAAATGGAAATTTGTTTGTTTGTGATATTAAAATATTCTAAATAAGAATATCGTAATATCACGATTCATTGAGATATAAATAATTGTGACTTCTGCTCTTATTTATATGCACAAAATTGGTTGCTATGGTAACACAGTCATGTGACTGAGTGATAACATACTTTGATTTGGTTGTATGTAAGTCATTTTCTTCGAATCCCATTTGTTTAGCAAAGTCTGTTGCTATTGATAAATAGATAAAAAGATATACATTATATTAATGAATGGATGGATAGATGGATGGATAGATACATGGATGGATGGATGGATAGATCAATGAATGGATGGATAGATGGATGGATAGATAGATGGATGGATGGATGGATAGATCAATGAATGGATGGATAGATGGATGGATAAATACATGGATGGATGGATGGATAGATCAATGAATGGATGGATAGATGGATGGATAGATACATGGATGGATGGATGGATAGATAGATCAATGAATGGATGGATAGATGGGATGGATGGATACATGGATGGATGGATGGATAGATCAATGAATGGATGGATAGATGGATGGATAGATACATGGATGGATGGATGGATAGATCAATGAATGGATGGATAGATGGGATGGATGGATACATGGATGGATGGATGGATAGATCAATGAATGGATGGATAGATGGGATGGATGGATACATAGATGGATGGATGGATAGATCAATGAATGGATGGATAGATGGGATGGATGGATACATGGATGGATGGATGGATAGATCAATGAATGGATGGATAGATGGGATGGATGGATACATGGATGGATGGATGGATGGATGGATAGATCAATGAATGGATAAACAGATGAATGGATAGATGATGGACGAGTAGATAAATGGATGAATGGACGGAAGGATAAATGAATAGATAGATGAATGGATAGATGGATTGAATTGATAAAGGAATGGATCATCTAATTCCAAATGGTATAGGAATGAGACTATAGTATTTGATTCCAAATGGTATAGGAATGAGACTACATACTGCTAGAGTTAGTTGTAGAGGTAAGTAATTTCAACAACACAATTAATTTACTTACCAAGATCTCCTACAAGTAAGGTAGTTGAAGTATACTTCATGACACTTCTGGCCACTGATATAGCCAATTTGATCCTACGCAGACAGCCTACCGAACCCACATCATGTGTTTCTCTGTTAGTATACTGTCATGTGACTGTCATGTGATTTATTATGTACTTACCCATCCATGATCATAGCATCTAATGTTGTTTCGCTACTTTCATCAGGACTTCAAAATAGGAAGAATATATATACATATATACATGTATATACATAGTTATACATGCAATCATACATGCATAACTACATGTACATACATACATACATACATACATACACGTATACATGTAACTACATAAATATGTACATACAATACATGTTGTTGTTGTTGTTGTTGTTGTGTTTCCATGGAGATTGCTCTCCATCGGTAGGTCATTGAAATGATCATGAGTGAGTCATACATACATACATACACATGTACATATGTACATACATGTACATGTACACACATATATACATGTACACACATATATACATACATACATACATACATACATACATATATACTACACACACACGTACGTACGTACGTACGTACATACATACATACATACATACATACATACATACATACATACATACATACATACACACACACACACACACACACATACATACATACATACATACATACATTAGTGAATAAATCTTACCTTCCTCCGTATCCTACACTACCATCACACTGATCAATTTCACACTGACTACAGCCTTTTTCAATAGCATCTAAATATGATCCTCCATCTTGTATTGTGGATACAGCTGAATTAATTAACAAATTACAAATAAGACATACATGTATAACTGGTTTGTTACTAAATGTTATGTACATATGTGTATGTACGTACGTACGTATGTGTGTGTCTGGGCATATGTATGTATGTATGTATGTATGTATGTATGTATGTATGTATGTGTGTATGTATGCATGCATGTATGTATGTATGTATGTGTGTATATATGTATGTATGTATGTATGTATGTATATACATGTATGTATATATTCATTACCTTTCTTGTTTGCATCTACAAATGGCCATGTATTGATAATCACAGGTAGAAGATCACTTGAGTCTCCATTGGTATTCACAGGAATGGAGGAAAGAACTACCACAAAACAAAGAATCTTCATTTAATGTAAGTTTTTATAAGCCACACCCACATAATAGTAGGAATTAGGGAAAAAAACATCAGAGATGCTAAGAACATGGATATTCTTCACTTTTGGCGGTTTCTTCACAGCCTGTTACAGTAATGCTGTCAGGCTATATCCATTACTGAGAAGTTAGTCTTAAAAGACATATATGTATAAAATTACATATATATATATATATATATATATTTATATATTATATATATATATATATATATATATATATATATATGTCTTTGTTTGTATGAATTATCTATGTGGTCATTACTTTCCGTCCAGAACCACAGCTACACATAACATGCACAGGTGTAGCTTGTTGCCTCGGTTACCTAGCTCATCGATATGAAGAAAATTCAGAAGAGAGAGTACGTATGTTACTGGAGAAACATCGTCATGCACCTGTACAGTGGGCATCTTTAGCAAACAAGTAAATAGATGTATATACGTTAAAAGGCTTACGGCCAAATTGTATATGTGGATTTATGTTTACATATGTAGTGATGTATATATGTATTGGGGTGTGGTATATGTATAACCGCTCCCCTTCTTTAGGTAGCAGTACAGTGATATTGAGGATTAGGACTGATGACTATATATATATATATAACTATATGTTATTGACAATTATAGTGTATGTACATGTATTATTCATTTGCGAATTGATTTGTTGAAAAAATGAGAAAACTACAACAGAAAAACATTACAAGTATTTCGGAATGGTTACCATGACAATCAATAAGAATGGTTTCCAAAACAGTCATTAGAAGAGTCACTAGAACAGTTACTAAAGTGATTACGAGATCTCCAGAACAGTCCCTGAAACAATTATACTAAATCGAGATATAGTAAACCAATTCTGGTAATCGTTCTGGTAGTCGATTTGTTAATCCTTCTGGTAATCATTCTAGTCCCTACATCTTTCAATTTATTGAAAATGTTACACTGTATGTGTGTTGGTGTGTGGTTTAATAATCTCAACATAATAGGGATCATAGTGATATGTGGGACTGAGGATTGAGAGTATAATAAATTATAATAAATTATAATTATGGATATATAATGTGTCTATGTATGTATATGTGTACAATTACCATTCATAACAAATTAATTTGTGGAAAAATGAGAAAAAGAAAAACAGGAAAAAATTTACAAGTATATATCATGTAGGGATGTATCCTAGCAACAGTTATTTCAAGATGGACTTCTTGATTTTGATCGCTTCTTTTCTTTGGATGTTCGATGGGTAGATTCATCAGGGGTGTGGCTACGATGACGTCTGCTGCTTCGTTCATGTCTCCTATCATCTTTTCTTCTCTATTATAAATAATATAGATATAATTTGAACATGTGACTAAATGTTTTAAAAAGGACTATAAAATGAACTGATAGACTATAAAATGAACTGATACATCAACAGTAGGACAAATGTATAATATATTATACATGTACATGTAATATACATGTACATGTATAATACATGTACATGTATATTACATGTACATCCTATATAATACAAGGAGTGTTAAGGGTGGTTCACATAATGACACAATACCTTGTATCACGTCAATGTGTTGTATTGTAAACACAATATGCATCCTTTAACACTGTGAGATGCAACATGAGGATAGGTTATCTTTGTGTCAGCTGTGTTGTGTTTGACCAATCAGTTCTCAGAATGGACGCAACGCAAGTAATTAATGTGAACCCAGCCTTAAGTATTTTAGGTAAAAAGGTCCCATCTGGTTAGCTAGGGTTCCAAGAAAAGGTTCATGTTCTTGTTAACTTACATGTTCTCTTCTATCTTTCTCATGTCTATCACTTCTGCCTCTCTCTCTATCTTTCTCACGATCTCTATCTCTCTCGCGATCTCTTTCTCTCTCCCTATCTCTTTCTCTGTGTTCCCTATGTCTGTGATGACGATCACGAGATCTGGAGCGACCTCTGTGTCGAGACCTTTCATATCTGTCTTTTTCTCTGTCGCGATTCCTTCGATACCTGAGGAAAAGGTAGAACAAGATTGATGTGGTATCTCAAAGATTAGTTATATGCTATGCGTCCATGTTGGCCAATTTCTATATGTACTATATGATCGCTCGTCATTCTGCTAATTTCTACACAGAGTTGACGAAATTCGGTATCTAAGAAGCTTAATAACAGTTCTTCCTGGACACCAGATTTCATTGACTTCCTACAGAGGGAATGGCGGGTGATTGAAGGTAACCAAATCATTTTGCAAGAAACTGTCCCTTTTTGAAAATTCAGCCACAAAAATTAATTTTAACTAAAATAGAATCACAATGAGAGAATCATTATAAATTCATGAAATATTGCCATGGAAACATGTAGATAAAGCTTCTTGTGTACTTAATGTGTAGTGCAGTTACCCAAATCACTCAATTTTTCAGCTGCAGTCCAAGTATGGTTACCATGGTGATTGAACCCACATGACACACATGCACTTTTAAAAATAAATTTATAATGAGCTCAGTTTCATCTCTAAATAGTACCTTCTCTCAACTGATGAGCTTTGAGAGCTACTGCTGCTATGGCTTGGGGACCGACTGCCATGATCATAATCTTGGGGAGGAGGATATCCATCAAGGAACTCTGGTGGTGGAGGACCTAGCGACGGATCCCATGGAGGAGGGAAGCCCATCATGTCAGGAGGAAGCATATGTCCAACACGATCATCCAAGTGCATGGGACCACGGGGATGTTCCCCTGGTAGTCCAAATGGAGGAGGCATTCCAGGAAATGGAGGTCGCATGTCACCTGTAGAGATAATGGTAGTGAAGAAATTAAAAAGTCTGCATAATGATCTCCAAATTAGGATGTGATGACTTCATAATTGTGGGGGCGTACTATACTAATGTCATAATGTTAATACGTGATTATACTGTAACTCAATAATGAAGCAATCGATTGAAAATTTAACATACACAAAAAAAAATGGAAAACGTAATCATATGAAAATGACGCAGGTAAAAAGATTGTTGGTCATTCCAAACTAAAATTATGAATATTTTTAGAGAATGTGTATCAAAATCATAATGGAATAATTAGTTATGTCACTTCTGAACACACCCCTTGTTACAAAATACTGAAATGAATATTATTGTGTCTTATATACATCATGTACCTGGCATTGGTGGAGGGAAAGGAGGCATACCGCCAGGCATATGTGGATGAAACCCAAAATCAGGAGGACGAAGAGGTGGAGGAGGTCCACCAGTCAACATTGCTGCCATAGCAGCAGCTGCAGCAACATCTTGATTCGAAGAAGGATGGAAATGAAGAGGTGGAGGTAGACCAGGAGCTAAGAGGAGACACAATTCATATGACAATCACATGAGTGATATGACAATCACCATGACTTACATGTATGTGACAATCACATGACTGATGTGACATTTACATGACTGATGTTACAATCACATGAGTGATATGAAAATCACATGACTCCTATGATATTGACACGACAATCACATGACTGACACTACAATCTGATGACATTCACATGACTGATATGAAAATCACATGACAGTAATAACACTTTGATGACATTCAGATAACAATTTTACATGGCAAGATGATGTAATAAAAATGTGATATGGGCATTCACATGACAATCACATGACTGTATGTGACAGTTTGATGATATTCACATGACAATAACATGATAATCAGATCACAACACATGACTATATTGAAAATCATATGACAATCATGTGACATTTTGATGATGTGATATATTGTCACATTACTATAATGATCACATGATCACTAGTCACATGACTCCATAACAAGGACTTACGAGGAAGTATAGGAGGTTTTTGAGATAAGATTGGATTAATAGGTAGTAAACTAGACTGACTGAAAATGAAATAGATAGATAGATTGATTGATAGATAGATAGATAGATAGATAGATAGATAGATAGATAGATAAATAGATAGATAGATAGATAGATAGATAGATAGATAGATAGGTAGATAGATAGATAGCTATTGTATAATTATAAATACCTATCAGGTGGAGGTGTACCAGTTTCATCAATTTTGTTCTCAGCAAACACTGTATCTGTGTCTATTGAAACAAATAAATAAAATTAACAACTCAGAGAGTTTGTTAGCGACAGGGTCAGTACAGTGAACTTAAAAATAATTTATCTTCAAAATAAATCTCTGAAAAGTCATGTGATCATGATAGCTAACCATTTCCATTCGTAGTGCCTAATACAGGTGCACTTTGGGTAGATGTAACAAAACCTAAACAAAATGGTGATTTATTTGTAACACTCTACTTAATACATATATGTGAAACAATATGTATGTGCTATTGTTGCATGTGGATTATATGTAAGTATGTATGTGTGTATGTATGTATGTATATATGTATGTGTATATGTATGTGTGTAGTATGTAAGTATGTATGTATGTCTGTATGTGTGTGTGTGTGTGTGTGTATGTATGTATGTATGTATGTATGTATGTAAGTATGTATGTGTGTATGTATGTATGTATGTATGTATGTATGTGTATATGTATGTGTGTAGTATGTAAGTATGTATGTGTGTAGTATATAAGTATGTATGTATGTATGTATGTACATATGTAAACATAATTATAGTCATACACAATAAAACTACATCATACAGAAATTGTTAGTCTCATTCCAAGTATTAGATGGTATAAGAATGAGACTATGGTACATGTATAGTAATTAGTTAGTCTCATTCCCAGTATTAGATGGTATAAAAATGAGACTATGTATATAAACCACACCTGTGGGTGTAACCATGGTTTGTTGGGCCATATGATCAGCCATAGTAGCAGCTGTTTCAAACGCTTGAAGATTCAAAGAATTTGGAGTGATTCCTGACGATACCTGAGAGAAAGGAGGTTTGTCCTTTCCATTTGATTCCATCATCATTAATTTTATAAAAGATATAATATAAATATAAATTTTTTTTTTGAGCGTGTAACTAAGCTCCACCCAATAATCTATATTGCCTAAAATCAGAGGAGGTTTCTATTTTAGGTCATGGGGTTAATTATGTGTTGATTCAGAAGTACGATATGTTTATACAGTGTAGCACATGACATTGATTAAATTCCGCAATCATGTGTAGTGACATGTGAACAACTTCCTAAAATGGTACAGAATTTAGTGCCTTTTGGCTCACACAAGAACACCTCGTATGTATATAATAGTGTTGATTTAGTATGACAATAATGACACTTTTAGTTATAGTTAATTAACTAAAACAATTTTAGGCTAACTAAAAAGTGTTTAGTTTTAGCTAACTGACTAAAAGTGAGCCAATTTTCATTTTAGTTAGTTATAGTTATTACAGTTGACTTGTAATTTAGTTAACTAAAAGTCACAATCCCTTACTAAAAGAGGTTTTAGTTATAGTTAACTAAAACAACACTAGTACATATGTACACAAATAAATTAATCTCAAACGATAGAATTTATGAGTTTAGTGAAGCAGTGAACTTAAATCGCTTGTATCTGTGCAAACAAAAAATTCAATCATTGTGAAATGTATACATGTAATATATATTCCATATGTATGTAGTATTATTAATACAGTACCTTTATGACATATACATGCATATAAACACATATACAAGTATCTACTTAGTTTAGTTAGCCTACTGCTCAGCCAAGTGGGTGTGAAGAAGTTGGTAATGCTTACAGCGAGTTTATTAAGCTGTGATACTTCGAATCTCATTTTCCGTTGTTTTTCACAATAGAGTCTCCAAGTTTCTTCCGTAAAACCATAATTGAAATAGTCAGTTATGTCTGCACCTGTTATATAAGAAATAATACCATATAAGGCATTGAAAAACATGATACATCTCTAGACAATATATACTCAGTGGAAGTGGAGGGTGGTGCAACTTGATTAAGTAAGTATCTGACGTACATGTATGACACAAGCATATATATATACATGTATATATAAGCTGGGAATTGGCTGAGATTCTAAAATCGACTTCAAATCAATAGATAATTTCTGTGTGTCACACTTCAGTGTTTTAGCTAGCCACAGAGGTGCTGACACAAAATCAAAGCATATTTGTGATTTAATTGGGTTCCTTTGACCACATCAAAGGGTGACCAGTACAGCATCTCTCTTTAGCTACTTGCCTGGAAGTCTCCATGGTTTGTCTGCTAATCCTTCAATGTCCACTTCGAGTAGCGGCACTCCATTTAACTGAGGCACAGCATCCAGATCAATTTTCTTTGTAGGGGGAGCCCCTTCATTACCTGCAAAAAAAAAAAATTTAAAAGTGAGTAATAACAGAGATTTGTAGTCTATTGATAAATATAATTATGTATGAGTCCTAATTTACAGGAAGAGACGTCATCTGCAAACTTTTAATCCAAATAAAAAAGATTGTTGGTCATTCCGTTATGAACATTTTTCTGAGTTCAAAGGTGAATGTGAATGACTTTTAAAAACATTCAATCAATCACTTTATAAATCAACTCATTTTAGTATCTAGGAAGTTAAACAATACCTGCAGCTCTTCCTGGATACCAAATTTTATTGACTTCTTGTACAAAATGGCTGAATGTTGAGCAATTGAGTGTAAGCCAGTGTTGTTGCTAAGCTCGTATGGCACGCCTCTGACACTCTCTAAGCAATTCCAGACGCAGTGATCAGTGCTCTGATGCGCCATTGCTATTAATTTTCAGAAAATTAATTGACTTTGATTGGGCGTTATTTAGAATACGTCTGCCTCGCTGTGTGCAATGGCTACGTGTTCCACTGTCCTTACCTGTTCCCGTGATCCAAAGCAGCTAAAATAGAGTTGCTTCGTTGCTTTAGAGTCCACTCAGAGTCAGGAAGTGAAAGTGACAGTCTTTAATAAGCTTATGAAATGTATATATATACATTTATGTAATTGTTAGCATTTATGATATTGTTTGGATGCTTTCCAGTTATTGTGTGACGCAACATAATCTTGTCAACTGGGTCAGACATAAAAAACATAACAATTTGACCCACATATGTAATTTCTTAGCAGCAACACTGGTGTAAGCATTTGATCAAAATTATTTTGCAGGAGAGTGTCCCTTCTCAAAAATTATGTCAGATATACATGTACAGTATATGTCAATAAAAAGTCACCATACAGTACAGTAATTTCTCAGTAGTTTCATTTCCACACTACAGTAGTTCAACAGTAGTTTTAACTATAATTGGTCTACTTGTCAATTCAACACCACAGTAGTGAGACAGTGCTTACTATACTATACTGACACTAGAACTAAGTACAGTACATGTATGTTTTCTCCAAACCTCCAGGTCCTGATAAAGAAGGCACACGGCCATATCCCTGTCTAGCATATGCTGAGGTTGGATTCAAAATCTCTCCTATTGTAATCTTAACATCATCTTCATCACTATCATCGCTTGCTTCTTCTTCATTTTCCTCTTCTTCATCCTTCTTGTCTTCGTTATCTTTATCCAGCTCATCCTATAAACAAACAAACAAAGTGTTTCATAAACAAACAAGAAATAAACAAAGTGTTTTATAAACAAACAAGAAATAAACAAAGTGTTTTATAAACAAACAAGAAATAAACAGTGTTTCATAAACAAACAAGAAATAAACAAAGTGTTTCATAAACAAACAAACAACAAATAAATAAACAAAGTGTTTTATAAACAAACAAGAAATAAACAAAGTGTTTCATAAACAAACAAACAAATACACACAAACTAACAGTATAATAAACAAACATAATTACAACAGTTAACTAGAAATGAATATCATCTACTTACCTTTTCTGATTCCGTTACTTTTGGTTGTAGTTCCGGTGCGGTTGAGACAATCTTTGTTGTCGGGATTTGAGATGGATCCCTGAACAATGACAGTTAACAGAACGAATAGATAGATGAATGAATCAATGAACAGATTGATGGGTAGATGAGTTAATGGATAGATAGATATATGTGTGTAAAGATGAATAGATATATGGATGGGAGATGAGTGGATGATGGATGGACAGGTACATTGTACATGTCGATGAGTGGATGAACAAAATAGTGAATGAACAGAATAGTGAATGAATTGATAGATAATACCAACATTTCATAAGGTCAGACCATTGCATATTTGTCATCAGAAAAGTGTGTATAAAAAAAACAAATGACACATCACATGACAAACAGATGATATCACATGACACACACAAGACCATTATAATTGTGCCTACAACCCGGCCTCACGGTCTTTCAATCATTCAACCCCTACGCCCATCAACAACAGATGAACATTAAGTAGGGGAAGTCAGTATCGCTTTTCGGATATATATCATTGACACTCAGGTAATGGTGTGTAACAAAATGATCACATGACATATAATGACAATCAAATGACAAAACAATGATTCATCACACTTCTATATCAGTATATACAAATCATCATTCCTTATGGAACTTGGAAAATGATATTTATTGAAACTGTAGTTTTCATTGTACAATGTACATCATGTATATTATATTTCATACATGTGATTAATTTCAGTATGATACCATTACATAAAAGTCATTCACGTTCACCACGACCTCATAAAAATGCTGATAACTTTAGTTTGAAATAACCAACTATCTTTTTACCTGCACCATTTTCATATAATTATCCTTCCCGTTCTATTTTGTGTATGTAAAATTTCAATCCATTGCTTCATTATTGAGTTACAGTATAATCATGTATTAACCTTATGACATTAAACTATACACTATATTACATATAAAGCCATCACATCCTAATTTTGAGGTCATATGAATGTAAACAGACATTATCACTTCTTCCCTGAAATCAAATTAACAATATACATACCCTAGCCCACTAACTGCTTCTATCTCATCTAAATCTGGTGTCCTTTCTCTATAGAAATACACAACAGTCAATATGAATACAAACTCGTGTATTTTCATCTCACTTCTTTATATTATCAACTGTCTTTTCGATAGTATCTTCTGTACGGGCTTCAGGACTCTTTACATCTTCTGTAGAATTAGCATTTTATAAACACTTGTATATGCATCTGTAATAATAACACTCACCATCATCTCCATAGAGCCAGCGGTCATCATCCATCGCATCATCTTCAGCCATTTTACCCTCCTTTATGCTATTCTATTTAATGCCCATTTACTACCACGTGGTGATTAATTAATACATGTAATTATAAAATGACACTCC
The DNA here is from genome assembly GCA_947044365.1 of Petrosia ficiformis. NCBI lineage: Eukaryota > Metazoa > Porifera > Demospongiae > Haplosclerida > Petrosiidae > Petrosia > Petrosia ficiformis. The sequence goes on along the minus strand of OX345652.1, from coordinate 4,372,629 downwards.
TATTTTTATTTCTCTTACTTTTTGCAGTACTTACTAATGCTTCAGAAGATGAATCAAAGGACGAAGAGGAAATGAGCTATGACAGCATGTTCTTCTCTATTTGGGATTATCTCTTTGGAGAGGGTCTTGAAAGTAATTCTGCAAAAAAAAATTCAGATGAAGATATAAAAGACGTTATAGAGACTAAAGACTCCACTGAAAATTCTAGTACTGATAAGAATCCAATTAACGAAGCAAACAACACAGTTAACAAAACTCAAAACAGAGTAAAACACATATGTATTCCTAATCTCGGGTGTGAGCCAGCTCTAAACTGTACGAATTTATCTTTATCAAAAGACCCGAAAATGGAAGGGATTATAAACCAAAGAGAAGTTGTAGGGGTTAACTTAACACAGCTGCAATATTTGTTGGAAAATGCCTCCACAAATTCGTGTGTACTGGTGATGTTCTATGCAGCGTGGTGTACGTATAGTGTAGAATTTACACCCATTTATAATCAGCTCGGCAGAAGCTTTCCTCAAATTCCTGTTGTAGCTATGGACTTTGGAAGCCATTCACCGTGAGTATGAACGAATGGATGGATAGATGAAAGATTGGATAAATAGGAAATGGTTTTACCATATATGGATGAACTTCAATGTAATTTGTCTACATGTATATCTGACCTAATTTTCAACGAGACACTTTCCGCAAAATAAATTTTACCCTTTCACTCACCATTTTGTACAGGAACTTGAAATAGAGTATCTAGCTATTATTTATTTTCTTAGATACTGAATTTCATGTTCATAGCTTTAGTTTGGAATCGCTAACAATCTTTCAACCTTCACCATTTTCATATAATTATCCTTCCCGTTCTTTTTTGTGTGTGTTAACTTACAACCAATTGTTTCATTATTGAGTTACAGCATAATCATCTATTAACCTTATGACATAAACTATACACTATATTACATATAAATTCCTAATTTTGAGGTCTATGTGAATGTGAACGGACTTTTTCTAGTGTATTATAGTCATACATAATTATAGATAGTTAACTAAAACCAGTAGCAGTTATATTGTGTTGTATTTATTTCAGTGATCGTTATCTCCTAGCATACGTTCCTCGTGTCATTCTCTATTACTCTGGTCGTTTGGTATATGACATTAACACATCTCTGACACATGAAGAACTATCTCATATCATAGCTAACATGACAGGTAAGAGGCCATCATTGTAATTAGGCTATCATTTTCAGTACACTTATCATTGTAAATTTTTGTACAGGGGTATAAATTGTGATGCAATTTACAACCAATACATTCATTCAACTATCTATCTATCCAGTCATTCCATCTATCCATTCAATTTTCATTACATCCATTCGTCCAACTATCCATATGTCGAGTCGTTCATCACCATAACAGTTGCAACTGTCCACTAGTGTTACTATAACTAAAACCCTTTTTAGTAAGGTATTGTGACTTTTATATGTAGTTAACTAGTCTACTGTAATAACTATAACTAACTAAAATGAAAAATGGCCAATAATGGGACTTTTAGTTAGTTAACTGAAACTAAAATCATTTTACCATGCTTAATATTACCTTAGTTAATTTAACTATAACTAAATTAAAAGTTTGAGAAACTAGACATACTATAACTATAACTAAAAGTATTGAATAACACTAGTATCCATAATCTATTTGTCCATTCATACAGGTTTGTCTCCTCATTCAATACTTGAAGAGGAACTTAACGATATTAATGAAAAGAGTCCTTTGCCTTTAGCAGTAGTAGAAGACAACATGATGCTGTGGATATCAATATCTGGTGTTATATTCATTTTGTTAGTAAATGTCATTAAAAACTCACGCTTAGTTGAGATTTTTGCAAGATTTTACGAGAGACTGTCAGCATTGTTTGTTAAAAGAGACTAAATAGCTATAGTGTGTCATTTTTGCTCTTCTGCTTTTATATCAACTATGAAATGTTTATATAAAGTTGAATAAATCATAAAATATGTTTGAGTTACATGTATTAACCTCTGTGGATTGAAACATCAGTAGTTGAAACTATACTATAACCAAACCCCTGTTAGTAAGGCACTCAGTTAACTAAACTATAACTAAATTACGGGTCTACTTTAATTATTGTTATGATTCTAGATAATAATTCTTTCAAAGACCGTACTACACTTCCCTAAAGTCTGTTCACATTCACGATGTCCTCAAATTTAGTATGTGATGACTTTATGTGTAATATAGTGTATAGTTTAATGTCATAAGGTTAATACATGATTATACTGTAACTCAATAATGAAGCAATGGATTGAAATTTGACACACACAAAAAAGAATGGGAAGGACTATTATATGAAAATGGTGCAGGTAAAAAGATTGTCGGACATTCCAAACTAAAGTTATGAACATTTTTCTGAGATCATAATGAAAGTGAAAGTAGCTTTAGTCAAAGTTTTAAAAAGGCACTCGGTAACAACAAGTCGGATTTTGGCTGAAAATATAAACTTCACACATTTCAGAGTAATTATAATGTTAGAAAAAAATAACATCAGATGTACAGGCCCTTTCGATTTTGTGATTGATTTATAATTAATTTTGATTTTATGTATTTGAAAATTGCAACCTGCAGTCTCTATAAAAAGATTTGTTGCATTCTATGATAGATCTACTTTACAGAGAATAGAAGTATCTTTAAAATTAATATTGATAATGTTCATTCTCTAGTTTACAGAGAACAGAAATATCTTTTAAATGAAAAAAATTAGATGCAAGAACTATTAATAAATCACTAAAAACAAACAAATTTGAACTACAGAATAGTCTAAAATTAATGATATTCATGACTAATTATTAGCTACTTTTTACATCTCATATGTCGCCATTCATTTCTTTATGTGCATTCCTTAAAAATCCGATACGTTCAATCTCTCCATAATTGGTTGAATTCTGTCAAATTTTGGTCTCTTTGAGGGGTCCGTATTCCAACATATATCAATGATACGTTGTAAATGACTATTTAAAAACTTTGGTAGAATGGGTCTAGCATTCTCCCGAGCAATCTAGTGTGAAAATGGATACATATTAGAGCTGGACAATAGTCGCAATAATGTGACTATTGTTATCATTAGTATTACTATCATGACAGTTGTAACTAAAAACTACTATTGTGATAGTGGACATGTGGTTTCAAGCATGTGGATTTGACATTGTCTTGCCTCAACATATATATACACAACCATGTGAAAAATGCATGCAAAAATGGTGAGGAATATTTCTGATGAGACGATCTTGATAAAGAGCTGCAAGTTTTTCTGTGGGAGGGCTCTAAGAGTGATGTATGGGAGTACGTAGTTTCCACCTGTGAAAAATGCTCAGAATCTGTATCCAAGCTTTAGTTTCACTGTCATGATAATATTCACTCATTCAAGTATCTATCAAATATCGTGATAGTTCAAAATTTCACTACCCACCCAGCTCTAGTACATATTATCACATGCTTACCATGAGACCAGCATGTAATGGTGACATGCCCGCAAATGGTACTTTGTTTGTACCAATCTCCCACACAATAATGGCAAAGCTATACATATCAGCTGCCCTTTTGTCTACATCTTCTGGTCGTCTCTGCAGAGCTACAGCAAATATCAATATGGAATTCAGTTTGTCTACTTGTCAGCAGTACATGTATATACATACATTCAGAGGCTATATGTACATGCACACTAACAGTAATTATATATATGCGTATATAATTATATATATATATATATTAGTGTTGTTTTAGTTAACTATAACTATAGCCAAAACCCTTTTGGTTAATTAAACTATAACTAAAAAAATAACTAGCTAAAATGAATTGGCCAATAATGGCCACTTTTAGTTAGTTAACTAAAACTAAAACCCTTTTAGTTAGCCTAATATTATTTTAGTTAATTAACTATAACTAAATTGTAAGAAGCTAAAAATACATGTACTATAACTAAAAGTGGTCATTATTGTCACAAAAACAACACTTGCTACAGTTCAAAGGTCAATTGGTGTGATAGTAGAGAAGTATTTTTAAAAGAGAATGATATCAATATATGGTAAAGTTATGAGTATCTTTACTGTCGTTCTGTCTGTGTGTTTGTATATATAAATATATGCCTACTTTCTGGAGCACACCACTGTGGATAATATTGGTATTGGGATTCCATGAACGAGAATCTATATTGAGATAGATCTAGTTTAGCAGTGAGATCGGTATCAACCTGTAAATGAAGAGTATGTACATGCACATGTACATGTACATGTATATTCATCATATAATACATACATTCACTTATACAGCCATTCACTCACACATTCACTCTATCCATCCATCCATCCATCTAATTATTCACTCACACATCCATCCTCAAAACATCTATTTATCTATCTATTGCCCTCTTTAAACATTATGGTGGTTACCATAACGACACCTGATCTAGGGATTATGTTGTACTCACCAGTATGTTGTGAGGATTCAGCTCAAATTTGCTCACAATGGGTTCAATGCCATGTATATATTTCACTCCAGTACAAACATCTTTAGCTAGTTTGACACCTTCCTGAAGATTAACTCGAACCTCTGACAATAAAAAAATATTTGTAAACCTTTTACATCCATAGTCTTACTTATACAGAAATGGACATTCATCCGTCCGTTCATCCATTCGTCTGTCCATCCATCCATCCATCCATTCATACATCCATCCATCCATCCATCCATACATCCATTCATCCATCCATCTGTCCATCCATCTGTCCATCCATCCATCCATTCATACATCCATCTATCCATCCATACATCCATTCATCCATCCATCTGTCCATCCATCCATCCATCCATCCATATATACACAAGTACATATGCACATCTATTATTCATTGCATGTCTTCACTCACCAGAGTCTAAATCATGCAACACTCGATACAAACTACCAAGAGGAAAGTGCATACTAATCAGATGAATTTTAGGTTCAATCACAACTGCTAACAGTGGAGACAGATTGTCGTGTGTTAAAATACTGTATGAAGAGAGGAGACAAAGAGGAAGACACCTCATTGAGTCATTGGCAAGATAAATACAACTAGGGATTTGAGATAATCTCAAATTTATCTCCTCCTAGGACAAAATACAGCAATCATGTTGTTGTTCTATTTAATGCCCACAAGTGTCTCAAAAGATCTAACTTCAATTTTTTATAATTATATTCATTATCTAGGTAGGTTGGAACTCTCAGCCGATACATATAGTCACATTTGAAGATTCACCAGTACCAGTATCAAACTTACTAGGTAGAGAAGGAGAGGTAATTAAGGAGAAAGGACACTGAGAGGGAGGCAGGAAGAAAGCCAAGGAGAGGTAAGGAGAATGAACACTGAGGAGGGGGGGCGTATCAATACAAAATACTTTCAACACTATTTTATTTTTTTATCGTAGGAGAATATACTAATAGAAGTATTTTGTCCTAGGATGGTATTTTTATGATCCTCATTCATATCAGGTCTTACCGAAGTTTTGGATACTCTCTTGGGAAGGTATCTTTTATCGTGTGAGAAGAGAAAGGATCATCTTTGGCATAAAGTTTCTTTATTTCAACAGTATGTCCACTCCAAGATCCCTTCCATATCTGTTGATAAAAAGGGACAGCAATTAGAGGAAAGGAGAAGAGTGTTGGAGACAAAGGAATTGTTAAGACATGTGCTATTTATTGTGTCATATATCTACTCTCCAATGAACAAAATGGTATCTTCTTCCTAACCAATCAAAATGTCCCAAATCTATGACATCACAACAACGCAAATGGTATCTTCTTCCTAACCAATCAAAATGTCCCAAATCTATGACATCACAACAATGCAAATGGTACATGTATCTTCTTCCTAACCAATCAAAATTTCCCAAATCTATGACATCACAACATACCTCTCCATACTGATATTGTCCTATTTTTAAAGATATTGTTAGCTGACGGAGTTCCACTTCCATCTGCCGTTGACGAAACTCAAGAACTGTAAGAGTTATGAAAGTATGATGTAACAAAACAAAATTATTGTAATGATAAAGTCTCACATTCTTTCTTCATCTTTGATCCAAGTGGCTCTATTGATGAATAGAAATTATAGCTACATCATACAGTATGACATGTATGTATGTATGTATGTATGTATGTATGTTTGTATGTATGTATGTTTGTATGTATGTATGTATGTATGTATGTATGTATGTATGTATGTATGTATGTATGTTTGTATGTATGTATGTATGTATGTATGTATGTATGTATGTATGTATGTATGTATGTATGTTTATATGTAAAAAAAAACTACATGTATGTATTATGAATGTGTATTATGAAGATTAGAGGAGAAACTTACTTTTGTAGGGAATTGTCACAAGGCTCTGTCCAGAATCATCAGCTAGACCTATTATACATGTACATGTATATATATATATATTGGTATTGTGAATTAACTATAACTAAAACCCTTTAGTGAGGTATTGTGAGTTAACTATAACTAAATTTCAAGTCTCTCATAATTACCTTGCAGTTTTCTCTTCAGAGTAGGACGTGCCTTAGTATAAGGTGAGTCACCATACTTATTTGACAGAGCTATCAGCGCTCCATGTTTTACTAGTACCTGAATTATATTAATAAATAATAATAATAATAATAAAACCTACAAGTCATGTGACCAACCTCGGAGATACCAATGTAGTTCCAGAATGTGGCATAGTGTAGTGGTGTGTTACCATGTTCATTGGTTAGATTAGGATCGGGTTGACTTCTCAGTAACTATGGAAACAAAATCGGAATGCAATACAAATTCTTGTCATTTAATGACGTGTACTACTAAGAAAATTATTCATTTCTTACATGTAATGAGAAGTATGTGTATATTTTTGAATTGTAAACAAACATTCACAAATAAATAAATAATTTGTAGCTACAACTGAATGTGTTGAAACAGAGTGGATTGGCCATTGTGCCTGTGTGTATGGGAATGAGTCTATGCTAATAAACAAGGTATAAAGGTCTGTGTGTATGGGAATGAGTCTGTGGTAATATCCATGTATTCAGTAAATATAGTTGGTAAACAGTTATTTAAGCTAATTTGTATGTAAACATCATTAATGAATTAGAGCATTTATACCATATAAAGTCAATTTGATGTGAATCTATGTATGTATGTATGTATGTATGTATGTATGTATGTATGTATGTATTTATGTATGTATTTATGTATGTATGTATGTATGTATATACATGTATGTATGTATATATGTATGTATGTATGTATGTATTTATGTATGTATGTATGTATGTATATGTATATATGTAATTATGTATGTATTGTGTATGTATGTATGTATGTATTGTATGTATGTATGTACGTATGTATTTATGTATGTATGTATGTATTGTATGTATGTATTGTATGTATGTATGTATTGTACATGTACATTGTATTACTTACTCTTAATACAGCATCATATTTTCCATTAGCAGTGGCCATATGTAAAGCCGAGTCTCCTCCCATATTCACAATATCTACTCTTGCTCCATGATTTAACAAGTAATCAACAACATTTGTGTGTCCATGAGAACATGCATAATGAAGAGGGGTAAATCCATGTTGATCCCTAAATAATTAATATTTATAACTTTCAATTAGTGTGTGTTTTACAAAGCTTTCAAGGAGTGCAATACACGTACTTTAGGAGTTACCAGATTGTCCAATTGATTATTATAATAGTTGTGTGTAATCAGAGGTGTGGAAATATTCAGTCAACTGTCAGACATTTTGACCTATTTTTCATCACTCTTGTCCTGCTCTCCATATACTTTGTATACAGTCCAGTTTTAATTTACTGGACATTTACTAGATTTATCGGACAATGTCCTGCATGACTGGCTGTTTCCACACCACTGTGTATGTGTATATGTATTATATGTATGTGTACATGTACTATATGTATGTGTACATGTACTATAATATGTATGTGTACATGTATTATATGTCTGTGTACATGTATTATATATATGTATACATGTACTATAATATGTATGTGTACATGTATTATATGTCTGTGTACATGTATTATATATATGTGTACATGTACTATAATATGTATGTGTACATGTATTATATGTCTGTGTACATGTATTATATACATGTATATATGTACATGTACTACATGTGTGTATATGTGTACATGTATTATTGTATGCATTTATAATCACGTTGTGTTGATGTCATTTTCTGAGTCCAAAGCCCATTCTTTAATGTACAGTTCATTACCATCTCTACAAGCTGCGTAGATATCATCAACTCCGGAGTCTGGAGATGTGTATATACAAGAAAAATAATTAAAATATTGATTGTTTAGTGCATGCATGGATTTAGCAAAAGCTCAGAGAAAGGAGAGTGGCAAAGTCAATACCATGACCACATCAAAGTTCTAATTGCATTCCTATGACCACGTCAAAGGGATTGAGACATGGAAAGGAGGGTGGGCCACACCCCTTTTCTCTTTCCTGGGCCATGGCTATGATTCTTGCACTAGGAATTCGATTTTAATGCTTGTATTTTTGGTTAATAATGAATGATTATTGAGGAAATTGCTAATGAATTTGCTTGTGTAAAACGAACCCACAATACTGTTCAGTCAATGGATTTATAAACGTGACAATGAAGGTAGTTTAGTTTAACTACTATTACCAGAAATGATAAATCTTAAATCCTAGAATTACTGATCAGTTTCACAGGGGTTAAATTTCAAACACCAGCCCCAGTGGGGTTTCTTTAATATACTACACACAAACAAACAAACAGTTGATAATTATATTGATTGTGTATATAGAAATGTATATAAACTATTTCAATAATGTTTATTTTGTCAATCTCAATAATATACTAACCTTTTGGCTTCTTTGTGGCCATTCTTGTCAACAACTTACTATAGTATATATTATATAATAGTCAGACACACCTCCTTTTATATGACCACACCCACTATATAATCGACACGCCTATTTATAAACAGCAATGCAGAGAGAGTGACCTTGTGTAACCACGTGGGGAAGATGCTTAGGAGAAAGGGTAGACTCAATGTGATAGCTGGTGCATGTGAAGATACTACTGATCTTCCTAGATATAAAAGAAGTAAAACAGGAATATTATATGATAACGAAGAAGATAAGAATCTTGAAGAACTAGTATTTGGAGGTCAACCATTTTCTGGTACAAATGAGAAGGATTTAGAGAGCTATGAATTGGTTAGGTTGTATGTGATCACGTGATAAAAGTTTGTGATCACCTGATTGTTTTACATTCTGTTGTAAGAGTGATTCAGACAGCGATGAAAAAGATGAGAAGGCAGAACAAAGGAAAGAAGCTGTTTGGTGTGATGAAGATGATGATGTCATCAGGTATATTACGTCATATACAGCCGATAAAATCACTTCATATGTGAATACATTTGTAGAGTTGATTTAGTTAATAATAAGGGACTAAGGAAGTTACGAAAGACTCAAGAAGAAACTATAGTTAGTGGTAGAATATATACGGAGAGATTAAGAACTCAGTAAGTACTAGATAAAACTAATTAATTAATTATTTATTCATAGTTGGCCACACCCCTAATTAATATAGTATGTAATTATGTTCATTCACATTTCTATAGGTTTTTAAAGCTTTCTCAACAGCCGCAATGGTCTTTAGACTTGCTACAAAACTCAAAATCAAAAGGTAAGTTAATTAAAGGTCATTCACGTTCGCCTTGACCTCAGAAAAATTTCCATAGTTGTGGAATGGAGAAAGTAAAAAAATATATACACAAACATTAATTTTTTAAGGTCATGGTGAATGTGAATTACCTAACATGTAGTATCTACACTTGCTCTACAAACTGCAGTGGCTTTTGTAGAGAAACATGTTGACTGGGAATGAGGGATCTGGATGCTAATCCATAATGTAATATTTCACTCGTTAGATGATTCAAGTGAAGATGAAGAAGGTGGAGAAGAACTGCTTCAACAGACATCAAGATTACTAGCAAGTTCTGTTCAAAGATTACCCAAAGGGGTCATTGATATAAAGAATATGAAAGATGCAAACCATTCGAAAAGAGCTCAGGTCCACTATCATACCGTATATGTCAATAAAACGTCACCATACAGTACAGTAATTACTCAGTAGTTTCATTTCCACACTACAGTAGTTCAACAGTAGTTTTGACAGTAATTGCTGTACTTGTCGATTGACAGTAGAACTAAGCTAATTACTGTTACTGTATGGTGTCTTTTTGTTGACATATACTGTATTCAATCGTGTTTCTCACTACAGCGTGTAATTCCTGTCTCTAATATTTTGTGTTGTTTCCTATAGGCTGTTATACAAGCTGTCGAATTTCATCCTTCAGCAAGTGTGGTATTGACTGCTGGTTTACACAAGACACTCAGCTTATTTCAAGTTAGCAATGCCTTAACATCCTAACATATACAATGCATATGTGACACAGGTATATAAATATACATACTATTTTATTAGTGGGTGTATCATGATCACTTTAATCATTAATGTTCATCTTAACCTCAGAAAACTGTTCGTAACTTTAGTTTGGAATGATCTTTTTACCAGCACTATTTCATATAATTAACCTTCTCATTCTCTTTGTGTGTGTGTCAAATTTCAATCCATTACTTCATTATTGAGTTAGAGTATAATCATGTATTAATCTTATTACATTAAACTATACACTATATTACATATAAAATCATCACATCTTGAGGTCATGGTTAATGTGAACAGACGTTAGTTATTGTAGTATTTAACAAGCACTCTCTTCCTATTTACAGATTGATGGTGAAAATAATTCTCTGCTCCAAAGTATTTTCCTACAAAGATTTCCAATTCTTACCGCACATTTTACACCAAGTGGAGAAGAAGTTATCATGGCTGCTGAAAAACATTGGTTCTATGTTTTTGACCTTTTGGCCGGAAAGGTCACAATGATTAATGAAATTAAGGGACACTCGAAAGAAATATTTTCCAAGTTTCAGGTGTCACCTGATAATCAGCTGATAGCATTCCAAGGAAGAGATGGATACATTCCACTTTTATCTAACAAGGTACATTAAATTATACTATGAATATTAATTATGTTACTATAGTGATTGCTGAGATTAATTATGTTACTATGGTGATTGTTTTTTATAATAATTATGTAAAGATTAGTTATGTTACTATGGTGATTGTTAAGATTAATTATATTACTATGGTGATGAATAATTAATTGTTAATAACTATGTTGCAGACTAAACAATGGATTGCCGACCTTAAAATGAATGGCAGTGTGACTGATGTAGCATTCACACCTAATAGTAGACATCTTCTATCTACCGGAAGTACGTTCATTTATCTGTTGTTAATGGGTGATACATACACACACACACACTCAACCAATGCATAACATTAGATGATTCAATAAGATAAATATAGTGATAATAAATTGATTCAAATATCGCTAATATTTTAGTTAATCAGTTTCTGTTCTCCTTTTTGTTTCCTAAATCCTCCCTCCTCTTGTCTATCTCATTTCCCCTAAGGTGATGGCCAAGTATATGTTTGGGATCTTAATACAAGAGACTGTATCCATCGATTCATCGATGATGGGTGTGTCAAAGGTACCTCCGTTGCTGTGTCTCCCAATGGAAGACATATAGCATGCGGTTCTGATTCCGGTATTGTTAATCTATATAATGAATCATGTTTACATGAGGAGAGACCGAAACCTGTGAGATCTTTCATGAACCTTACCACTCCAGTTGACTGGATGACTTTTAATCCGACCAGTGAGATACTAGGTATTAGTTCTCAAAAGAAAGCTTCTGCTTTGAAAATGGTATGGTTACTATAGTAACATACACCATTACTTAATTGTCCTTTCAAGACAAATTTTTGTACATCTGTGTATTTTTGTAACATCTTTGTGTATTTTTGTACATCTTTGTGCATTTATGTATGTTTTTGTATATTTTTGTAACATCTTTGTGCATTTTTGTATACTTTTGTGCATTTTATACATCTTTATGTGAGTATTAAGTTCACCAATTTCATTTATTCCATTCAGACCATTCCTCTATTCACCACTCGTTTATCAATGAACAGTATGTCAATATCATTCTCAATATTACTTCTTTTCTTAGATTCATTTGTCTTCTCAGTCGGTCTTCTCTAACTGGCCCACACCGAGAACTCCTCTTGATCATGTCTTCGGTTTTGATTTCTCTTCTAATAGTCATCATATGGTTGTTGGTAACGATAGAGGCAGAGCTCAGCTATACAGGTGCATCTCAAAAACCAAATGTCATTCATGTTTACCGTGACCTTAAGAAAAATGTTCATAATTTTAGTTCGTATTCTCCAACAATCTTTTTTCCTTCACCATTTTCATATAATTATCCTTCCTGTTCTTTTTCTCATCTCACTCCATTGCTTCATTATTGATAATCATGTATTAACCATATGACATTAAACTATACACTATATTACATATAAAGTCGTCACATCTTAAGTGTTATGTTATCGTGAATGTGAACAGAGTTTAATACGTGATTCACAAACACCTATTTTAATTTTTCAGGTTAAATCATTATCATACTGGAAGAAGTGTACAATAGGAAAATTATTTTTTATTGAACACATAAATAGAATATTTAGAAACAATTATGGTATATTTTGGACATGAAGTTATAACGTCATTTAAATCATTTAAAAAGTGTTTTGAATCAATTTCAACTGTGATATGAATTGATTTGGTGGACTGCATGTGATGTAACATGTATTATTGATTTCCTAGTTGTAGAGAATCTCCCTCCATGGCTTCTATGTTATCTTCATAAAATTCCACAATCTAGTGTGTCAGATGTGACGAGCGTAAAAAAATAAGGGAATAAAATAATGGTGATTAACTGGATTTATCATCAGAAAATACTGACTATGTTATCTTGCACTGAAAATTGGCTACTATGGTAACATATGCCTACAATAATAATAATATATACACAACCTCCTCTACCTCCTCTTCCTCCTCATCCTCCTCTTCTTCCTCCTCCTCATCCTCTTCTTCACTGTCCTCGTCAAGATCCATTGTTAAATCTCGAAGTATGTAATCTTCTCGATGCAAGCCAAGAGGTATCTGACGAGTGTACCTTAAACTCTCTCCCTTAAAAAAATGAGGTAACAATGACAATAGTAACTGATAGGTTACAAACAAATTGTCTATTACCAGTGGCAGCTGAGCTGCAGGCAATTAGTCAATAGTTATTTTTTGGTGCTGCTGTAGGTGTGTTGTCAGTTGCAATATTCACTAGCTCTGTGGAGCCTGACCCCAACCCTATATGGGAAAAGGTCTGGTCTTCTCTGGAAAGACTTGCTTAGGCAGTTTATCATTAGTCATTAGCTCTATGGAGCCAGACCCCACCCCTATATGGGAAAAGGTCTGGTCTTCTCCATAGAGAAACACTTGTACAGGCAGTCCACCGACCTCTGGTAGAGGCAAGTACATGGAATCTGCAATTATTCATTACACTTATAGAAAATGGATGCTTTGTGTTACATGTACTCACAAGATATTGCTTCAAAAGATTTTCAGGTACATACATTCTGGGCCTAAACATCATTTTGATCGGCAAACTACAAATCATTTATCTATTGTAGATGTAATAATAACTCCCGTCCTGATTAGCAAACAGATTTGTGCATACCCATTTCTCATACTGTTTAGTTTCCTCCTCCAAGCTCTGATCAAACAACAGGTAACTACTGGAGTCTGTTGATGTGTATACCATTTGAACATACTCAAATAAGGTGTCAGTCATTTTGCCACCACATGTTCTGAGGAATCTCATTGGCTGATTTAAATTATTAATTAACTGATAAAATTAATTAACTGTTCTAGCACATGCTGCTGTAAGGTCAAGCTGATAAAATCATCTTAGCTGGTAATTTTAGGTTTTATTCTAGGAGACAATTTAGGGGGTGGATTTGAAAATGTTGAAGCTTGTATTTCTAGTTTGCAGCTGTGCTGTGGTATTGTCGTTTGGAGATGATGAGGTTGAGGTGGTAAGTACATAAATTAACATTTATATATATATATATATATATATATATAATAATATATATATATTATTATATATATATATGTATAGCATATGTATTATATATATATATTCCTATTTTTTAAAAAGGAACATTTTCCTGCAAAATACTTTTACTCAATGCTTGCCTCAATATTCTGCCATTATGTAAAGAAGCCAGTGAAAGTAGCTATCTAAAAAGAGCCGTGATTAAGTTTCTAAATTTTATCAGTTTCCTATACCAAATGGTGGAATAGCAATTGTTTAAACTTTTCAATCGACATTACATGCAGTGGTGTGGAAACACCCAGTCATGTAGGACATTGTCCGATAAATCTAGTGAATGTCTTGTAAATTGAAATTGTAATTAAACTGTATACAAAGTGTATGAGGAACAGGACAAGAGTGGTGAAAATAGGTCTAAAGTCTGGTAGTTGGGTCAATCTCTGATTACATGTAATTTGATGGAAAAGGTGTGGTCATATACATGTATATAAATTATAATAATGTATTAATTAATGTTGTCATCCTTTAATGTAGTCAAGTGAGTATGTAGTTAAAATGTAATTATGTGTAAACCTTTTATTTCTAGCCTGTAAAGGGGCCATTCATTCCTCCCGAGTCTCCTCCAGGTGATGTGTACTTTTGGGAAACGTTTTCAGACGCTGAGGCATTTGAACAGAGGTAAGTCTATAAGGTAATAAGTTATAGTATAATCATGTACATGTATTATGACATTAAACTATACACTATATTACATATAAAGTCATTACATCCTAATTTTGAGGTCATTATGAATATGAATGGATCAAATGATAATTAATTACCTTGTAAATGAAAGGTGTCACTATATACTGGACCTTAAAATAAACTATTAGTTGAATATATTAAATTTATTTATTAGAGAGCTCATATTTGGAGTGTAAATTGTAATTCTAATCACTGTATTATATAAAATGCAGCTGGTATTGTATTTGTGTTATATCCAGCTGGTATTCTAGCTTTGTGGTCCAATTTTTATCAATGAAATTGAAGATGTTTTAATCTATGATGCATATAATTATATATTACCGTTAATTATTGTAAAATTAATGAGACTTGTTGTCATAGCAACTTTCTTTTTCATTAGATGGATTAAATCTCAAACTACCAAGAACGGAGAAGACACTGCCAAATATAATGGTCAGTTTTGGTTGCCATAGCAACTAAATTATTTACTTGGTTGTCATGCAACTACATTATTGTACTTCTATAGGTGAATGGGCATTAGAAGCTCCTCATCACAATGGGGCATTGGAGGGCGAAACTGGATTAGTAATGAAAGTTAGTCACATGACATTCATGTACATATCACATAATCTAAATTCACACAGGAAGCTCATCGACTATATGCCATTTCAGCAAAATTGGACAGACCTTATGTTTTTGATGAAAGCAAAGAACAGTTTGTAATCCAGTAAGTGACAACATTAATCAGGGATTCATTTTAGGGGGAGGGGTTTTGTTGCATTTGCCCCTCCTTCGAAATTGTTTGCCAACATGCACACCACGAATTTTTCTAATTCATTTTACCCTCCTCAATGCATTTTTTGCAGATTAGTAATAATTCATGTTAGCCATTATCACCTCCAGTATCAAACACAGGAGGAAGTCGTATTGTTAATAAGTAGAGATCTTTAAATCATCAACAAATCTTGAGAAGTTGAATTCAAAAGATTTACTTGAGTATATAGCTTTTAGAGTACTTGATTGTACTTCATTCTTGAAGATATAAACAAGATTAAAGTACGTTCATGTTGAGTTGACACCAAACTATCATTTAGTTTGGTGTCAACTCAACTAGAGCATACATGGTGTACTTTAGTACTAGTATTTGTACATAAGTACAGTACATTGTTAAACCAGTACATGTACATGTACTTTACTGTACTTAAGTATATCTGAGTAGCTTTGTCCTTGTGAAGATTTACACATGTAAGTACCTGTACTAGTACTGAAGTACATGTACACTGTATATACATTAATATTGTCAAAACACAAGTTGTACTTCTACAAGTCCTTGTACCTGTACCTGTACCTGTACTTGTACTTGACTATACTTAAGGAATGTATCCTGAGTGGTTGATTGTACTTTGTACTTGAAAAGACTTGTAGTACTAGTACATTGTCAAAACACCTGCACATGTACTTGTACCTGTACTAGTATATGTACTATCAAAACACCTGTACATGTACTTGTACCTGTACTTGTACCTGTACTTGTACTAGTACACCTATACATGCATGTACTTGTACTTGTACCTGTACTTGTACCAGTACATTGTCAAAACACCTGCACATTATTTACTTATACTTGTTTGTGAATAGACATGTCCAAGAAGGATAACATTATGATATTCAGGATACAAGCATTGTTGTCATAGCAACGAATAATAATGTATAATTAATTTTAATTCAGGTATGAGGTGAATTTTCAAGAAGGACTCAGCTGTGGTGGAGCATATGTCAAACTACTTACTGGTGATAAAGAGATAGACTTGGTCAGTTAAATATTTCATTGATGTGTGTTCTTATAATATTCATGCACCCTCTAGACCCAGTTTCAAGACAAGTCCCCTTATTCTATCATGTTTGGACCAGATAGATGTGGCCAGGAATCTAAGGTACCTATAGACAGGGGTGTAGAAACATTGAGCCAACTACTGGACATTTCTGTTTATTTTCATCACTCTTGTCCTGCTCCCCATATACTTTGTATACAGTTCGGTTTCAATTCACTGGACATTCACTAGATTTTTCAGACAATGTCCTGTATGACTGGCTGTTTCCACACCACTGCCTATAGATTATGTGAAGGTCACACGATCAATAATTTAATCAAACATGTTTACTTTTCAAATGTTCACTGATGACTTGTTGTACAGGAACCAAACTAAATTCAGTATCGAAGACGAGTGACTATTGCTCCACCTAGATACCAAATTTTGTTGATTTCGTGTGTAAAATGATGTCTATATGAGCATTTGAGGATTAGTGCTTGATAAAAATTAATTATTAATTATTACATTCTCATCATGTATATGTACATGTGTGTATATGTATGCAGTATATATATGTCAATAAAAAGTCACCATACAGTAACAGTAATTAGCTTAGCTCTACTGTCAGTATAGTATAGTAATTACTGTCTCACTACTGTGGTGTTCAATTGACAATTAATGTCAAAACTACTGTTGAACTACTGTAGTGTGGAAATGAAACTACTGAGTAATTACTGTACTGTATGGGGACGTTTTACTACCATATACTGTACACAATTATAATTATTGGTTTTGTATTTTTAGCTTCATTTCATCATAAGATTCAAGAATCCAATTACCGGTGATATAGAGGTACACTGTATTTCATATCTTTATGTATATTTAGTATCTTGTCTCATTTTCATGTGTTTAGGAGAAACATGCCAAGCAACCACCAGCTAGTAGTCTAGAGTTCTTTAATGATAGACTTACTCACCTCTTTTCTCTTGGTAAGATGGTGTTGGGTTTCTATACAGAGTAGGGGAAGATTTCACTACTACAATCAAATCACAGAGTATCTAAAATTCAAAAGTTTCAGACCCTCAGGCCCCCCAATTTGCTGTGTGTTTAATTTGTTTCAGTAACAGAATTCCTGATGGTTTCCCCCCTCCAGAGTGAAATCCTATATGAATGTGTGTCTGTCTGTCTGTCTATCTGTCTCCTTGCTGTCTGTCTGTCTGTCTGTCTGTCTGTCTGTGTCTATCCATCCGTCTGTCTATCTATCTGTCTGTCTGTTTGTCTGTCCGTCTGTCTGTCTGTCTGTCTGTCTGTCTATCTATCTGTCTATCTATCTGTCTGTCTATAGTTGTGAGAAATGATGATTCCTATAGTATTGCAGTGGATCACACTGTTGTTTCAACTGGTAATCTATTGACTGATATGAGGTGAATATTCCCATTCCCATTCCAATAAGACACATGTATATATTATATAAAAAATATATATACTACACATTTCCTTGCCATATGTTTTAAGACTCATTCCCATTTCATATATTAAGACTCGTTCCCATTCCATACTACTTACATCTTTTCCAGTCCGAGTATTGTTCCTCCAAAAGAGATTGATGATTCTGAAGACAAGAAACCTATTGATTGGGACGATAAGGAAAAGTGAGTTCATGAATATTAAATTTAATTAATTGGAAAACTTTTTTTTTTCAGGATTCCTGATCCTGATGCTGTCAAACCTGAAGATTGGTAATTTGATTCCAATCCCCATTCCCATACTTTTATTAATACTCATTCCCATGTCTCCATCACAGGGATGAGGATGCCCCTAAGAAGATTGAAGATCCTGATGCTATCAAACCAGAAGGATGGTTAGACGATGGTCCAGAAATGATTCCAGATCCAGATGCATCTAAGCCAGATGATTGGTTAGTGTATTGACCAATGAGATTATAGTAGTCACATGATTGTTCTATTTATTAGGGATGAAGAAGAAGATGGAGAGTGGGAAGCACCAACAATACGTAAGATAATTAATTTAATTAAACAGTATTTCCTAATTATTAAGGGCTGTGGTGTGGAAACAGCCAGTCATACAGGACATTGTCTGATAAATCTAGTGAATGTCCGGTAAATAGAAACTAAACTGTATACATAGTATATGAGGAACAGGACAAGAGTGATGAAAATAGGTTAAAATGTATGGCAATTGGCTCACTATTTCCACACCCTTGCTTATGTACAGTTATAGGATTGCATCAGTGGTACATGATGTTTGGTCAGCCATGTTCAATCAGTGTTAAAAAAACAGTGCATTTCAGGATAAAGTTTAAAAGTAAAGGGTGGGATAGCTTCGTGGTACCACACTTTGGGGTAAACACTTATCATTTCTCTTTAATTCCAGCTAATCCTGATTGTGAGGAATTTGGATGTGGAGAATGGACACCTCCATTGATTCCTAACCCAGCTTATAAGGGTAAATGGACCGCCCCTCTCATTGACAATCCCAATTACATGGTACGTTATGAGTCATTCCTATGAGGGTAAATGGACCGCCCCTCTCATTAACAATCCTAATTACATGGTATGTTATGGGTCATTCCTACAAGTGTAAATGGACTGCCCCTCATTAATAATCCTAATTACATGGTATGTTATGGGTCATTCCTATGAGGGTAAATGGACTCCCCCTCTCATTAATAATCCTAATTACATGGTATGTTATGGGTCATTCCTACAAGGGTAAATGGACCGCCCCTCTCATTAATAATCCTAATTACATGGTATGTTACGAGGGTAAATGGATCGCCCCATTCATTTATAATCATGATATATTAAGGGTTATATTGGACATGTAAATGGTTGTCCTTGTAATTAAAAGTTTGATTTAGTTTAACCAGTAGATTTTTATATTTACTCACCATAAAAAGAGCATTGAATCAATGATTACCTGATCTGTTAACTTGTTTTTGTGTTAAATTCTTTTAGGGTGTGTGGAAACCTCGTGTTATTGATAATCCTGGGTATTTTGAACTGGACTCTCCAGTATTTTTAAAGATCTCTCCGATATCTGCTCTTGGTTTTGAATTATGGACAGTTGGGAATGGAATTTATTACGATAACATTATCATCACTGGAGAATTGACAGCTGCTTCAGCTTTTGCAAGAGATAGGTAAGCCTATTTCTGCTTTGCTTTTCATGTACATGTAGATGTACATATACACATGTACATAAATGTATTGTACTGTACATGTACATATACCTGTACATGTACATACATACAAGTACATGTATACAATATATGTATTCATATTGTTTCCTATCTCCAGTTGGATAAAGAAAATGCAATTTGAGAAAGAAGCTACTGGATCAGGCTCTGTGGTAAGTATGTGTATTACATGTGAGTACACTTTTGATCATTATTCAGCCATTTTTTATAGGAACAACAACAAAATTAGTATAGTATTGATTTAGTTAACTAAACTATAACTAAATTACAGGTCTGCTGTAATAACTAAAATGAAAACTGGCCAATAATGGGTGAATAACAATCATTTAAAGAGGGCGTTGTCTCACAAATTGAATTATATAAAGTACAAATTTTCACAGTGCTGGTCGTATATTTCTATTGGAATTAATTTAGTACTTTATATTTTAAATTTTTGTCTCTAGGGACCGTGGATGGATTATATTATTGATATAGCTAATGATCATCCTTATCTTTGGGCGTTATATGCCATCGCTCTTGTATCTCCATTCGTTCTTTGTGCTGCCTGTTGTGTGAGAGCAAAGGTACATGTACATGTATATGCATATGACCATGACTATAGAATTTAATTTGCGCCCAAACTAATCTCATTACTCTGTCTATCTACCTATCTACCTATCCTATCTATCTATCTATCTATCTATCTATCTACCTATCTATCTATCTATCTATCTATTTATCTACCTACCTATCTATCTACCTATCTATCTATCTATCTATTTATTTATGCAACTATTATATATTTATATACATGTCTACACTCTGTATATGTATATGTACATGTACATATACATGTACATGTACATCTACATATACATGTACATGTATATGTATATTTTTAGCCTTCCTCTAAACCACGTGATGAAGCAGCTGAAAGAAAGAAGACAGACGCTCCTTCTCCTGATGACCCAAGACCTCTGGAAGAAAAGGAGGAAGAATCTTTTGTTGCACCAGAAGATGAAAAGGTACGAGAGAGCAGAGCAACCAATTCCATATCTTATTCCTTATTATCTGTTAGAACCGTTAGCATTTTGGTATTCTCTCAAAATTCGAATTTTTACCATGAACTATAGCCTTGGTATTGATTTTTTTCATTGCAAAATCAATCGTTTCAGATTGAGCCGAAACTGTTTCTAGAGTTAGATAATGATGTCCTTATTATGTTTCCAAAGTGGTTTTGATCAATGAATTACATGTTACGGATGTTTCATTTACAAGAAATTAGCTATGAATTATTAGTTGGTTTACTAAAACTACACTCCAGCCTTAGTTAACTAAACTATAACTAAACTATAACTAAATTGTAACAACTAGAAATGGTCATTATTGTCATACTAAAACAACTCTATTATGATATGATATGATAATAATAATATATTTTAGGAAGAAGATATGAAAACAAAAGAACAAATGACAACAGAGAAACAAGAAGATGAAGTATGTAACTGTAATGTACTACTATACTGTACTGTACTACTATACTATACTGTACTGTACTGTACTATACTGTACTGTACTGTACTATACTGTACTGTACTGTACATACTATACTGTACGTA
Organism: Petrosia ficiformis; assembly: GCA_947044365.1. Lineage (NCBI taxonomy): Eukaryota > Metazoa > Porifera > Demospongiae > Haplosclerida > Petrosiidae > Petrosia > Petrosia ficiformis. Next base: position 4,351,095 of record OX345652.1, on the reverse strand, counting down.
CTATACTGTACTGTACTGTACTATATTGTACATACTATACTGTACATACTATACTGTACTGTACTATACTGTACTGTACTATACTATACTGTACTATACTGTACTATACTGTACTGTACTGTACTGTATAAGTCATTAATGGTTTATTGATTTTTTTAGAACACAGAACAGGACGAAACGAAGGAGAAGGAAGAGGAGGAGGAGGAGGAAGAGGAAGAGGAAGAGGAAGAGAAAGAGGAAGAGGAAGAGGAAGAGAAAGAGGAAGAAAAAGAACAAGAACAAATCACTGAACCAGAATTTCAAGTTAGAAAATCACCACGGTAATTGAGTAATCAAGTTGAGACGATTTCAATATAAATATTAGTGCTGAAATCAGATATCAAAGATATCTGATTGTTGTTTAGGATATATGACTAGCTCTGGTAGGTGGTTGCTAGGATACATGATTACATCATATTGTCTAACATTGAAATGGCATTCGTTATTTTGTCAAGAGAGAAGATTCAGAAGAATATCTGGCATTGTTGGATTTAGAAAGACACCTATACTGTCACCTGAATTGCCTTCATAGAATCAGTAGTTTTATTAGTTGATACTATTCGTAAAGCAACACCCTCTATTTAATTGCTATTCTGCCATCAAAATCTCATGAATATCATTATGTGGTTCATTTAGGGTAGGTTGAGGGTCCCTTGTGGTTAGGGTTCAATCAGTATCAAAGTAATGTTAGCCTTCCATGGCAAATTTAGACACTCATTTTAGAGTACAGAATGAACAGCAAACATAGAAGCTGGTGTTATGAACATTATACATTGTATATAGTAAAACTGGGGGGTAATTAATATCTCATCGTTAATAGTTAAGAAATACCTGGATATTCATTCATTCGCTAAGAAAAGCAAATTTTTTCAGTACTACAAAATATTTTTAATTTAACACAAACCACACACACACACTCATCTTATCCATCACACACACACACCCTATCCACCACACACCACTCATACTCACCTTATCCACTACACAGGCGTGGGAAGCAAACTAAACGTGAAGATTAGAGAGAAGAAGAACTTTTGCACACTTAACTATTATAGGAAATTTCTTTAATTTTTTTAGTCAAATAATTGTAAACTAAAATTTTAATTGGAATCTTCTTTTCTCCATGATTTAGTACACCACACCAAATATACCTTTTCAACTAAACAACTAATGAATGTTATAAATAGTAACACCATCATTAGTTACTATAGTAACACCATCATTATTTACTATTAATAGTAACACCAACCATTAGTTACTATTAATAGTAACACCACTCATTAATTGAGAAACCTATTATAGTAACATCTAAAATGGTTACTATTAATAGTAACATTAATTCAGTTACTATTAATAACATTAATCTGTTAATATTAGCATCATTAATCTGTTACTATTAATAGTAACATCATTAATCGGTTACTATTAATAGTAACATCATTAATCAGTTACTATTAATAGCAACATCATTAATCATGACTTATTAACATCATTAATCTGTTACTATTAATAGCAACATCATTAATCGGTTACTATTAATAGTAACATCATTAATCGTGACTATTAATAGCAACATCATTAATCAGCTACTATTAATAGCAACATTAATCGGTTACTATTAATAGTAACATCATTAATTGTGACTATTAACAGCAACATCATTAATCAGTTACTATTAATAGCAACATCATTAATCAGTTACTATTAATAGTAACATCATTAATCTGTTACTATTAATAGTAACATCATTAATCAGGACTTAGTAACATCATCAATCAGTTACTATTAATAGTAACATCATTAATCGTGACTATTAATAGCAACATCATTAATCGGTTACTATTAATAGCAACATTAATCGGTTACTATTAATAGTAACATCATTAATCGGTTACTATTAATAGTAACATCATTAATCGGTTACTATTAATAGCAACATCATTAATCTGTTACTATTAATAGTAACATCATTAATCAGGACTTAGTAACATCATCAATCAGTTACTATTAATAGTAACACATTAATTAGTTACAATGTGCTCTCACATAACAAGTATTAGATGTTCAAATCAAGTTACATACAAATATTATTTAATATGGAATATTTATTAGCATGTATGAAAAGTATCATTAGTCAGTCCACTATGACGACAGTGCAGTCAGGTACATGTGTACAAACTATAACAGTTGATTAAAGTATGTGATATTGTACTAATCACATAACAATATAACTAGGCTGTTGAAACTGAGGTTCTGTTAGTTCGGCTGGGTGTGGAACAGAAACCTTTGTCTTTGAATCCACTTCTCTCAGCTCTTGGAGAAACTTTGTACGGAGTACATCTAAGTGTCTTTGTTCGTTGGGAGATAAAGAACTTCGGACTGTAGTTGTCGACAAAACCTCTCTAATTTGTGGTGTAATTGTATATAAATCTTGTATCTTTCGATTCAATACACTGTAGGTCGTTATATAGCGTTGCCGTGCCGACACCTGTGCAGGATTCCGGACAACGGTTGCTAAGCTATTTCGTAAACTGAGAAGATTTTTTACAGTGCCTGCTACCTCAACACCCGTCTGAACAAGCTGGATCACATGATTGGCTATGGTAGCTTGCATTTGATTTTGTGCAGGTAGCATGACTGGTTGCATAATGGGTGTCACCCCACCACCAGCTACAGGGAACGAATTCTGTGTCTGGATACCAATGTTGTAAGCTCTACTATCCATTTCTTTTTGCATGTTATAACTCTCCCATGCAGCTTTTCGCTCTTCTTCAGATAACTCCTCATCAAAAACATGTTCTAATAGCGACTCATGGACATGGAAACCTACAATATGTTGTGGACGCAGCTTTTCCAATATTTTGCAAAATAGTATGTCAGATTCTGGTTGTTCGTAGGGCTCTGTTGGAGGCGTGTCAGGAGGAGCTGGAGGAGTATATGTGAATAATTCTTGTAGTTGTGAGAAGCTATAATGCCTTCCGATTTGTTTTTCATCAATTACTCTCATTGATAAAGATTGTTTTGTGATTTGCCTGTCATATATCTTCTCTTCCATTGTACCCTGATTTGAGATAGATAGAGAGGGATGAATAGAAACTTCCCACACACATACATATATATATTCTCTGATATTTATGCATCCATCCGTCCATTTGTCCATCCATTCGTCCATCCATTTGTCCATCCATTCGTTCATCTGTCCATGTACACAACATTAGATACAACAACCGAACATTCATGCTGTGTACATAATATTATAATCAACCTTGGCTAATAATCTGTAGACAAAAACAGGTTTAGTCTGGCCAAACCGATAAGTTCTAAAAATAGACTGAAGATCATGTGTAGGGTTCCAACAGGCATCAAATATTACTACTCTGTTAGCCCCTACTAGATTAACACCTAACGATCCAGCTCTTGTGGATATAAGAAACAACTTTAACCTGAAATAAGATGATAATTATAATGAATACAAGGACAGTCTTTAAATATATGTACATGTATATGTGAGAGGTAATAGAACACAGAGCAGTCTTACATATGTACATATACATACATGTACATGTACATATGATATGTATAAGCACATGTACATGTATATGTGAGAGGTAATAGAACAAAAGAGCAGTCTTACATATGTACATATACATACATGTACATGTACATGTACTTATGTACAAGTACATACATGTACATATGTACATATGACCTCAATCAGAAATAACAATGCTAATTCAAAGTAAGTCTTTTAACATGTACAAGTAAATTATATCACACATGTACATGTACACGTAGATACACATGTACATGTACATTGTTGTACTTACAGATGCAAGTACATGTACATTATATCACACACGTACATGTACACGTACATGTACTTACATGTTTTGTTAATACTAATACATGTACATATACTCATTGTACCTGTCACTAGATACGCTACTCTTATTATTGAATCGCTTCATGAAGTCCAAACGATCATCAGCTTTTGTAGATCCGTCTAATCTGAAATAGTTAATTCCTTCAATAAACTCTCCACCTTGAGGCGACTGAATGAACTCCTCAATCATATTGAGTATCAGAAGACTCTGACTAAATACAAGAACCTTCTCATGTACCTTCTCTGCCTCTTTTAGTAGCTCAAGTAGAAATACTAGCTTACCACTCAGTTCAATATTATTTGCTAAATCCTCTGGGAGTAGATCTTCATACCAGCTAGAAGGAGGGGGCTTTTCTGAGACTCCATTGATAGGTACTACTAGAGAGATCAAATAAATACTATGGACATGTACAGAATATATAATGTCTTTATATAGTTGTGTACAGAAGTCTAAGTATGTACATACGTACATGTACATGTATGTACAGAACTGTGTACATGTGCATATTTACTGTCTGTGATAGTAATGCCTTTGTTTCCAGCTATACATACATGTACATGTACATGTAATTATATGTATAGATGTACATGTACATGTACTTACAATGTATATATATATATATATATAATTAAATGTACATGTACATGCATTGTACATGTACAATGCATGTACATACACAATGTAATTGTACATGCACATGCTATGTGTAATACATTGAAAGTCCCTCCCACCTCCTCATGCCCACGCCCATATAATTAATGTATACCTTCTTTTGATACACTGCTTTGTCTGCTTGTATTACTACTCTCATCTGTCTCTTCCTTCTTTCTAACTCTGAACTCATCTTCGCTATCACTGCCCTTCACAATGAACCCATCCAAACTGCTATCATCATATTCCTCATCATCTATAAATACATCTAATAACTGTCTCTCTCTCTCTTCTTCTTTACGTTCTTTGTCCAACATAAGTACCCATGGATGATTCCACACCTATAAATAGAACATCTTTTGAAATAGATTATGCGATGATTGCTTTTTACAAAACAGACAGACACACACACAACACAGAGATCAAACTTTGTGTGTGTGTGTGTGTGTTATATCTGTGTACATGTATATGTGTGTCTCTAATCATGTACGAGTGTTATAATTATATCTGTGTCTGTATCTACATGTATTTGTGAGGTGAGTAAGTATATGTATATGTGTGTGTGTGCATCTGTGTCTCCTAAGCTTCTATATACATACATTGTACATGTAAAGATAATGTATATACATGTACATGTACCTTTAAGAGATTTGCAAATGTTGAGAACAGATCAGTAGCAGTATGGTAGCCACTGTTTCTTTCTAAATATCTTTTTATTAGTTCCTCTTGCAGGGGGGACATGCGAATATTGACCACATATTCATATTTTGGAGGTAGACTTTCAGCCAGAATACGATAATCACGACGCTGATGAATAAAAGTTATATAAACTGAAATTCTCACATACTCACAGACACTCACATGCACACACACACACACAGACATACATGTACATATACTTACACACAGATACAGACACACACACACAGTCATGGACACAGACATACATACAATGTACATGTACACACACACACACACACAGACACACTTACAGAGTCATGGACACAGACAGACACACACATACACACACAGAGTCATGGACACAGACACAGAGTCATGGACACAGACACACAGACACACAGACACAGAGTCATGGACACACACACAGAGTCATGGACACAGACACACAGACAGAGTCACAGACACAGACACACAGAGTCATGGACACAGACATACATACAATGTACATGTACACAATCACACAGACAGACACACTTACAGAGTCATGGACACAGACACACAGACAGAGTCACAGACACACACACACACACACACACACACAGAGTCATGGACACAGACATACATACAATGTACATGTACACAATCACACAGACAGACACACTTACAGAGTCATGGACACAGACAGACACACAGATATACAAACACACTTACATCAACACAACCATTTAGTAATTGATGTAAAACATGAGCCCTTTGTTTCATTTGCCTAACATCTTGAGGTTGTGAATCACTACACTGTCCATTAGAAATAGGATTAACAAATCTGTTCCGAAACTCTTTTAGTGTTCCCAACAGGTTTGGTTTAACAAAACTCACCATCGTGAAATCTGTAACCAAATGAAATGATAAGTTACATCTTCATGCACATACATGTACATGATACATCAATCCTACCTTCCGTCCGTCCATCCATCCATCCATCCATCCATCCATCCATCCATCCATCCATCCATCCACATGTATCCATCCATCATCAAATAGTCATGTGACATACTTACATTCTTCTAAGTTATTTTGCAGTGGTGTTCCAGTTAGGACAATCCGTCGTCTAGTCCTAACCTGATTGACAGCTACAGATAGATTAGATTTTTCTTGTCTCAACACATGACCCTCATCACATATAATAATATCAGGCCCAGGATCTAAGAGATACTTAGGCAATACTTCTTTGTGTTTCTTCCGTCGTATATTCTTTAACTGAGAAAGGTTTCTGAACATTTCGTAACCCATGATCATGACTCCACCTGTTATAGACCATCTTTCAAGTTTGTTGACTCTTTTGCTATTAGCTTTATCATTCATTATCCAGACCTAATATGTATGTATATGCAACATACATGTACATGTGTATGTATGTACATTGTATGTATGTATGTAACTATGTACATACATGTAGATACTGTATGTATGTATGTACGATGTACGATGTATGTAGAATGTATGCACATTGTACATGTATATACATAGATATGTATGTACATGTATGTACACGTGTGCATTTATGTATGTATGTACATTAATGTATGTACATGTATATACATGTACATGTACATACTAAAAGCTAACATGATAATCTCTTAATGTTATTGGTAACCATTTGTTCCATTCAACACTCCAGTTGTATAATGTATTAACTGGACACAACACTAGAACAGTATTGATATTAGTAGTATCTGAATTCAACATGAGAGCATCGAGTAGAGCTATAACCTGAGGAAAGATAGATACATCAATGGATGAATAGATGCACATACATGTATACACTGTAATACATTTGTAAATAGATATATAATTTATGTAATGAATAGATGGATGTACATGTACATACATGTACATAGAGAGATATACTGTATAAATACATGTACTTGTGGATCTAATGAACGTAATGTGATGGGTGGATAGATAGACTGATAGGTGGAAAGGATAGATAGAAGATGGGTGGATAGATAGACTGATAGGTGGAAAGGATAGATAGAAGATGGGTGGATAGATAGACTGATAGGTGGAAAGGATAGATAGAAGATGGGTGGATAAAATAGATAGGCTGATAGGTGGAAAGGATAGATAGAAGATGGGTGGATAAAATAGATAGACTGATGGATGGATAAATAGACCAATGGATAGGATAGATAAACTGATGGATGGATAAATAGACCAATGGATGGATAGATAGACCGATGGATGGATAGAGAGACTTATGGGTGGATAGATAGGATAGATAAATGTAAACAGATGGATGGTTTCAAGTCAGACCTGTAGTGTTTTTCCAAGTCCCATACAATGTGCAAGTATAGCTCCAGATCCAGGTTCATTATTGAGTCTCTTGAGATCCTCACAACAACAGTTATAAAGAAATTTGATACCTTTCACTTGGTGAGGAAGAATTTTGGGTACTAACTCTGGTCTGATCTATAAGAACAAAGAGAGAACTAATATATTGAGAAACAGAGTATAATATAACACTTAATCATTGATCATGTCAGTATAGTACTTGTACAAACTGTATATACACACATGTACATGTACATGTACTACAAAGCAAGTACAAGTACACTATACTGTACTTCCATTGTACATGTACATGTACTTGTATAGGAGTACTGAACACAGATACTGGCAATATACACACATGTACATGTACATGTACTACAAAGCAAGTACAAGTACACTATACTGTACTTCCATGTACATGTACATGTACTTGTATAGGAGTACTGAACACAGATACTGGCAATATACACACATGTACATGTACTACAAAGCAAGTACAAGTACACTATACTGTACTTCCATGTACATGTATATGTACTTGTATAGGAGTACTGAACACAGATACTGGCAATATACATACATGTACTTACATGCATTATCCAGTATACATATGTACATACATACATATACTATCTCACCTCGTACATGTACTATCTCACCTTATATATGTACTTAATTATAATAATGTACATGTACATGTAGTATCTCACCTGATACATGCACATGTACTATCTAACCTCATACATGTACACATGTACATGTAGTATCTCACCTCAAACATGTACATGTACTTTTCACCTCATACACACATACATGTACATGTAGTATCTCACCTTATACATATACATACATGTACTATCTAACCTCATACATGTGCATGTACATGCAGTATCTCACCTCTAATTTAACCTCTTTTGTTTTAGGATCATCTTCTAGAATTATTTGTCCAGCCTCCACCCCATCCTCTTCTTTTCGTTCTTTATTCCTCTTTTTTATTCTTTGAATACGTTCTCTTTCTGCCTTTTGAGCTTCTTTTGTCTCATTTGTCAATTTACCAACAGGAAGAACTTTACGAATATTTTTTCTTTTTCCTACGATGTATGTATGTACATGTGTATGTATGTGTGTGCATGTATGTATGTATGTATGTACATGTAAATGTATGTATGTATATGTACATGTATGTATGTATGTACACTTCATGTACATGTATTTATATGTACATGTATGTATGTACATAGTCATATACGTACATGTATATTGTAAACTCGTACACATACCAGGAGTTGACAAATCCTTCTCATCTTCACTATTAGATGAAAATTTTTGCTTGATGGGAGTTCTCATGTTATGTGGTTCCTCTTCTGACTCTTCGTCACCACTACTAATAAAACCACTTTTTCTCAATCGTCGTTTCTTCTTACGATACGTTAGATTCGTCTGACGACGAGAATGATCTTTGATGTCTTCAAAATCGTCATCGCTCAGAAACTGAAAGGTCTTGGTACTCCGATGGTTACTTTTAGTACTGTCATCAGATAAAGACAGGATTCTCTTCCTTTTAGGTTTTCGTTCAAAAATTTCTTGCTCACTGTCTGAACTACTAACGTAATTCAAAGTGTATTGTAGGGATTTGCTGTCCTTAAGGGAGGATTCCTTGGCCTTGCTTTCCTCTTTTGTCGAGATTGATTCCATCTCAGATTCCTCTGATGAAGAGAGCACTGAAAGTAAGTTATCATCCATAATCATATCTGAATTCCTTTCGTCATCAGAAGAAAATAGGAGGCCAGTGACATTATGTAACTTCTTTTTCAAAGTCACTCCATTTTGATCTTTCTTTACTTTATTTTTGTCCTCACCCACCTCTTCCATTTCATCTGATGATAGTTTAATCATAGGAGATTCTCTCTCATCATTACTCCCCATCTTCCTCTTCTTACCAACATCTCTTCCTCCGTCATGTCCCTTTCGTTCCCCATCTCTGCTGACTCTTCTCTTCTCGCTATGCGAGACTTTCCTTTTTACTAAACAGCCTTTATCAGACTCATCACTACTACTAGAGCTGACACGGGGATTTCCCTTCTGTTCTAACCCATACTCAGATTTTCCAATTCGTCGAGATTTTATCCGCAAAGACAAACGATTCTTTTTAGTTCTCTTGGTTTGGGAATCAGACTGAGTACTAGTCTCAGTCTGGTCCACTTTTTTCTGTTTCCGTCCACTTGCAAGTGTTGGGGTCTCTTCGTCCGATAAACTAACCTCATCGCTTTTTATTTCTTCGTCAGATGTTTGATCAACGAGGGAGAGAGGAGACAAATCCCGATTTACCGGTTTATCTTCTTTACGCTTTGGAGCGTCATCCAAGTCTTCTTTGATATCGGAGCTCTCTCTGTTAGCAAGAGGTAGTATTGTGATAGTATCTTTGTCAGTTGTATGATTCTTCTCAGTTACATCCATATCACATACAGTAGAAGCTGAAGAATATCCAGAATGTACGTCTTTGGTCTCAGTGTGTGGAATTGGAATGAGGCTTTTATCTTGATTTCCACCATCATCGGATTCATCAGAGCTGCTTACGAACTCCTTGGATTTAAATACAGTCAGAGAAGATGTTCCTTTTTTCTTTACATCAGTCTTTTTTTCAGAAGTAGATAAGACTGCCATCTTCTTACGCCTGGTATTTCTCTTTCTTCTACCCTGCTTCTCTTCTTGAGATTTTGCAAACCGATAGAGTTTACACAATTCTTGTTCTCTCTGAATTGGAGTTGGGTCACAACAGAAACATTGCCACTCTTCCTCTTCATTCTCCTGTAATGACTCCAGGACATCTTCACCAGCAATACGACCAATACACACCTACAAAAGTCATGTGACAGATACTCAGTCATGTGGTAAGTCAAGAAGTCACGTGACCAATAAGTCACGTGTTTGTATCACCTTTTGGTCATGTCATTACCATATATAGAGCAAGTACTAAGAACATATACATTAAACAAACAAAGTCATGTGACTGATACTCAGTCACATGATAAGGTGATTGAACACACTCCAAGTCATGTGACTGATACTCATTCAATGATACATTTAAGGTGATCAATGAAAGAGATTGAACACACACTACATGTATAAGTCATGTGACTGATACTTGATCATGTGACCATTGAAGTTAGAACAAATACTAGTCATGTAACACACACACCAATATTTCGTGATAAAGAGATTGAACAAACACCACTCATGTGACTTATACAATAAGGTACATGTACATGTAATTAAACACACACACCAATGTGATAAAGAGATTGAACACACACTAACCATGCACATAGCTTTCTCACAGCTGTCACATAAAAACATTTCACCTCCATCACCACACAAACTACAATACATTTCATGCCCCTCTGAATCCAAAGAGAATTCCCCTTTAGAATATGTCCGAAAACAAGCCTAAATAAATATAATTATAATTTAATTAACAAACCACTTCCATATAACCCTATATAAGTACTTGCACTGCTATAAAGCAAAATACAAAGAGCTGTACTTATGTAGGGTTAGTTTGTTTAATTTTGGGTCCTATGTTAGCCTCCCAAACTTGTTCGCATGCTTTTTGGGTTTTGACATCCGCACATCTTTCATTTTTATTGAAATAATACTGACTTATTAGGGTATTCCACTACAACCCGTGGTTAGAAACTTAGAGCTATGATAGCATCCTCTGGTATTAAAAAACAAGAGGTTGTTACATGTTCTGTACATGTATGTGGTTACATGTATATTACTGATGATTAAATTGTAGGACAGATGTACATGTGCATATACATGTACATTAATTGATGTGCATGTACTATAATAGATGTACATGTACATGTTAATTATATGTACATGTACATATAATTAGGGAAATTATAAAATTAATATTTGGATTTAAGAATATCGGCAGTCTTACCTCACACACGATAACTCTGAGTCTTTCGTTGATACATACCATATCAACACTAGTGTATATGGTCTTACCGCAAGCTGTACAAAAATATTTGAGTTGACTATACGAATCATCGTCCACTTTTCTGTTCTTCATCTTTCTTTGTCCACTTTTGAGAGGAGATTCAAACTCTTGTTTCACCACAGTTACTTTCCCTGGCTCGAGATGTTTACCATCACTATGCGTGTCTTCTTTTACAACAGGCCAAAACTCGTTTCCAGAATTCGATTCTTCTTGCTTAACACTGACAGACTCATTCTCAGACCTGGTCCTAATATCTACAGACTCATTCTCAGACCTGGTCCTTATATCTACAGACTCATTCTCAGACCTGGTCCTAATGTCTACAGACTCGTTCTCAGACCAGGTTTTTATGTCTACAGACTCATTCTCATTGTTTGTGCATTCTACTGTGTTCTCTTCTTTCAACTCAAGCTGGTCTGATGGAGAAAATAGATATGTGGATAACTCTTGATCTTCTGTAATCTCTGCCAGATCCGACCCAGGCCTACATTCTAAATCCTCGTTCCTATTCGTAGGAACCAAGTCTTCATCAACTTCCATCTTCACTTCCAACAGGTCATTCCTACGTTTAGTAGAGTCATTACCATCTTTAGTAGAAACCATTCCACCAACAACACCCGTTGGTACAATATCCTTTAATCTGTTATGTTGCATTAAGCGAAATGGTTTTATATTAGATAATTCTAGTTTTGGTATTACAACTTGAACTTGTCTCAGAGAGAAAGCATCTGTAGAAATAGGAGGAGGCATTAGAGACAGTTGCTTAGAAACACCACTTGAATTAAGATTTACTGTCGTATCTTCCTCTAATGAAGGATGGATTAGATCCGCACAAGAGATTTTTGGTTGCCATGGTGATACTTCAGGAGGAGGGGATACTTCAATATCAGTTGAGTCGGTAGTTCTGTACACCAAAGAAGAATAGACATCACTTATTCGAGAGCTTTTGACAGCAGAGTGAGACGATAAGCGACACACCTGTCGATGACATATTCCAACTACACCTTGACTATTACCTGAATACGAGGTGAGTGCAGGGGTCAGGACGTTTACTGAGGATATCCTACAAGGAGACAAAGATAATTGGCCACAATATACTCCAGTTTCTACTGTTTCTTCATTATCTGAGATTCCAGTTGTATCTGTACCAAATTCTTGTACTACATTGTTGGACAACTGGGTTACTGTTTGCCTAAACTTCTCTGTTTCAGTCCTTGAAGACGTTTCCTTGTTCTATATCAACACAATACAGATATAAAATGGTGTAACGTATTACATTGACACTAATTACTAACCAGAAGGTCTTTCAAGGTTCTTGTTAGGGTAGCAAAGGCAGTTAAACATTCCTGTAATTCACCCGCCATAGTATAAACATGTGTTGTCACGTGACTAGTTATTAATTAATTATTAATTAATTATTAATTAATTAACTGCTAATCATCATTATGCAGTCTCTACTAAAGGATGCTCAAGAATATTTACAAATTTTACACAATTGTAGAACACAACAGGTAGTATACTGGAAAGGAAATGACTTGAAAAGAGCAGTAGATTGGGCCTTGCATTTTCAAAAAGTATATATGTATATATATCTATATGTACATATGTATGCACATACACAGATGTACGATGCATACCTTCATACATGTAATTAATTAATTGTGCATTACAGATAACATATATTTCACATGTAGGTATATGTCAAACTTGGCAAATCAAAGAAGGAGGTGTACGAAAAATTTAATTCGAAACTCGTTTCTCTCAGCCACCAGGCAAGCTTTCAGTTAGGATATGATGAATTCAACATTGAATTTCTGGGACACAGTTTAGAGTATCTCGTTAAGGTTTTGTACATACGTACTTATTGTTATTAATGGTGACAAACAGTCTGAATAGTCTGTGTACATGTGTAATCATGTTTATTATCACTATTCCTCACATTATATGTATTATTAATCAGTCATTGTGTACATGTATTAATTATGTGTAGTCATGTTTATTATCACTATTCCTCACATTATATGTATTGTTAATTAGAGTGAGTAAACATGTATAGACTATAAAAGTTATTTCAGTTTGTACAAACTTAGTCAGTACTCACTCTATTGAGTATTTCAATCAGTTATCTAACATGGATAACACATACATACATACATACATACGTATGTATATACATACATACATACATACATACGTATGTTTATAGTAATATGATATCATATGTATGTATTATGTATATAAATTGTACGTATATATCTTTTTGCAGTCTCTCCTAGAGAACCCATCACTACCTCCAGAACTTAAAGAGACCTTGCGCAAGGATGACGTAGTACTAAAATATGTTGACATTACACAAGTTAGACTCATCTCTATTATCACAATTATTATAAATACGTATATGCAATTTCCTAATCCAATACATATGTATGTATGTCCATCTATCATTCAATACAGCATGAAACAGTACTAGATGAGAAATATAAACTGTTAAAGGTATTGATGAATATTCAGTCATCATGTTTGAATGCTGACAGCAAACTTCATATGCCCAGTGGTACACACCAACATCTATATATACTATACTATTTATATATATTGCATACATTCAGTGTTTTTGATAAGCTCATATGGTGCACCTTTGGCCTAAAGAGCTTCTTATTTGGCACTGCACAGTTCTCTCTGGGCCAGTGGCGCAGTTAATTTTGATTATATTGTCACTAACAGCATTAACTCTTTGTTAATTGGTTCAAGATGTATTCTCAATGGCGCACACACTAACCATTTTTGAGCCAATTTGGCCCAAGCTTCAAAACTTATCAAAAACTCTGCATACATTACTATATGTTCATATGTACATACATACATGCATACACACATATGTACGTACATATACATACATACATTAATAGAATACGTACATACATGCAAATTATTTCATGTAATTATTAAGGTGAAGTGATAGTTAATGCTGTAGCTGCAATGGAAGAGTTTAAAATCGTAGTTGACAAACAATCACCAGATCTGAAGTGAGTTCAGTGTATGTCAATAACTATAATGATTTGCATTCACTTTAAAAAGGAATATGTCACCTCTAATGGAGAGAATATCTACAATCTCACTAGAAAATGGAGGAATGGTACTTACTATATGTATTAGCGTTGTTTTGGTATTAATTAATAACCACTTTTATCCGTAGTAGAATTAAAAAATCACCAAATTTGGATGATTTGAGGAAGTTGTAAGAATCATCCAATTTTGAGTGATTTGAGTAAATTTACGCAAATCATCCAACTTTGGATGATTCTTACAACTTACTCAAATCATCCCGTATTGGATGATTTTGTCCATCTACTCAAATCATCCAAGTTATAGTATGATGGTGTATGTGTGTGTGTGTGTGTGTGTGTGTGTGTGTGTGTGTGTGTGTGTGTGTGTGTGTGTGTGTGTGTGTGTGTGTGTGTGTGTGTGTGTGTGTGTGTGTGTGTGTGTGTGTGTGTGTGTGTGTGTGTGTGTGTGTGTGTGTGTGTGTGTGTGTGTGTGTGTGTGTGTGTGTGTGTGTGTGTGTGTGTGTGTGTGTGTGTGTGTGTGTGTGTATGTATGTATGTATTCACTTTAATCTTTATGTACTAGGAAGCCATCTTGACATGTCTTGCAAATATTAGTTTGAAGGAGAAGTTAAAAGGATCTAATTCATCATACGAAATATTTGTCAAACAAGTGCTACTAAAATGGCTTGAGAAGAACCACTTCAGTATGACTTGTCCTGCAGAGACTTCATCTGGGATTTTATCAGTGTCTCCGGAATTGCTTGCTTGGGTATCTAAAGTCAGTGCGGAATTTTATCAGCTGTATATAAAACTACTGTTAACAATTACTGAAGATTTTGGTTTATTGAGAATGGTTTCTCAAGAGACTCATGCAAATGCCACGTCTTTGTGTGAAATGTTAAAATCTAATTCAACTTTATCGTATGAAAATATTTTACTACTTTGGAAGGCTCTTTGTTGCCATGATGATACACTAAGAGATAAATGTTTTGCTATGTTAAGAGGAAGAACTTCAAACTTCAAGTTAGTTTCTCCTGATACCAGTAAAAGAATATCTGTATGGAATGATTTATTACACGATATTCAATGAGACTGCTTTTAAGAGAAAAGATGAATGGACATAGCAATACAATAGTTTAATACTAAGTGATATGTTGTGTAATAAAATTAATGATTAATTATACATTGATACACTCCTGTACGTATAGATGGTATATCTAATATAGTCTCACAGGAGGGGCTGGTGATACGTATGTTGTATAATAATTAGTTATACATTGATACACTCCTGTACGTATAGATGGTATATCTAATATAGTCTCACAGGAGGGGCTGGCTATGTGAGACTATATCGAATACAATATTTATACTGGCCTAACTTTCTTCATGTCGTTTTTTGCATATTTCTCTTAAAGTATCAATTTGCAAATTGAAGGCTAGTATACTTGAACAAACATTTGTTTTCTCTTTATCTAACTCTTCTCTTTCTGATCTTCTCCATTTGCAAAAGGCTTCACACAGACAGACGGACACAGGTTGGGAATTATATGAAGATTATAATAAACATCAATGAAAGTAATATATATATACCTGTAATAACATATTACACATTGACGAGAGTAGAATGTAGAACTAATATAACTGATTAAAACACAATTAGCACAGCACAATTATAATATTTATCAAGCTGTTTTTAGTGTTACTGATAGTATGTTCTTATGACTAACACCACTTGTATGGAGACACGACACTTTATCCCTGAATGGATTGAAAATTATCATGTCACTAACATGCATCTAGCATGTCTATTTACACCTAACATGAGTTAGTCAACATGCAAACATGTATTCTGTGGTTTGTATAAGTATTATACTATTTTGAATGTGTAATATAGCTACTATACTATCCTTATATAAAGTAATGACCTGATAAAGTGTAGTTAAGCATACACATTACAACTACATGATAAAGTCAGCTAGTCTGTAGTTAAGCATACACATTAAAATTACATGATAAAGTCAGCTAGTCTGTAGTTAAGCATACACATTAAAACTACATGATAAAGTCAGCTAGTCTGTAGTTAAGCATACACATTAAAATTACATGATAAAGTCAGCTAGTCTGTAGTTAAGCATACACATTACAACTACATGATAAAGTCAGCTAGTCTGTAGTTAAGCATACACATTACAACTACATGATAAAGTCAGTTAGTCTGTAGTTAAGCATACACATTACAATTACATGATAAAGTCAGCTAGTCTGTACATGTGTATAATCATATCCACATGTTACAATAATTGTGTGTATGTATATTTACTTACTGCTGAAGTGAGCTGTAATAAATCACTGAATTTGTACAATCTGGAAGGACTACTTCCTGAATATTAAGAAGATTTATACATAAATATCCAGTATGAGTTTTACATTTCTCATACAATATTAATTATCTAAATAACCCTTTCTTTATGAGAGGCTGGGTTTGGATTTGCGTATGAGACTGTGCCTGGATTTGGGTATCGGACTATACTTTGATTTGTGTATGAGACTATACTTGAATTTGGGTATGAAACTATACTTGAATTTGGGTATGAGACTTTACTTGAATTTAGGTATGAGACTGTTAATATATGTACATACCTGAGTTTCTCTACTTGGTAGCTCCATGTGATGAGAAGTGATTACAATGAGTGGATGTTCATATGGAACTTTATCAACCAATCTATGTATGACAATAAAGTATGTGCCTTTTAGTAACCCCAGGAGTGCATTAATTAACACTATAACTGAAAGTGGTCACTATTTTCAAACTAAAACAACACTAGTTTCAAATGTATACTGAACCACTACAAAATCACTTTTGTCATATAAAAATATTTAAATATACTAGCAAAATGTAAAGCATTATTGGAAATATAATTATTATATTCACAGATTGATATCAGGTAAGCAACTGGAATATATTTATCAGGTCAGGTTATATTACTACCAGTATAATCTCAGGACACTCATATTGTGTCTCAGGTGTATTGTGATGGATTATATCATACAAATACATAAATATGATAACAAACCTTGTTCTACTACTTTCTTGACATATTACATTGGTAGCCTTTTCACTGGAAGTTTTGAGAGACACCATGACAGTGTTCAAATCATATTCCAATGAAATTATACTGAAACTACTGAGAATAGCAACTCTAAATATGAAAATAATAGTGGTATTTATTATTTATAAAACTAGTAAGGTATTGTGAGTTAACTATAACTATAACTAAAACCTCTTTTAGTAAGGTAATGTGAGTTAACTATAACTATAACTAAAGCCTCTTTTAGTAAGGTATTGTGAGTTAACTATAACTATAAATAAAACCTCTTTTAGTAAGATATTGTGAGTTAACTATAACTATAACTAAAGCCTCTTTTAGTAAGGTATTGTGAGTTAACTATAACTATAACTAAAGCCTCTTTTAGTAAGGTATTGTGAGTTAACTATAACTATAAATAAAACCTCTTTTAGTAAGATATTGTGAGTTAACTATGACTACAACTAAAACCTCTTTTAATAAGGTATTGTGAGTTAACTATAACTAAAACCTCTTTTAGTAAGGTATTGTATATTATTTTAGTTAAAAGGTTTAGAAACTAGACAAACTAAAAGGTTGTTATTATTGTCATCTTCAAACAACACTAGGATTGAATGGACAATTAGCCAAGATTTTTAAAATATCATTGTATGACTATCCATTATATGAAAATACAAAACTATCAATGTGTTTGGGAATGAGGACTGGAATAGGAACCTGCCTTGGAGTTTTAGCTCTGGGATAATGAACAGACATTGATAACATGGTGCCTATTAAAGATGAACTGTCGAAATCTCCAGAAAACTCTCTCATTACATCAAACAAACATACTACATCCGCATCTTAATTTATGAGGAAGAAAAAAAAACTCGTAAGAAAACAAGTCAAACAAGATTTAAAAACCTGATTTAGTAATTAAATTTGTTGCTTCAAATACATTGTATGAGCCATTTATATCATATCCTGAATTGAGAGACCACGTTGCCACGGTAATAGACTTGCCTACCTTTATAAATAGAAATGTATAATGTGCTTTGTTTTGACATTGATCACTAGTCAATCAACTTAACCATTTACCCTTCCATTCATTCATCATCCATTCAACCATTGATCACTAGTTAATCAACTTATCCATTTGCTTTCCATCCATTCATCCATTCAACCATTGATCACTAGTCAATCAACTTAACCATTTACCCTTCCATTCATTCATCATCCATTCAACCATTGATCACTAGTTAATCAACTTAACCATTTACCCTTCCATTCATTTATCATCCATTCAACCATTGATCACTAGTCAATCAACTTAACCATTTGCCCTTCCATTCATTCATCATCCATTCAACCATTGATCACTAGTTAATCAACTTATCCATTTGCTTTCCATCCATTCATCCATTCAACCATTGATCACTAGTCAATCAACTTAACCATTTACCCTTCCATTCATTCATCATCCATTCAACCATTGATCACTAGTCAATCAACTCAACCATTTGCCCATCCATTCATTCATCATCCATTCAACCATTGATCACTAGTCAATCAACTTAACCATTTACCCTTCCATTCCATTCAACCATTGATCACTAGTCAATCATTTGCCCTTCCATCCATTCATCATCCATTCAACCATTGATTCATTCCATGTTACCATTGTCTCTCTAGATATCCGTGGATGATAATGGTAAGCTGATCCCAGTAGTACTAGAACACACAGTACTATCAGAGCTATGTGAGATAATAGTATATAATATATACATATACATACATGTACATCTATAAGTATGTACAAGTATGTACATTAATACATTAATGAATAGGATATTACATGTACATGTATGTACATTAATGAATAGGATATTACATGTACATGTATGTACATTAATGAATAGGATATTACATGTACATGTTTACATTAATGAATAGGATATTACATGTACATGTTTACATCAATGAATAGGATATTACATGTACATGTTTACATCAATGAATAGGATATTACATGTACATGTTTACATTAATGAATAGGATATTACATGTACATGTTTACATCAATGAATAGGATATTACGTGTACATGTTTGTATTAATGATATTACATGTACATCTAGAGTACATAACATTAGTGATTACATTAGTGTTATGATATTACATGGAGATACATCCAGCTACATCCAGCTACATCCAGCTAGGTGATATGTAAATAATCACATGTAAATAATCACATGTACATGTGTACATGCATAGGATATTACATATGTACATGTGCAAGAAATAGGATATTACATATATACATGTGCAAGAAATAGGATATTACATATGTACATGTGCAAGAAATAGGATATTACATATATACATGTGCAAGAAATAGGATATACATATGTACATGTGCAAGAAATAGGATATACATATATACATGTGCAAGAAATAGGATATTACATATATACATGTGCAAGAAATAGGATATACATATGTACATGTGCAAGAAATAGGATATTACATATGTACATGTGCAAGAAATAGGATATTACATATATACATGTGCAAGAAATAGGATATTACATATGTACATGTGCAAGAAATAGGATATTACATATATACATGTGCAAGAAATAGGATATTACATATGTACATGTGCAAGAAATAGGATATACATATGTACATGTGCAAGATTACATATGTAGTATTATGTACATTACATATATGTACATGTACATTAAATATATGTACATGTACATTACATATATGTACATGTACATTAGATATATGTACATGTACATTACATATATGTACATGTAAATTAGATATATGTACATGTACGTTATATATATGTACATGTAAATTACATATATGTACATGTACATTACATATATGTACATGTACATTAGATATATGTACATGTACATTACATATATGTACATGTAAATTAGATATATGTACATGTACGTTATATATATGTACATGTAAATTACATATATGTACATGTACATTAGATATATGTACATGTACATTAGATATATGTACATGTACATTAGATATACGTACATGTATATGTACATGTACATTAGATATATGTACACGTATATGTACATGTACATCAGATATATGTACATGTATATGTACATATACACTAGGTATGTACATGTACACAACAAATCATATATATATATCTAATTGTAATCTCATAACTACGTACCTTTTTTTAACTTTTTCTGATCAAATATCTTCATTTCCTCTTTTTCAGCAGTAATTAGCTGTCGTATTCTTTCCTCGTGTACCGACTTCTTTACTTCCTCTTTCTCTTTCTCCTCTACTATATCCACGTCTTCATCATCCTCCATTACAGTGGATAACTTTCGAATTATGTGACCAAATAGTATCGTATAAGAATGCTTCTTCTCAATGGTTCTCCCATTTTTATGGTTTTGAGATGATGTTGTTATCGTACGTAATTTCATCCCATCAGTCAGCCATTTTCTTAGCACAAACCACTGAAAAAGTATTGCCAGCAATACAGTCCACTCAAGAAAATTAAAGTTTATAAGTTGACAGCTGGCTATTTGGAGAAGGGCAATGTAGGTTACCATAGCAACAGGAAGACCCTTGTATGGTTGGGTTTCTGTTAACCGGTGATATAATTGTGACCACAAAGAGCTGAGATGAACCGAAAGTAACAAACTACCAAGAAGTGAGGTCATGGCAGACAGCTGTGTCAGAACAAGGTAACCGAGTATTCCAACAGTTAGCCATTGGGAGGAACATAGCAGTTGAAGATTTCGTTCGTTGCCTAGCAACAGTCCGGTACTTAGCGCAATAATAATAAACACTCTGTGTGTATATACATACATACATAAACAGTACATAGTATATATAACATTAGCAGATGTACAGGGATGAATATAGTGTTGTTTTAGTTAACTAAAACTATAACTAAAACCACTTTTAGTAAGGCATTATGATTTTTAGTTAACTAAACTATAACTAAATTACAAGTCTATTGTAATAAATATAACTGAAGATAGGCACTTTTAGCCTTGGTTAGTTAACTAAAACTAAAACCCTTTTAGTAAGGCATTATGATTTTTAGTTAACTAAACTATAACTAAATTACAAGTCTATTGTAATAAATATAACTGAAGATTGGTCAATAATGGGCACTTTTAGCCTTGGTTAGTTAACTAAAACTAAAACCCTTTTAGTAAGCCTAAAATTGTTTTAGTTAATTAATAGCTATAACGAAATTTATGATAAACTAGACATACTATAACTATAACTAAAAGTGGTCATTATTGTCAAACTAAAACAATACTAGTTAAATAACATCACCAGTTGACTTCCCATTGTCCACACAGCAGGTACTAGTACAATTAATATTCCCCTGGTATCTACATGTATACTCATATATATTGAAACCAAAGTCACACCCTACAAACCTCTACATACAGAAGCAGTACTAAGAAACTAACTGCTAGTGTTTACAGAACTGCTGATTATATTAAATACCAGAGGGTCTACAAGTGTAAAGAGTCTTCCTGGTAAATTTCATCAAAGTATATATAGTAGTTTAGGAGAAAATCAAGAGATGGACAAACAAACAGACAACTTTGTTTTATACGTAAAGATATTGTATCAATCATACACTTGTCACTCACGGTGAGAATTGTGCTTGTAATAGGCCCGCCCATCTTAGGAGAATACTGGTATCAGCATAAATAGTTTGTATAATAAACAGCTGACAGCCAAGCCCCACCCATAACCACACCCACATATGATCCTCAATATCCATCACTTTTCCCAATGGCTTTCGTCTTGGTGTTTGAATTTTCGATATTTCGCTGACTTGGATAATTGGAGTTCTTTTGTCCATTATAAACAATGATGTAATAACAATTACACTTAAGAGCAGACATGTGGTATTCAGAAATGTTCCAGTGAATAAAGGGTTAAATGTCATTGACCACACCCTTAACATCAACATCAATAATAGACCAAGAATATGATAGAAAATTCGTCTATATCTGAAAATATATAAATTAAGAATGATTAATGTATTTGTATGTATGTAATATGTATGTACGTATGTATATATGTATGTGTGTATGTATGTATGTATGTATGTATGTGTGTATATATGTATGCATGTATATATATATGTATGTATATGTATGTATATATATATATGTATGTATATATATGTATGTATGTATATATGTATGTATGTATGTATATATTACGTCGTTGTATGTATGTATGTATGTATGTATGTATGTATGTATGTATGTATGTATGTATATAATACATACCGATCAATATTGGACATATTCCACCAACTAGCTACTAACACCATTAGAATTGAAACTCCACCCACACATGAGACTAATAGCTGTATAACTTGATTAGAAAACTGGTTTGAAACTATTGTTAACATACTACACAATCTTAATATATATAATCCAAATGGAGTCGAGCTAAATCGTTTACATCCACAAAAATATAATGCTAAAGACGACAAAGTAAGTGAAATTGACATGAGTGTAACACATTGCCATGGTAACAGAGAAGGAAGACGAACTGAAGGATTACAAAGAATAGGAGTAAGTGAATGAAATCCACTCCACCATAATAATCCTAGATAAAGATAATATATATTTGTGTAATGTAAGACATATTTACAATGGATAATTTAATGATTATTCAGAATAGAGTTATATATGTATGTATGTGTGTGCGTGTGTGTATGCGTGTATGTATATGTGTATGTGTGTGTGTGTGTGTGTGTGTGTATGTATATATGTATGTATGTCTGTATGTACATATGTATGTATGTATGTATGTACGTATTTATGTATGTATGTATGTATGTATGTATGTATGAATGATGAATGGAGGATGGCTATAGATTGATTCCAAGTGATGAATACATGTAATTATGTGAGTGAATAGACAATTGTCAACAATATGTAGTTTTACATACCATATATAGTTTCTAGTAATACTAATCTCTTGCGGCTCCCTTTATGATGATGAACATTCTCATAGTAACCATGACTGACCTCATCCTCCAGCTGATCAAGAGAATCACATTGTATAATACTTTGAGCACGATGACGATGTGATAGTGACTCAATGCTAGTACATACATACATACATAATTATATATATACATATACATACATAAATATATACATACATACATAATTATATACATATATACATACATACATACATACATACATAATTATATACATACATACATACATACATATATACATACATACATACATACCGATATACATACATACATACCGATATACACATATACATACATACATACATACATATTACATACATACATTCATACATACATACATACATACATACATACATATATACATATACACATACATTTTCCATGTGCCCACATGAAACTAAATACAACTAAACTCAGATACATTACATATCATTACATCCAATAAACTTATAAATACATACTTTCTTGTCTCTGTCATCTTTAAGCTGTGGCTACCTTTTGGAGGTGTGGCTCACTTCTGATATAATCAGACCAACCCTATATACAATTGTATAACAACATTATAATTGAAAAATGGAGTATATTGGAGTTCATGGACATCATTAAACAGAGTCTGTATAAATATTTTGGCTACTCTACCTTCAAGAGTGATCTACAGAGAGATGCAGTTCAGTGTGTGATAGATAGTAAGTAGATAACAATTTACACACACAATAGGCCCTCCTATCACACACACAGTGCTGTCACTGCTGTATACACTCAATAGTCTAACAATTGAGTGTACACAAAAGGTCAAAGGTCATATGTACAGAATCAGATTTGTAATAACTTCAATATATTTTAAAGTAAAAGTATATTCTGTTCAATATCTTCATCATCATTTAGGACGTGTAGATGTATTCATTTCCATGCCAACTGGAGCTGGTAAGTCGTTATGCTACCAGCTCCCAGCTGTACAGGGTATAGGAATAACTCTAGTAATATCTCCATTAATTGCCTTGATTGAAGACCAAGTCATGCAGCTCCATTCTAAAGGTTTACGAGCAGCTGCTCTGAACTCGAAAACAACACCAAGTGAAAGAAAACGTATCATGAATGACTTAAAATGTAGGCGGCCGTCTTTGAAGCTACTTTATGTGACTCCAGAAATGGCAGCAACCAGTGGATTTAGAAGTGTACTAACATCTTTATACAGATTTGAAAAAATAGCCCGAATTGCAATCGATGAAGCTCACTGCGTTTCAGAATGGGGACACGACTTTCGACCAGATTACCTCAAACTCGGAGAATTGAGAGATTTGTTGCCCAAAGTACCAATTTTGGCCGTCACGGCAACAGCCACTGCTATTGTACAGAAAGATATTATCACCGTGTTGAAAATGAAGGATCCGGTTTCAATTTTCAAGAGCAGCTGTTTTAGATGTAATCTTTTCTATGATGTCAGGTTTGTATCTGTTAATTAAAATGGTTGCTAAGGTAATTAGTACTAATTAGAACTAACATGATTATCTAATTATGAACTCTATTGTAACAATTAAGTTGCTATGGAAACTTAAGTATAGGGGTGATTGTATACTGATTATTTACTTGGTAACCTTGACAACAAGACTTGCATGTGTAATCTTTAATGGTATAATTATATATACATCCTGTTAATTCCAGATACAAAGAAACTATCGGAGATCCCATAAAAGATCTAAAAGACTTCACTATCAAAGCCTTAACAAGCTCAGATGATGAAGTAACCATCCATTTATGTATATGTACATGTATATATGTGTAAACTATAGGGAGCTGGGATAATCTATTGTCGCACACGAGAGGGATGCCAGTCCTTGGCTGGTCGTCTCACGAATGCAGGAATAACTGCCAAAGCATATCATGCAGGTAGATTCAGTGACCTTGTAATTGTATGTAAGCATGTGTAATGTCTGCTTGTGTCATTGGAAAAAATAGGTATGTACGTGTGTATAATTATGTATGTGTGTATATATGTATCTATTTATGTACTATATGTGTGTATATATGTATGAAACCTAGAACATCGTAGCACACTAACTATCAGTAGGAAAAGATGCAAAACGTTGAAAATTTTGTATGTACATGTATGTATATGTATGAATTATCGCTGGTATATATGTATGCATGCACATGTATGTATGTATGTGTATATGTGTGATATGTATGTATATACATATGTATGTAGGTACATATGTACATATGTGTGTATGTATGTATGTATGTGTGTATGTATGTATGTATGCATGTATGTATGCATGTATGTATGTATGTATGTACGTACGTACGTACGTATGTACGTACGTACGTACGTACTTACTTACGTACGTACGTATGTATGTATCTATGTAATAGTATGTATCTATGTATGTATGTAAGTAAGTATACTTATAATTATATAATATTAATTAACACCTGTAGGTCTTAAATCTGATGAACGTACAAAGATTCAGACTCAATGGATGTCTGGTCAGATTCCTGTAATAGTAGCAACCGTCAGTTTTGGAATGGGAGTGGATAAAGCTAATGTTCGGTAAGTCTCATTTTTAACCCCCAAGAAGATCACTGCAGCTAGATACTGAAAATATTCCGTGCGTCTGTGTCTGTCTATTGTATTGTATAGTCAAACTGTGTTTTTTTTAACTCTCGAGGGTTGCTGTAGTTAGGTGCTAAAGCTCTCACATACCTGTGTCTGCTTTGTTTTTAGTTTTCACATTGTGCGTCATGTGTTTCTAAAATTGTTCTCATGTAGATTTGTTGTACACTGGACACTGCCTAAAGGTATTGAGTCATATTACCAAGAGTCTGGAAGAGCTGGAAGAGATGGAAAGCAAGCCTTATGTAGACTATATTATTCCAGGTGAAAGCTAGTGTAATATTAGAAATAGCACGTGATATATTTATTTATAGACAAGATCGAAATGATTTGCTGTACCTTCTTCAAAGGGAGATGTCTAAAAAGTCTCATAAAGTAAGTCATCAATTTGTTATCAAGTGTAGATTGCCATCATGCACTATAGAACTGTATGTATGTACGATTGTGTGTATGTGTATATGTGTGTACGTGTGTATGTATGTGTTTATGTATGTATGTATGTGTGTAAGTATGTATGTATGTATGTATGTACATATGTATGTATGTACGTATGTGTGTATGTGTATATGTGTGTATGTATGTGTTTATGTATGTATGTATGTGTGTAAGTATGTATGTATATATGTATGTACATATGTATGTATGTACGTATGTGTGTATGTGTATATGTGTGTATGTGTATATGTGTGTATGTATGTGTTTATGTATGTATGTATGTGTATAAGTATGTACATATGTACATATGTACTTACATACGTAAAACTGACCTTTGACCTTTGACCTTTGATTAGGGTAAAAATAAGCAATCCAACAAATCAACACAAACAAGTTTTGAAGCATTAGTGAAATATTGTGAAGATGTTCAGTAAGGGTCCAACAATATCATAACTTTCAGACCCTTTTACAATCACTTTTAATAGATGCAGACATTTATCTATCGCTCAGTATTTTGGAAACCCAGATCCCGAGGTACTTATAATGGCACAGTATACAGGATTTCATACAGAGGGGGGAGTGACACTGGGATCTTAAACTTTAGTTTACCCCTTCGTATTTCTAATCCAAGGTTGATTGGTCTTCAGAATCAATCTCAATATTAAGATTCAGAATTTTCCTGATAGAGCGTACTGCATGTTATGAACTTCTTTTTGCTATCAGAAATCTTGACGGCTTCTCCCTCTAGAATAAATTCTATATAAAATCTGTGTCTATGAATTTATTATTTATTACCCGGCAACAGTGCAACAAGTCATGTGACGCATGTAAGAATCCTGCAGCTGCAAAGGAAGCCCTTAAAGCTCATAAACTGTGCATGTCTTCCGCAGCTAGCAAGAAGCATTTCCCAGGGACTGTCATGGCACACTATGAACAGGGAGAACCAGATCCTTCCTTATATGAAGAAGGGAAATGGGGCGGCCAAAGGTAAGAGATGCTTGTATATACATAATACATACATGTGTATTACATAACATTAGCCATTATTACATTATCCTCGTGCAGAGACTCATGCAAAGACTCATGCAGAGACTCATGCAGAAACTGTAGAGACTCATGCAGAGACACCTGCGGAGACTCATGCAGAGACTCATGCAAAGACTCATGCAAAGACTCATGCAGAGACTCATGCAGAAACTGTAGAGACTCATGCAGAGACTCATGCAGAGACACCTGCGGAGACTCATGCAGAGACTCATGCAAAGACTCATGCAGAGACTCATGCAGAAACTGTAGAGACTCATGCAGAGACTCATGCAGAGACACCTGCGGAGACTCATGCAGAGACTCATGCAAAGACTCATTCAGAGACTCATGCAGAGACTCATACAGAGACTGCCCATAAAACATGTAAAACAGCATGTTCACACTGAGTTGACACTTAATTCATAACTTTTGTGCTATGTATATTCCATTGTAATATAAATAGTAATAATATTATAGATAAATTATGTTTCTTACATTAGATAACTAAAACCCTTTTTAGTAAGGCAATGTGATTTTTAGTGAATTAAACTCTACTGTGATAACTATAACTAACTAAAATGAAAATTGGCCAGTAATGGCACTTTTAGTAAGTGAGAACCCTTTTAGTAAGCATAATATTACATGTACCTTACATAACTATAGCAAAACATTTATCTATAACTACATGTACATTGGAAATTGACTAAAAGTGCTTATTATTGTCATTTGTATTAAAATAACACTGTTAATATTTATTAATGTATTGAAGGTGTGTTTGAAATAAAACTGACAATCTACCACTTAAACATAACAAGGATATCATTATCTAACTCATGGTAAAAATTCGAATTTCGAGAGAATACTAAAATGCTCACGGTTCTAACAAATAATATTATTGATCAAAACCACTTGGTAAACATAATAAGGATGTCATTATCTAACTTTAGAAACAGTTTCGGCTCAATCTGAAATGACTGATTTTGCAATGAAACATTATATACCAAGGCGGGTAAAAATTCGAATTTAGAGCGAATACTAAAATGCTCACGGTTCTAACAGATAATATTATTGATCCAAACCACTTTGTAAACAAAACAAGGACATCATTATCTAACTCTAGAAACAGTTTCGGCTCAATCTGAAATGACTGATTTTGCAATGAAACATTATATACCAAGGCGGGTAAAAATTCGAATTTAGAGCGAATACTAAAATGCTCACGGTTCTAACAGATAATATTATTGATCCAAACCACTTTGTAAACAAAACAAGGACATCATTATCTAACTCTAGAAACAGTTTCGGCTCAATCTGAAACGACTGATTTTGCAATGAAAAAATATATACCAAGGCTATTATAGTTCGGGTAAAAATTCGAATTTAGAGAGAATACTAAAATGCTCACGGTTCTAACAGATAATATTATTGATCCAAACCACTTTGTAAACAAAACAAGGACATCATTATCTAACTCAGGAAACAGTTTCGGCTCAATCTGAAACGACTGATTTTGCAATGAAAGCTATAGTTCAGTGTAAAAATTTGAATTTAGAGAGAATACTAAAACGTTCACGGTTCTAACAGATAATATTATTGATCACCCTAAATACACACATGTTCATGAGTATTAATTTCCAATTATCATCTCTTAAGGTACAGTGATGATGACGAGGAAGATGTTGTAGATAATGAGTCGGAAGATGGCAGTGACTCTCATGATGAATTCAAAAGGGAAGAGGCATCATCTTCTACCATGCCTCGCTTCTTTGAAGCACAGTTTCGCAAGAGAAAAAAGGTACATATAAATAGAACCCCTCTACTCGGACACCTTTGGGACAATGTAAATGTCCTCATTTCACTAGTAAATATATATTATAAAGAATAGTTTGGGACATTTGTAAATGTCCTTAATACAGAAATGTCCTCATTTCACTAGTAAATATATATTATAAAGAATAGTTTGGGACATTTGTAAATGTCCTTAATACAGAGATGTCCTCATTTCACTAGTAAATATATATTATAAAGAATAGTTTGGGACATTTGTAAATGTCCTTAATACAGAGATGTCCTCATTTCACTAGTAAATATATATTATAAAGAATAGTTTGGGACATTTGGAAATGTCCTTAATACAGGGGTGTCCTCATTTCAGAGTGTCCTTCTTTACTTTATAAATTATAATAGAATTATTAGTCATTAGTATTTTTTTTGCAGAGAACCTCGGAACCAATTAAACAAGATGTTGCAAGTAAGAACTCATCTAATATCAGTGACTAACTATTTTATAATACATATCACAATTGTATAAAGGTATTGATTCCAAATTAAGAGAAATATCGTTAACTTCTCGTGTTCCAAGATTAACAATTAAAGTTAGTTGATTCACAAACTTATAAACTAGAGCAGGCATAGGTTTAGAAGTGGGGGGAGGGGGTGGGTTGAGAGCTCTCCCACTTTTTGTCACTTTAAAGAAGTATTGTATTGCTTGGTTGTATAGAAAGTCTGTTTATATTCATGATGACCTCAAAATTAGGATGTGTTGACTTTATGTGGAATATAGTGTATAGTTTAAAGGCATAAGGTTAATACATGATTATACTGTAACTCAATAATGAAGCAATGGATTGAAATTTGACATACACTAAAAAAGAATGGGAAGGATAACTATATGCAAACGGTGCAGGTAAAAAGATTGTTGGTCATTCCAAACTAAAGTTATGAACATTTTCTGAGGTCAACAGGAATGTGAATGACCACAAGCAAGTCTCAATTGATGTTAACTATTGCCTTCAGACCTAATGACATTTCTATATCATATCTATCACTACCAATGCTATTTTTAGGTGAGGGAACACTGCTACAATCTCTTGTTGAAGTCTTTGCAGGCAAACA
Source organism: Petrosia ficiformis (assembly GCA_947044365.1). Lineage (NCBI taxonomy): Eukaryota > Metazoa > Porifera > Demospongiae > Haplosclerida > Petrosiidae > Petrosia > Petrosia ficiformis. The sequence continues at coordinate 4,320,361 of OX345652.1, read as the reverse complement.
GCTATTCTATTCGTGATTTCGAAACTATTTCTGCTAATATTGAGTATGAATTGCTTTGTGCTTCTAAAACATCGGAAGTATACAAACTACATGTAAACAAGAAGGTTAGGTATATCATGTGAATATATCATGTGACTATCATGTGATCTACTCTAATCCAGGTATCAGAAATCAAATCAACAACAAAGAAAGGTATATTGCATTCTAGTCTTGAGACTGATATATACGAGATAGAGAAAGATGTGAAACAAGACGAGAAACAAGAAGAGACAACAGTGAAAGAGATGTCAGTGGTGAGTGCTGGATTTATCAGAGCATCTGAACTCATGATTAAATCGAGACACACCACTGTGAAACCATCTTCTCCCTCGTCATCAAATGCACTAACAAGTTTCGGTTTTCAACCTGCTTCAAACTTTCTCCTACCAGACAAGTCATGTTGTAATGAGTCAGTTGAAATATCTGATGAACATCTCATCAGAGATAAACAAGATGATCAAAAACTAACTAGAAATGATCAAGAATTGGATCAAACTGATCAAAACTTGATCACAACTGATGTAGAATTGATTAGAACAGATCGGGATTTAACAAGTGCAAACTTTGTGGATTTAAATATTGAAAGTGGTTCAGGTGAAGTAAGCAGATCTTCCCTGAATGTCAGTCATGTGACTGACTCTCTTCCTAATATTGAACGGAAAAGAATGAGATCAGATTCTGAAGTACAAGAAGATCATCCTCGTCTAAAGATAACAAAGAGTAGAGCAAGTACTCCTGTCTCTGATAAGTTCGTATCATTTATATAGATATTGAAACTGTAGTGTTGTTTTAACATGACAGTAATGACCACTGTTAGTTATTGGGGCGAGCCTGGATGAGCCCACCCTAGCCCTGGTCCGCAAATGCTCTGTGAGCTCTACCCTAGCCCTGGTCCACAAATGCTCTGGGAGCTCCACCCTAGCCTAGTCCACAAATGCCCTGTGAGCTCCACCCTAGCCTGGTCCACAAATGCTCTGTGAGCTCCATCTTACTCCTGGTTCACAAATGCTCTGTTATCTTGCTTGCTTGCTTACTTTAATGCCAGATGGTTATCATATTCTCCTATTTATTCTCCTATTTGTAATTCTTGCTTGCTCAGGCTTGCCCCCTCTGATGGTCAGTTCAGTAGTTATAGTATGTCTAGTTTCTCATAATTTATAGTATTGACTTTAGGTTTATTAGTTTTATCCTAAGCCTTATCTGCATGTTTCCATGCCGATTATCATGAATTTATAATGACTCACCAAACAGAATTTAAATAATTTATAATTATAACTCTTCCAATAGAACTAGTACTATTGATAAGAAAGGAGAACAGGAATGTCCAGTTAACGCTTTGCAGGTACATTTAAATAACTCTACTCATTACAATGTTCACAAATAATAATTCCAACCTGCCTATGTTTACATATTAATATGCTTACATACATTATAGCCCAAAAGCTGTTTTCAATATAAAGTGTGTTTCTATAGCAACGGGTCAAATAACTACTTTAGATTTATTATGAGATAGTATCAGAGACCTACAACATACTCTGAAAGTCTCCAATCTCTTGGTACTATCTGAGACCTACTCATTGATACTGTCTATGATAACAAATATGGGCTCTTTTTTTTAAATGACACTTCTGATCTTGTTTTGAGAGCATACAGTTCAAGATTAAGCAGTTATAGCATGCATATATTATAACTATTATTTAATTACAGTGTGACAATATTTTGCCATTGTGATAAAAAAAAGACCAAAATCATGTGATATGATTATTGAAATGGAATAATATTTGCAATATATGTCATATAGTGAATTATTGTCCAGCCCTAAGATGAAGTATGCATTCGGGATTCTAACATACATGTATATATATATATATATATGTTATATACATATATATGTATATATATATATATATATATATTAATTATCTACGAATGACTTCCTTCCCATTCATAGCTACTAGCAAATAAAAACAGTGTTGTAGGTCATGATGAAGAGTGGTTGACAACAGATTCAACGTTACTCCCATCTAAAAGTCCAGTAGATAGTTTAAAATCACAGTTAGCCAGTATGATTGTTGGGCAACTAAATCCATACTATCAGAAGGGGAAGATTATATCAAAGGTAATTGTGCATAGCAGATGTAAGTAGTGTTGTGTTAGTATGACAATAACTGACTACTTTAAGTAGTCTTCTGCCCAGGATATTTAGAGTGGTGGTTGAATTCTACATTGCATTTAGTGCTGTTTATCCAGTTTATACTTAATTCTGTCTCAGTAGCCAATATACAGTATGTATTATCTGAGAGGTTGGTAATCCATCTGAGTGGTGGTTATTTCCAACCAGTGCCAACCAGTGTGGGCAGAACACTGCTTAAGTTATAGTCATATTAGGACTAGTTACTTTTAACAGTTATAGTTGGTTAACTAAAGTAATATTAGGCTTACTAACTGACTAAGAGGGGTTTAACTAGCCAATTTCTACTTCGACTTGTAATTTAGATATACTTTAGTTAACTACAAGTCACAATGTATTACTAGAACAAGCATTAGTAATAGATACTGTTAGCTTAAACAACGTATTTAATTTTCACAGGATCTTTTCAAGAAATTTGCAAGAATGATTTCGGAGTCTGTTTATTCAAGAAAACCCAGGTGTTCCATTAATACAGGTATCTATATACACTAATGCATGTAACTAAGAATAGAAAATAGAAATGTATTTATAATATTCTATATCTATCAATCCATGTGTCTACATTAACTCATAATACCTTACTAAAAGAGGTTTTAGTTATAGTTATAGTTAACTCACAATACCTTACTAAAAGAGGTTTTAGTTATAGTTATAGTTAACTCACAATACCTTACTAAAAGAGGTTTTAGTTATAGTTATAGTTAACTCACAATACCTTACTAAAAGGGGTTTTAGTTATAGTTATAGTTAACTCACAATACCTTACTAAAAGGGGTTTTAGTTATAGTTATAGTTAACTCACAATACCTTACTAAAAGAGGTTTTAGTTATAGTTATAGTTAACTCACAATACCTTACTAAAAGAGGTTTTAGTTATAGTTATAGTTATAGTTAACTCACAATACCTTACTAAAAGAGGTTTTAGTTATAGTTATAGTTAACTCACAATACCTTACTAAAAGAGGTTATAGTTATAGTTATAGTTAACTCACAGTACCTTATAACTAAAAGAGGTTTTAGTTATAGTTATAGTTAACTTACAGTACCTTATAACTAAAAGAGGTTTTAGTTATAGTTATAGTTAACTTACAGTACCTTATAACTAAAATATATTTTAGTTATAGTTATAGTTAACTAAAAGTCACAATACCTTACTAAAAGGGGTTTTAGTTATAGTTATAGTTAACTCACAATACCTTACTAAAAGAGGTTTTAGTTATAGTTATAGTTAACTCACAATACCTTACTAAAAGAGGTTTTAGTTATAGTTATAGTTAACTCACAATACCTTACTAAAAGAGGTTTTAGTTATAGTTATAGTTAACTCACAATACCTTACTAAAAGAGGTTTTAGTTATAGTTATAGTTAACTTACAGTACCTTATAACTAAAAGATATTTTAGTTATAGTTATAGTTAACTAAAAGTCACAATACCTTACTAAAAGGGGTTTTAGTTATAGTTATAGTTAACTACAACAACACTACATCAGTGATATCAAATGTGATTTAATTGCATATTTTTGTGTTACCATGGTATACAATACATATACATAGCCGTGTTTGGAGGCAGCATATAACACCCTTGAGATAATTGTCTCGGACTACACCCTCGACCAATTATCTTGTGGGTGTTATATGCCCTCCAACCAGGGCTATGTCCTAATACCTTATGTATGTGTACATCACAGTCACAAACACACATTTTTTAACAGCACAGAGATTTGCAAAGATTATAATTTCTGAATACTTCACTTCAAATGGAAAAGTCAAACACGAAAAAGACTTGAAAATTCTTAAACAACTTCTACTGAAGAAAAGAACTGTTCACTGATTGTATTATTTATTTATTCATTATTTATTCATGGTTTATATTTTAAATTCATTAATCAACTCATTATATTCGTATTTGGTTTGTAGATATATATATTATCATTCTAAAATGTGTTGTTGGAAAATTAAACATTATCATTCAACAGGGATCATGATACATTCTGATATTATCGCATAACATCACAAGATAATCACGTGACATCATGTGATAGCACTATGTATGAAGTACCATGCTACGGTTCCGCATTATGACTCATAAAATTATTGTAGGATTAGATGCAAGTTCCTATTTATATATAGTAGCATGGATGCTTACTATTTATAATAACGAATGGTTACTATCTATAGTAACATGATTACTATTTATAGTAATGAATGGTTACTATCTATAGTAACATGATTACTATTTATAGTAATGAATGGTTACTATTTATAGTAACATGATTACTATTTATAGTAACGAATGGTTACTATTTATAGTAACATGATTACTATTTATAGTAACGAATGGTTACTATTTATAGTAACGAATGGTTACTATTTATAGTAATGAATGGTTACTATTTATAGTAATGAATGGTTACTATTTATAGTAGCATGCTTACTATTTATAATAACGAATGGTTACTATTTATAGTAACATGCTTACTATTTATAGTAATGAATGGTTACTATTTATAGTAACATGATTACTATTTATAGTAATGAATGGTTACTATTTATAGTAACATGATTACTATTTATAGTAACGAATGGTTACTATTTATAGTAACGAATGGTTACTATTTATAGTAACATGATTACTATTTATAGTAACGAATGGTTACTATTTATAGTAATGAATGGTTACTATTTATAGTAATGAATGGTTACTATTTATAGTAGCATGCTTACTATTTATAATAACGAATGGTTACTATTTATAGTAACATGCTTACTATTTATAGTAATGAATGATTACTATTTATAGTAACATGCTTACTATTTATAGTAATGAATGGTTACTATTTATAGTAACATGGATGATTACTATTTATAGTAATGAATGGTTACTATTTATAGTAACATGGATGATTACTATTTATAGTAATGAATGGTTACTATTTATAGTAACATGCTTACTATTTATAGTAATGAATGGTTACTATTTATAGTAACATGGATGATTACTATTTATAGTAATGAATGGTTACTATTTATAGTAACATGCTTACTATTTATAATAACGAATGGTTACTATTTATAGTAACATGCTTACTATTTATAGTAATGAATGGTTACTATTTATAGTAACATGCTTACTATTTATAGTAATGAATGGTTACTATTTATAGTAGCATGCTTACTATTTATAGTAATGAATGGTTACTATTTATAGTACCATGCTTACTATTTATAGTAACACAGTTACTATTTATAGTAATGAATGGTTACAGAAACTGCCACATTTGTATAGATACAAACAATAGTTATTGATATAGCTATACGATAAAACATTATAATTGTCAAAGGTCATTTTCTTTTCATGACATACATGATCATAAGGGTTGGTGGTGCTAGTCTGCTACCTTAGGTGGTGTATGACATGATGTCATGTGATTTATTAACTTGATATTTCAGGACGCTGCTATCTTAGGTGGTGTGTGACATGACGTCATGTGATTCATATTAACTTGATATTCCAATTCAGGGAGTTGCTGCTACCTTTGCTAGTGTGTGACGTGATGTCATGTGATTCATATTAACTTGATATTCCAATTCAGGGAGTTGCTACTACCTTTGGTAGTGTGTAATGTGATGTCATGTGATTCATATTAACAATTCAGGGAGTTGCTACTACCTTTGGTAGTGTGTAATGTGATGTCATGTGATTCATATTAATTTGATATTCCAATTCAGGGAGTTGCTACTACCTTTGGTAGTGTGTAATGTGATGTCATGTGATGTCATGTGATTCATATTAACTTGATATTCCAATTCAGTATACAAAACATTCAACAATTAATGAAAAATAACATTTTAAAAGAACAAAAGGAAGACAAAGTAAAATATAGAAAAGGAAGATGAAGCAAGCATGTGATTATCACATGGTAGAGTAGATTATTCAACTATGTATCTTAACTTAATGTAATGCCATTAGTAGTACCATTGTGTTCTTCTGTTAAGGTAACGGATGGTATGTTATGGAGGTAAGAAGTTGTGGAAAGTCCTGTTCTTCGACTGCGATCATTAGTTTCGAAAAACCTCACCCTCTCATGCAATGAACTGGTTCGTTGCCTCACATATCTCACCTTTCCAACATAATTTGGGGAAGTAGGTGTGGAACTATCATCATCAAAACTGTCTTCTGAGGTTACTGATAAAGATCGATCACTTCGATCAAAACTAGAAGATCTATGACGTCGATCTCTCTCTGTTTGTACTTCATCTTTAGTTTTAAGTAATGGTTCAGAGTTTGTGTTTAGTAAATCGTCATAATCAAGAAAATCTTCTCGTAAATCTTCCTGTAGAGGATATATAATTTTGTTACGACTGTCTAAGTTCTCAACTGAGTTGATTAGAATACGTGTACCTTCTTCGTCTACAGAAGACACATGGGTAATAGGTGACGAAATCACACTTCCTATGCCAGAGGAATGTCCATCTTCATTACTGAGAATACTCAGATCAGATTCAGATTGCGTAAGACTTGCAGATTCAGTATTTTGGCTACAAAGAGACTCTATGCTGGTTTTACGTGATGAATTTTTGTTTGGATCGCTGAATGGACAAGTTGGGGTTACAAGTGAATGAAGAACCTTTGCGGTAGTTGGTGGACTAGGATTAGGGCTGTGACCAGGTGTGGGGTGTATCACAGTAAGTTCTGGAGCAAATGGGAAAGCTGGAGCACGTTTCCATGGTGATTCAAGAGCATTATTACCAGAGAACACGAATGGGGTTCCAGGAGGGGTGCCACTAGTTGGCATGAAGTCGTACGATATTTCATCAGGAACAATTATTGGTAAATACTCCGTCTTGTCTGTGTTTTCAATTAGAAAGTAGCACATCATAGGTTCTTCAACGTTCTTGAACTGCAATGGACCTCTCACCTCAAACTTAAAGTTTGGCTTATCTGCTAATAGTCTGCATATATGAATAGATAGATAAATGTATGAATGCATATACATGTACATGTATTGTATGTATAAATCAGAGTTTTGATACGTTTTGAAGCATGGGCCAAATCTGCTCAACAATGGTTAGTGTATGCGCAATTGGGAATACATTTTGAGCCAACTAACAAAGGGTTAATGATGTTAGTGACAATATGATCATAATTAACTGTGCCATCAGGCCCAAAAAGAGAACAATGCAGCGCCGAATAAGTAGCTCTTTAGGGTAATGGTGCACCATATGAGCTTATCAAAAATACTGGTACAAAACTACAAATAGATAGATACAGAGAGAGATAGATGCATTACACAGACAACCAACAAAACGTACTTATGAGTGGCTTCTGTTACTTGTATCTTTCCTGGTTCTCCATTAGCTTCTGCTCTACTGGCAATATTGACAGCATTACCAAACAGACAATATCTAGGCATTCTACGACCAACAATACCGGCAACCACTTCCCCTGAATGAATACCTATTCTCATCTATGAGAAGAAATACAATAATAGTGTGTTTGTGTGTGTGTGTGTGTATGTGTGTGTGTGTGTGTGTGTGTGTGTGTGTGTGCGTGTGTGTGCGTGTGTGTGTGTGTGTGTGTGTGTTTGTAGATCTGCACATGTCCATTTTACCTGAATTTGTTCTTCAGAATCTGGTCTAATAACTTGTTTGCAATAATGCATCATATCAAGAGCTTGGTTAGCGACACATTCAGCATGTACATTATTACTCTCTGGAAGACCTCCAACCACCATATATGCATCTCCTATCGTTTCAACCTAAAGGGTAAATAAAGTAAGGGAATATTGAGAAAGGAACAGATGGATAGATAAGGGTTAGAGAAAGTGGATAACAGATTAATTAATTAACACGAATGTATTAATATCATAAATATTGACAGACATAATTATACGTGTACAGTACATACATGTATAAAGTCTGTCACATTCAAGATGATGAGTTTATATGTAATATAGTGTATAGTTAATGCCATAAGGTTAATACATGATTATACTGTAACTCAATACCTTATACATGTATGTAATATAGTGTATAGTTAATGCCATAAGGTTAATACATGATTATACTGTAACTCAATACCTTATACATGTATGTAATATAGTGTATAGTTTAATGCCATAAGGTTAATACATGATTATACTGTAACTCAATACCTTATACATGTATGTAATATAGTGTATAGTTTAATGCCATAAGGTTAATACATGATTATACTGTAACTCAATACCTTATACATGTATGTAATATAGTGTATAGTTTAATGCCATAAGGTTAATACATGATTATACTGTAACTCAATACCTTATACATGTATGTAATATAGTGTATAGTTAATGCCATAAGGTTAATACATGATTATACTGTAACTCAATAATGAAGCAATGGATTGAAATTTGAGATACACAAAAAAGAACAGGAAGGATAATTATATAAAAAATGGTGCAGGTGAAAAGATTGTTGGTCTTTCAAAACTAAAGTTATGACCATTTGTTTTAGGTCATGGTGAACATGAATGAGCTTTAGTATATACATGTCAGGTTTCCTACAGGATTTTGTTAGGGAGGTGAAAGAATTGATCATACGAAGCTCACTGCTCCTGGGAGGTAGGGGGGGGGGGGGGGGGGGTAGAGTCTGGGGGTATACTCTCCCAGGAAAAGTTTAGCCTTTGGGTTGCTTCTGGTGGATTCTGGGACCCCAGAAGGCTTGTAGCTGGGATGTTGATGCATGTTGAAATAAATTTGGCCTAGGGGGGAAACTCAAGTTAGGGAGGGATATCCCCCCCCAGTGTATGAAACCCTCCATGTCCATATATAGATGTAAATACATGCATGTCTGACAACACAACTGAAATGAGTGGGAAGAGCAACATTCTGTTTACTATAAAATATTCAAAGAATTTATGATTTGGATTCCTGATATTGAGTTGTTAGGTGCATATAAGGGCGGGAGTTGTTACAGCTTCCAGGTGTTACAAACAATGTCTCATGTTACAATACAAACACATACACATGTGTACATATACATACATACATACATACATACATGTACATACATGTACATACATACATACATACATACATACATACATACATACATACATACATACATACATGTACATACATACATACATGCATACATACATACATGTATAAAATTACACCTACATACACACGTACATAATTATACCTACCTTGTACACTCTATTTCTCCCAACGACATAATCAAACATCGTATATAATTTGTTTAGCATACTGACTATTTGGATTGGTTCACATTTACCACAAATCTTGGTAAAGCCATAAATATCACTGAACAGAATCGTCACACACTCAAACCGTTCGGCCTCGATCATCTGACCTGCCATTAAACTATCAGCGATAGATATAGGTAACATTTGGTGTAGCAAGTCACGCATTCTTCCTTTCTCTTCCTCAAGCGATTTTTGTGCTAAATTTAACTGGCCAATAACTTCTTCTAACTCTACAACATGGTGGAATTCTGAACGAGCTGTCTGGCTCATCATTAAGAGTCCCCTAGTTGCATCATGTATGGGAATATCACTAAGATACAACCCACGTTGGTCCAAATCATGAATAGATCTAACACGAGGTGAACACAGGAATAGAATGCAATCAGATTCAGGGAGAAAGATCATTTGCCCCCTGAGCCTCATAGGGTCTGAAGTGGTATTATGATCGGTGACTGACGATGGTATATATGTCATACGAAAAATAAAGATAGTGTTGATATGAGACATAATATTTGTAAATGATAATTTCATTCTCGGTCGATCTAAAATAAAAAAGCTTGTTAATTTTTTATCTCGTTCAGCCCATTGTGGTAGAATCCAAGCCAACGATGTTCCAACTTGTAATATAGACATATCTCGATCAAATACGATATGAAATGGAAATGCCTTGCAGAATGATTTCCCAGTAATTAATTGCTTGTCAGCGTGAGACTCGACAAATTGTGTGGGAGCAGTTAGTTGCTTCTCCTCGTAGAACGCCAATTGTTTTATATGGAATTCTGAGTGGTCGTGCCCATCTTCTCCTTTACCTTTTATTAATGTCATCTCAACCTCAACTCCGTAGAATTCCCTAGCAACACTCTTGACGATTCCTTTGACGATACTCTCCAAGCCATCTCTACTTGAATAGTAATGAAGATGGAATTCTTTCTTTGTTTTTCCTTCTGTGCAACGAAAAGATGGTGCATCCATTTGTGGATAAATGATGGATAAGTGATCATGTAATGCATCAAGGTTAGTAAGAAAATCCTGTAAAGAGCGGCCCAATAATTGTAATGTTTTAGCGTATCCAGACTCTTTGCACCAAACTAAAAACTGTTCTCCAAACATCTCAAGAAGTGTCGCTGCATCTAGACCTGGAGAAGAAATGGTGGATTGATTATTCAATTCCCTTTGATAATATACACTTAAGATGTTATTACCATGGCGATTACTATGACTACCAATTACCATAGTTTCTGCAGATCTAGGGTTTCATATAGCGGGGAGGGGGTTTGCTCCCCTACAGAATTGAAGCCAGGTTTGATTTTACGTTGGAATGGCTCATTTCCTCATAGAATGCCCCCAGCCCCCCTATAGTTGAATATTATTCCAATTACAGTTCATTATTGAATAACTATATTTTTGTGTATATACATGTATATGTACATGTAATTTGATCTCACTTACCTAGAACTTCAGTTGCTGCTTTAACCACAACATACGTATCTTCATCTTTATAAACTGTATTTACCAGAAAGGTAGACCTCTCTCCTAGAATGTTAGCTCTTTGTCTATAATGGTAAAGATACAAACTGGTCATTGAATGCAGTTAATGAGTTAGTTTGACTCATATCTGCAACACATACATACACACATACATGTACATGTACATACATACATGTACATATATACGTACATACATACACACACATACATACACACACATCCATACATACATACATACATTCATACATACATACATACATACATACACACACATCCATACATACATACATACATACATACATACATACATGTACATACATACATACATACATACATATATATATATACATACATACATATATACATGTACATACATATATACACATTAGTGTTGTTTTAGTTAACTATTAATACCCCTCTTAGCAACTTTTAGTATAACTAAATTACAAGTCTACTGCAATAACTATAGCCAATAATGGACACTTTTAGTTAACTAAAACTAAAACCCTTTTAGTAAGCCTAATATTACTTTAGTTAATTAAACTATAACTAAACTAAAATTGTGATAAACTAGTCATACTATAACTATAACTAAAAGGGGTCACTATTGTCATACTAAAACAACACTAATACACACATACATGTATATACATGTAGGTTATATCATCCTATGAGTGGTTTCAGGAGCCCATAAAAAAGAGAGGGTAGGAGCGTGAAACTCCCACGCAAACAATGAAAATCTGTGTGCACTGCATATTATAATAACGATACTATAAATAGCGTGTGTCAAACTACGCCCCCTAATTATGCAAAATTAATTAAATGGCATCATGTAGTCGAGAGATTGTTAGAGGCGCTTCAAGAAGAAAGATATTGGATAACGACTTAGTGTCATCGTCATCAGGTATCTACGAAGTAGAACAATTAATTCAAAAGAAATACCCGTCGTTGCAAGTGTCGATGAACTGTATTGAGTTTGCTCCAAATCAATCAAACCAGTTGTCGAGTGTTTCCAGGAGTATCAAGAGTTATAGTAAGTCTGCTGGCCCTCTTGACTCTGTGAGGCTTGTAATTGGCTGAGATATCTTGCTCTTCTTTGTGGGTTTCGGCCACCGGGAGCTTTCTTTTTCTTTTGCTGGTAGGCGCTTGGCGTTCGTAGCACCTGACTTTAGTTATAGCTGGCCATGCCTTAAAACGTGTTGGGGGCGTAGTTCGATACACGCTATTTATAGTATCATAAATAGCATCGTTATTATAATATGCAGTGCACACAGATTTTCATTGTTTGCGTGGGAGTTTCACGCTCCTACCCTCTCTTTTTTTATGGGCTCCTGGTGGTTTATAATCACCAAGCCCTAAGTGAGGTGAGGTGATTATAAGCAGAAGTAGGCATGACATAACCCATGTCTTCAAAGTAGTGCTTAATGAAGCCACAAACCACACAGTGCATGTAGCACATCTATAGCACACTCTGAAGTGGCTTCATCATGACATAATACACAAAATGTAGTATGATAGTGGCATCATCCCTTTGATGTGGTGAGTTCTATATATTGTATATAGACCTTCCATGTGCACACTATGCAGGAGATGTCACCATCATACAATATATTATATATAGTATTCTAATAGGTCCTATAAACTGCATATAGGACCCTCGTTTTGTGTCCTTGGATGTGATATAGCCATCACAGGCCTGGGCTATATCACATATATATATATATTATATAGTATGCTAATAGGTCCTATATACAAAATATAGGACCTGAGTTTTGTGTTCGAGGATGTGATATAGCCCGAGCCTGTGAGGGCTATATCACATCCGAGGACACAAAACGAGGGTCCTATATTCAGTATATAGGACCTATCAGCATACTATATACAATATATTGTAGGATGGTGACATCTCCAACATAGTGTACACAGAGAGGTCTATATTAAAAAATATAGACCTCCTCTTAGGTCTATATACAAAATATAGACCTCACCACATCAAAGATGATGTCATCATCATACTATATATATATATATATATATATATATATATATATATATATATCTGTACAGATAGACATTCACATACACATATTACATGTACATACAGACACACATACACAGAAAGACTATACAAATACTTACAAACAAACATAATAAATATTCTTTTTTTCCAATAATATAATTATAAAAAGTCCAAACACTGCTATTACATCACAAAGGAAACCACTTCCAATGTAACATATACAACAGTACTGTTAACATGACCTATCATGACACCTTTTGAACTCTAGACAAGGAAATCATCCTCTTTCAAAAGGTCAGTTATTTAATTTCATGTCATGCAAAATAATATGATAGATACTGAATTGTCTATAGACTCAAGGTATATATATCATATATATTACATAAGGGCAGGTGTTTCTTTATGTGACAGTCACTGCATTACATCATACATCAAGGGCTGTTTGTTACTATAAATAGTGGCCAGGGGGAGGGTTGTGGTTTTGTTACTATTAATAATAAAGAAAGGTCAGCTTGCTTGTATGGTTTCAAGCAATTATGTATGGTAATGTGGTCATATGATGATATGAAAAGTGGTAAGTTGATTTCACAACACTGCATAAAAAGCCCATGTATCTCATGTGTATGACATCATGTCATCATATGTCATCATGTTTTTACCACAGTAAATAAATTCCATATGCAGATATGTGTGTGCTAAGTATTGCATCATATTAATCACATATAGAGCACATGACCTTCCTGTGGTACAGTCACCACATATAATGTGATAATAGATTGCACATCATGTCATCATATGTCATCATGTTTTTACCACAGTAAATAAATTCCATATGCAGATATGTGTGTGCTAAGTATTGCATCATATTAATCACATATAGAGCACATGACCTTCCTGTGGTACAGTCACCACATATAATGTGATAATAGAGCAATATGATGTCCTGTACCTATAGTGTTATCATTATATTGCTACCATGGAAACTACAAAAACCATGGTAACCATCAGGATAGCTAGACTACTGTATGTAGGTGTAGCTAGAATGCTAGATTACATGAGAGCAGCTGTAATGTTTAGAGATCATTCAATGAATTCTTAGTCACATAGTCTCCTATAGGACATCATGTTTATCCTGATAGTTACCGTGGTTACCATAGTAGCAAAATAATGATGAAAACATCATTGCCATTCCAGAAAATTAAAATTTTACAACTTTTCTAATTTACTGTAAAGGCCCAAGGAGGAATTTACAATACTATACATTGTAGCAGTACACTAATTTCAATTCATATGAATATAGTCTAGACATGATTACTGCATGTGCTATGAGTACTATACAGTATATTCATGACGATTCATATACCAGGTGTTACAGTTAATGGTTGTACATGTAGCTATGATTTCTAGGAAATCAACATTCCAAGATATAATGCTTATCTTACCTAATTTCCTCCCATTTTTCACTGCCGAATCTTCTACGTACAAGTTTCTCTAACGCTGAGTTTACAAAGCCATACTATAGAAGAGAGACAAAGAGAGACAGAGAGAGATAGAGAGACAGAAGAGATAGAGAGAGACAAAGAGACAGAGGGACAAAGAGACAGAGAGAGAATGGGGAGAGATGAAGGGAAGAGAATGACATAAATTAAATGATGAATTTTGCTGGAGATATTGAGAGTACACATGTATAATTATGGCCAGCAGGACCATCCCTATAATTGCTTTCCACAGGTTTAATGTATGTACATGTATATATATATATATTCTTGTGTCACTTGTGCGAGTATGCATTATATACATAGTTAAGGAAGTTGCGTCATTCTGGGGAGCTCCAGTCAATTAAAGGGTGTGGTGCGTAGAAGAACGCATGCTTGAGCTACAGACCAGCAGAAAGATTCAGGAAGAATGTAAAACAGCAACTAATACTAGTAACTGTTGTATATAGCAGAGAAACAGTATAAAGATGATGTAAGAATCTTTAACAAGTAAGTGTAACAAGTTATTGAGTTTCAGACATGAGTAAGTCGTCATTTAGAACTTTGAAGGTGGTATTTCAGTTTCTGTGCACAGTGACACTTCTTCAGGCCCCAGTTTTTGAGTACACAGAAAGGTAGAGACATTAGTGCCATCAGCAATGATTGATACATACTACATAGTCATCACAAAGAATATATAATATTCATAATATATCTTGTGATATAACAGTCTACCAGGTGAATGCACCTGTAATATGGGTCTTTCTATAAAAGTGAATTTATACTGAAAATTTTCATTTCTATACATCAGTGTATTGAAGGAGATCATACATGGAGTTATATTTATAAGTATATTCCACTTTCTAGATTATGTTGTTATCAAAGCATTTCCTCGAAACAGGTAATAAATACACGTATGTACATGTACATGTACATGTACATGTACATGTACATGTGAGGAAACAATTAATTTGTTTAACAAATTTCTGTAATTAAATTCACCCACACAAATAGTTTATATGCACTATGGTACATGTATGTAATATGCCTATTCTGTACTGTAACATACATGTGTACTTCTTACAAAGGAAACATGAGCATTATATCATTGCCAGGTGAATTAGAAATTAATTATTAGCGAAGATGATGAAATGGGAATACTAAAATACCTCTCAACTACATAAAAGAGACAGTACATCACACACAAAGCAGACAGATACACAAACAAACACACATACACATACACACAAACAAACAGAGACACAGACATACTCACAGAGACACACATGGACAAATATTTACACATTTACTATACATGTGTGATGATGTCACAATTGTAATGATAATTTGTGGTTTCTTTGAGCTCAAGGTCTTTTTCCTCAGTTGTAAAATGGTTTTTCTATTGATCCATTGACAAAGGACAATAGTTACAAAAGTACCAAATTGTGTGTGTATGTATGTATGTATGTATGTATGTATGTATATATGTATATGCATATGTATGTATGTATGTACGTATGTATGTATGTATGTATGTATGTATGTATGTATGTATGTATGTACGTATGTATGTATATATGTATGTACATGTGTATGTATGTATGTATGTACATGTATGTATATGTAATAATATATGATGCATTTACAATGTACATGTACATGTATGACAGAGCTGTCAGGTAATAAAAATGTCATCCCATAATTGGGATATTGGAATTAAAACATCCTGAGATATTTCCATGAAATTAGACATTAATTAATGATATTTATGCAACACCACCATCTAATAAGGAAGGAACTACATGTACTGTACATGTATGTGTAAAATGCTATTAGTTTGTGTACCAAGAAAACATGATAAACACATTAAAACATAGATATATTGTGTACTGTATTTGGCAAAGATAAACAGATAAGTTAGTGTTGTTTGAACTGAAATAAAACCCCTTTTAGTCAATGTACTGTATAACTAATACTGTAATACCTATTATACATGTTAGTAACTAAAATGAAGTGGCTATTAATGGTACACTAAACTGCTTTTAGTTAGTTAACTAAAACATTTTTAGTCCTATGCAAGGATTATTGCGTAAGACCCTAAGCACGGCATTATTATGATATGCAGGCATGAGTATTTATGTCCATCAAAATCTCATGAATATCATTATGGGCGCAATCAGTATCAAAGTGATCTTAGCAATCTTGGACATCACTAGGCATGAGAGAAAGGAAAACTGAAACTCAGATGTTAAGAGTGCCTTGACTAGATATATAGGTTCATTCTTAGTTGGATTCCTGACTTCTTCGGTCTTTCTTTCTTCCTAATTCTCTCATGCCTGCAAAAGGCCTTGCATATCTCAACCTTTGAGTGTTTAAACTACCACAATTGTGAGAAACTAGTTATACTATAACTACATGTATGGTCATTATTAGTTACAAGACTGTCAGACAAATTTTACTTCAGACACTAGGGTGCCATTACTCAATCAACACTGTAAATATTGGATGTTCAGTAAGAAAATAAATATATAATATAATATATATAAGATTACCAGATGGGATAGGCTGCGATAGTGAGTTGCAATCCAGGAATCACCTGTTATCATAGTAAACAAACAGGTGTAAATGATTAGAGCAACTGTGTCTAACATCAAATAGAATCCACTCAACATTACACATAATAATTACATTACAGTATAAACAGGGTATATATACATAATTATATATGTAAATAGTTATAATATGCCTACAAGTGCTATATGAGAATTATAATCACCGAGCATTAGGGTCATATGCCTGAGGGTGAGGTGATTATAAATCCGATATTTCTGGAAAGATTAAACCTTTGTAGATGTGTGTTGCTTCTCCTACCTTTCTGTCTTCACTTTGGAGAAGGTAAGCATTGTTTTATGTCAACGGGAGGCTTTATATCTGACCACAGGGTGCTATATCTGATTTATAAACCTGTGGTTTACTTTGATGTTCACCGTATCGGGATATATAATGAGGTATATAAATAAAGATTGGATGCATAGACTGTACACATAACTGTGGTGTACACAAATAAAATTATAATAATTATATATAATTATCTATTAGTGTTAATCTAATTATACTATACGCTATCAAAGATAATTATATAGAACAAGAAAGGTATTTAATTGTGCTGGTATATAGCTTCTTGGAAATTAAATTCTTTTTCAAGAAGGTATGCGATAATGTAATTTCGCTGGAAACTTCTCCTAAATTAAATTCCTTATTTAGAACAATAAGTGCTAATCTTGTTTTATAATATAATTATTATCTAGACATGGTTATAGGTTCCCTAAGTCACAGTCACTATAGTGAATACATGTTTCAAAGGAAAGGAAGGAAGAACATAATTATAGTACAACATCAAAAAGTGATTTCTAAAGTTGAAAGTGCCTCTGTTGTAGGTTGTAGTGTTGTTTTAATTAACTACAACTAAAACCACTTTAGGATTCAATTATGACTTTTAGCTAACTAAACTATAACTAAATTACAAGTCATACTATAACTGTAACTATAACTAAAAGTAGTCATTTCTGTCAAACTAAAACAACATTGCTCTGTTGCATCAATTATTTATATAGTCTTCGACCTTTGCATAGTAAATTGAAATTAGTACTTAATTATTAATTACTATCTAGACATGGTTAAATGTTCTTAAGTTGCTGTCACTACAGCGATTACATGTTTCAAAGGAAAGGAAGGAAGATCAGAATTATAGTACAACATCAAAAAGTGATTTCTAAAGTTGAAAGTCCCTTTTAGTGCATCAATTATTAATATAGTAATAGTCTTTGACCTTTGCATAGACTATGAAATGAGTACTCATTAGTCTAGACATTTGATATGACAACTATAATGAGTATCAGTTATATGGTCATAATTTCTAACTGTATTATCAAAGCCAATCTCATAAGTAACTCCAGTGTTTATTGATATACAGAATCCACACATTCCACATACAAAATTATAATGCATTGGATTGAACACTTCGTAAAATTTACACACCCAAAATTGTAAACAGATTTTCTAAACAAAGATCTTAACATCAAAGCAACAACTGAAATAATAATTACCTCAGTTCAAATCAGACTATTACAGACCCCATGTTCTTCCGATATTTAGAGTGGTGATTGGGTTCTACATTGCATTTAGTGCTGTTTATCTAGTATATACTTAATTCTGTCTCAGTAGCCTATTGTATAGTGGAATAATTTCGTGGGGTCTAATTTTCGTGTTTTGATCAATATTTAATTTTCATGGGTCAAAAAATTTCATTTTTCGATCGATATTGCTCAAAATCCAACCACGACAATAAATTTTCGTGATTTAATTTTTTGTAGAATGGGTCTGTATCATGAAAAACACGAAAATTAGACCCCACGAAAATATCCCGCTATACGGTATATATGTATTATTTGAGAGATGGTTAATTCATCTGAGAGGTGGTTAATTCATGCTGAGTAGTGGTTATTCCCAGCCAGTGCCAACCAGTGTAGGCAGAACACTATAGACCATAAGGAAGCATGCTGGATTTACTAAACTACCAGTAAACTAACTTACCGTTAAATATTGTACATATAATTACTATTATAGAGACTTAATTATAATTATTATAATTATACATGTAAGACAAGTTGTGAATTTATAATTTAAAGGAGCTATTTGTATAAACTATCAAGACTCTGCAGGAAAACACTGTTGACAAACCAAATACACACAAGAATGTATAACAGTGTGATTCCCAAGAATGTCTAATCCCACTTGCTGTGCAAACCATAAGGTTTAGGGTTTAGAGTTTAGACATTCTGAGAATATCTTATGTTAGCACAAGTCAAATATCATATTCTAATATCTACTGACATTTTGGGATTAGACTTTCTGGTATAACATATATCGCACGTGTAGTGGATAACGTAATGACATATTTAATTAATTATTATATATTACACACCACTGGCTTATCACAAACTAGTAAAATCCTATATATATATATAGTAGTTAGTTGTTCAGATAAGCTCATATGCATAACAAAGATTTGACTAGAGAATCACATCAACATAAAACATACATACTACTAACACAACTGTATATGCAAAATAGTATAATATTGCAAATATATATACATATTATATATATAAATACATATAAATATTTGTGGTATAGTGGAATTACCATGATTCAACTGTGGGCTTTTGCTTGGACAGTGTAATTCTTCCTATAGTAATCAAAAGACAACCATAATGAATTAGAAAAAATGATCTATATCATACAGATTAAGATATCTAACAAAAAAGCTCTGTACTGTACTAACTGGAGTATATTTACATGCAGGATCCATAAACTCGTGCATCAGTACAGTACATGAAAGTTATTTTTGCATACATCCTTGTTTGTATTTCATAGAAACGTAAACTCTAAAACATCAACAGTAAATACTCAACTTACACTTCAGAGAAAACAAAGGTAGTTGATGGATGCAATCAAATACAACAAACTTCTGTAGAAATTGTGCGAATCTTCTAACTAAGAGCATTTATTTAGGCCCCAAGGTGCAAATCACGTGAATATTTACGAGCCCCACCTCTACATCCTGCTTACCTTGTAAACACATTCGTCTTCTCCAGTGAAGTGTGCAATGCTGAAACTGATAATCCTCACTGCTCTTCTTTCGCTAGCAGCTAGTCGTAATTCAGGCTTTCGAACTGCTGTTACTGCTAAGGGGTTAAACTACAGTGAGTTTCCTCTGCATTGATAATAGTTATTATACCTGCATTAAATTTTGTTGCTGCATTTATTATATATATATATATATAATTATGTATATATATATATATATATATATATATATATATATATATATGTAATCATCATTGTTTCATCCTAACTGAAACTACTTGAGTGTAAATATAAAACTATAATTGGTACCTGCAGCTGTAAATACATAAATACAACATCCATATGTATTTGTGATTTTATTTACATAATTATATATATTTTTGTATGTATTTATGTATGTATATATGTATGTATGTATGTATGTATGAATATATGTATGTATATATGTATGTATGTATGTATGTATGTATAAATGTATATATGTATGTATGTATGTATGTATAAATGTATATGTATGTGTGTATGTATGTATGTATGTATGTATTTAATACTATTTATGTATGACTGTATGTATATATGTATGTATGTATGTATGTATGTATGTATATATGTATGTATGTATTATGTATGAATGTATGTATATATGTATGTATGTATGTATGTATGTATGTATGTATGTATGTATGTATGTATATGTTCATATGTTTGTCAAACAAACATTCAAAAGGACATATGTATATGCATACATACATTATACATCATATATGTACATACAAACTTAAATATTGTTTTTTATAAGATTGAAAGTGAAATTTCCTTTAAGGCAATGATAACAATAATCTCTTCCAAAGAAAACTCCCTAAAACTGTCAACATCACATAATGTCACTGACATAGCCAATATTATATATGATATGAACGTTTACATAACTAAAGGCCATTCATATCCACAATGATCCATAAATATCCATAACTTTAGTTTGGAATGACCAACAATCTTTTTACCTGTCCAATGTTCATATTCCTCTTCCTTTTTTGTGTATGTCAAATTTCAATCCATTGCTTCATTATTGAGTTATAGTATAATCATGTATTAACCTTATGCCATTAAACTATACACTATATTACATATAAAGACAACACATCCTAATTTTGAGGTCATATGAATATGAACAGACTTTATAGAAATTAGACTTAGTCTATAATAGCTTGTTAGCATTTTCTATAGACTAGCAGAAGACAGAAGAACAAGGATTTGAGCCCAATAGCCACAAATACTTTAAGGTATTCATTTACTGAACCTCCAGCATACCTGAAGTATCATTATTGGTGTCCTCTGTTCAATGTTAAGAGCATGGTACACAAATCTTAATTATGTATATTTTGTATTTTTTACGGCTGATATAACACGTTTGTATTTTCATAATTTGTGTTTAGCTTTCATTTTACATAATTTATATTACTATAATTTATTTCCCTTCAGAATGATAACATGTACAAATTGTACATTTTTGATATGTAAATGTGATATTATGTTATGTAACTTCAGTCAGTTCATAATAACAACTATAAATATCACATAATTATGATGTTCTGTTGATCACTGAACCAGGCACAGGACCCCCATATATATTGGGAAAGACTGTATAGATAGATACTAACTCAGTGCCCTCCGATTACTGTCTTATGATGGTGTTTTGTTCATAAAGTCATTATACAACAAATCATGATTACTCATTGATTTCACATGATCATTATTTTTTCTTATTGATTACTAATGATTTGACATGACCATGTAATGATTTTTCATTGATTGCTATTGATTTCACATGATCAGTCAATGATTTCTCACTAATTTATTATTGATTTCTTATGATCTATTATTGATTTGTTCCTCAGTTGATCAAGTAGGTTTGCCCATTTTGGAGCAGGCCTTATCTACTGTTACTATACCAGATGTGTCTGGATCTGCCAGTGTTCCTGTAGCTGGATCATTAGATTATGATTTAACAAAGTACATCAACTACATCACTATGCACAAACCTCTCAGTGGGTTCACTCATATATGCACTTCTTTTAAAGAAGAGATCAATTTCTCATTGCATTCTCTCCTTCCTCTTTCTATCAACCTCTTCAATGGCAGTTTCAATTATAAAACTTCTTTCCTTTTTTATATCAAGCATTCACCTAGCAAATTTAAACATTGCTTCTTCTGCCATCAAAAGTGGAACCTCTGGATTGTCTGTTCAAGCATCAGATATTTCACTCAATGGTAATGCCAATTGGCATTACAGGGAACACAGCTGGTGAGCGTGGGTTATAAGTTGTATTACAACTACATACAGTCAAATAGTAATACTACTAAATATAGTAGCAGTACTAATACTACTAAATATAGTAACACTACTAAATATAGTAACACTACTAAATATAGTAATACTACTAATACTAAATATAGTAACACTACTAAATATAGTAACACTACTAAATATAGTAATACTACTAATACTAAATATAGTAACACTACTAAATATAGTAACACTACTAAATATAGTAATACTACTAATACTAAATATAGTAACACTACTAAATATAGTAATACTACAAATACTAAATATAGTAACACTACTAAATATAGTAACACTACTAAATATAGTAATACTACTAATACTAAATATAGTAACACTACTAAATCTAGTAATACTACTAATACTAAATATAGTAACACTAAATATAGTAATACTACTAATACTAAATATAGTAACACTACTAAATATAGTAATACTACTAATACTAAATATAGTAACACTAAATATAGTAATACTACTAATACTAAATATAGTAACACTACTAAATCTAGTAATACTACTAATACTAAATATAGTAACACTAAATATAGTAATACTACTAATACTAAATATAGTAACACTACTAAATATAATAATACTACTAATACTAAATATAGTAACACTACTAAATATAGTAATACTACTAATTCTAAATATAGTAACACTAAATATAGTAATACTACTAATACTAAATATAGTAACACTACTAAATATAGTAATACTACTAATACTAAATATAGTAACACTACTAAATATAGTAACACTACTAAATATAGTAATACTAAATATAGTAACACTACTAAATATAGTAATACTACTAATACTAAATATAGTAACACTACTAAATATACTAATACTACTAATTCTAAATATAGTAACACTACTAAATAATTTATAATAATACTACTAATACTAAATATAGTAACACTACAAAATATATACTAATACTAAATATAATAACACTACTAAATATAGTAACAGTACTAATACTACTAAATATAGTAGCAGTACTAATACTACTAAATATAGTAGCAGTACTAAATATAGTAACACTATGGATATACAACACTTTATTATTTCCTAAGTATTTTACATATACTTTCACCATGAAAGTTTCTCCATCTTCTAGGCCTCATATCAGTGACAGTGGTTCTGTTGATCTCTCAGTCAGTAGTGTCTCCCTGGCTGTTAGCGTAATTATAGGTATGTCTGTCATACATACATCCTCTTCTCCTCTTGTCTACATTCCTCTTTCCTTTTTGTACAGGCAACGATACACAGGGACATGCCACATTGAAGACTACTGGATGTTCACTAAACATTGGGAATTTGGATGTAAAATTTCATGGAGGAGCCAGTTGGCTATACAATTTGTTTGACAGCAGCATTGAAAGTTCCATTAAGAGCAGTTTGCAGGGACAGGTTAGTTTGTGGATTGGTATGTCATGTCTTTGTCCTAATAATCTTTTGCTAAATGTCTCCATCTATAATTGGCTTAATGAAACTTTGAGAAAGTAGTATAAATAATACACATGTGTGGTTTAAGCTTCTCGTACAGGGAGAGTTAAATTGTTACGTAATTTCAGGTCCTCAGTGGCTGATGGATGTGGCTGGAAAAAGTGAATATTCTGTAGCTTTTACTTTAATTAACTCATGACTTTTTGATATTAGTGGACTATGAAATAAATCATTTATATAGTTATCATTATTAATAGGTTTGTACTGCTGCCTCGCAATCCATCAATGATGAAGGAAACAAAGCATTAGAATCACTACCAGGTGCGGACAAAAACACATCTGTCCATTAATTCAT
Source organism: Petrosia ficiformis (assembly GCA_947044365.1). Taxonomy (NCBI): domain Eukaryota; kingdom Metazoa; phylum Porifera; class Demospongiae; order Haplosclerida; family Petrosiidae; genus Petrosia; species Petrosia ficiformis. Next base: position 4,296,086 of record OX345652.1, on the reverse strand, counting down.
CCATCTATCCATTGATGTGTTGATTCTTCATCGGTTAATTCAACCATTAATCCATTAATCTATCCAATACCTTCATTACTGTATTGACTGTTATTCATTGATCTATTCATCTATCTATCATACATTGTCCCACAACACTCAGTGATTGTTAAAGTTGATGATACTTCAGAAGTAAACTATGCTTTGCTAACTAGTCCAATATTCAATACTAACTATATTGAGACACAACACAAGGTACGGCATAACTCAATAGAACATTACTAATCCACAGAAACACTTATTTTAGTAGCTAGCTGTAGGCATGTAAACATTTGCTGCAAATAGCTGACATAATTTAAAGGAACATTGTATGAAGTTATCAGCATTCTCAACTCTGAAACTCCAAACATTGAAGTGCAGTAGAACTTAATTGTGAAGGCTACTAGTTGGCACAAATACACATATTTTTAGCAATGTCATTTTTCAGGGTCAACATTTGCAGCTTTAATGTCATGGACATGTATATATATTAAATAGATATAATTATTGCTACAGGGAGAGTTCTTTTCTATCGCTCATCCTGTTGAGGCCCCATTCTCTGCACCTCCTCTTCCAGCTATTGCAAGCTATGATAAGATGATGTATTTATGGTTGACTGATTACATTGCTAACACAGCTGGGGTGGTATATCAACAAGCTGGTATTCTCCAAGTTGCTGTCACACCCGACATGGTCTGTGTTGATCCATTTCTTCATAAATTTTAAATCATTCATGCATCCATGAATCCGTCCATATCCATTCATCTGTTCATTCATTGAGCCATGAATCCATTCATGATTCCATCTTTTTCATGTATCTTGTTATGGTTTCTTCCCGTCAACATTTACAGGTCCCAAGCAGTTTTCCATTACAGCTAAACACAGCATCCTTCAAACTAATTTTACCAAATGTGAGTATAATACATGCATATACAACTTCAATCATTCAATCATTGATGTTTGGATAAACAAATGTTTATGCAATCTTGTATATCATATCGTGTTCCCAATTTTGCATTGGTAATTAAATCTCCATCAATGATCAACTGAGGTCAAAGGTCACGAGTGTTATAATATTTTCTGTTTATTCTCATCATACTGTCATTCTTACATCTTATTTTATTTTCAATGTAGCTCTACAAAAAATTTCCAAATATGGACATGGAGTTATTCCTGAATGCGACAAAGCCCCCTGTGTTACAAGTGGTCCCAAACAGTGCTAATTTTACTATCACTGGGACCCTTACTGTCAATGTGATAGACTCAAATAAAAAAAAAGTCAATGCGTTTGTAATTGGACTGGTAAGAATATAAATCACTGAAGAATAGTCATGCAAATTCACTATACACACAGTTACAGCATATGTGTTGTTATTGTTTACTGGCCAGATTAGATATCAGAAGGTCTGGGTTCAATCCTCAGTTGGATTTCTAACTTTCAGTTTTCCTTTATTTCTAATTCTCTCATACTTGCGTATCATAATAGGAAAATCTTATATAATCAACCTTGTGTCCAATTGTTCCTATGTTACATCCATCCCATCCATCACCATTTATTTGTCTATGAATTTATTCATTGTTTCCTCATCTCCACCAAACATCAGTTATAATTATACATCATTATCTGATAGATCATATATACAGATGTACGTATTTGGGTTCATCCTAATGGAACACAGCAGGTGGTCAGTGGAAACTGTACGTTATTAAGGTAAGTTAATTAAAGCCTGTTGATGACATCAAAATTAGGACATGATGACTTTACTTGTAATATAGTGTTTAGTTTAATGCCATAAGGTTAATTCATGATTATACTGTAACTCAATAATGAATCAATGGATTGAAATTTAACATACACAAAAATAATTGTTGCTCATTCCAAACTAAAGTTATGAACATTTTCCTGAGGTCAAAGTGAACATGAATGACCTTTAGCTAGGGATAATATGTAATAATAATGTGATGTCATAAATATAATATAACTGCAAAAAAATATATAATTAAGGTTCATGGCTATATTCTGAGAATGCCTCAGTAGCTGCTTGTCGGGGAATCTGACCTAGTATATCAATGGATTAATATGTTAATTCTTCTTATGAAGGTTTGACATGAGTCTAATTTCAACTAATATCGGTAAATTTTCTGTGTCCCTTCTTCAAACTGGTGTTAATTTTGTTGTGAATGGATTCGTAATTCCAATACTCAATCGTAAGTCAACATACATTCTAATTACACAACAAAATTATTTCTCATGATTCTCATAATTAGAATATTTTTGGTACATTAGGCTATGCTGAGGCTGGTTTGGTGATTCCAATAGTTAATGGACTCTCATTTGTGAGTCCAGAAGTTAAATTGGGTCAGGTCAGTGGAACCACTTGGCAAATTATGTATCTAATACATATAAACCTATAATGTACATATATACATACATACATACATACTTACATACATACATACATACATACATACATACATACTTACATACATACATGTACATACATAGTTACTTACATACTTACTTACATACATACATACATACATAATTATCAGTACCATAACCCTCATCTATGCGGAAGTAGCAAGGGTTAACAGCACATCAATGACAATTATGACATTTCTGATTATAGGGGTACATCATGATTAGCACAGATATTAATTACAAACCTACAAAGAGGAGGGGTTGAACCAGAGAAGAGGAACTGAGGTTTTCATCTTGTGTATAATTATGTAAATAACTCCTGGATTTTTTTTGTATAATATTTTTGTAGTATCATTTTTTAGTTATAGTGTTTTGAAGTGTCGTTCTTTTATCAACTTGAAATCATGCTAGTTATTCTTGTAAATATAAGGTTATAGCAATGGTTATCATGATGACTAAATTGGTCACCATATCGGTTACTAAATTGGTCACCAGATCGATTACCAGATCGGTTACCAGAACAATCACTAAATCGGTTACCAGATTGGTGACTAAATTGGTCACCAGATCGGTTACCAAAACTATCACTAAATTGGTCACCAGATTGATTACCAGATCAGTGACTAAATCGGTCACCAGTTCAGTTACAGATCACTTACCAGATCGGTTACCAGTCGCCATTCGCCAATTTAGTAACCGCGTACCGATTTCACATCACGTGATTTACGAGCCCCACCTCTGAGATTTCTTCCATCCACGATCATTGTGCCCTTAGTCTCGCAAGTTGGGTCTGGCTTGCGAGACTATAATTTCCTCTGATTTCAGATGTTAAAACTGATAATCCTCACTGCTCTTCTCTCACTAGCTGCTAGTCATAATCCAGGCTTTCGAACTGCTGTTACTACTAAGGGTTTGAACTACAGTGAGTTTTCTCTGCATTGCATTTTTATCTACAACCCAGTATGATTTTTATATTCTATGTACATGATTTCTCATGATCAATTATTGATTTGTTCCTCAGTTGATCAAGTAGGTTTGCCTATTTTGGAGCAGTACCTAGCTGATGTTACTGTACCAGATGTGTCTGGATCTGCTAGTATAGTGGTTGGATCAATAGATTATGAAGTAACAAAGTAAGTACTATATAGTAGTGTGTTTGTGCATGCATATCTGTGCAAATGAAAAATTGATAATCTTATTATTCAAATCACTTTTAAGCAATCTCCTTTCTGTAAACTCTTTAGCATTGTTAGATTATAAATTTAATATTTTTTTTATTCCGTATATCAGAATAAAACTATCGGATTTAAAAATCGGTTCTTCTGCCATCAAAAGTGGATCATCAAAGTTATCTGTTCAAGCGTCAGATATTTCCCTGAAGGGAAACGCTCACTGGCATTACAGGGAACACAGCTGGTAAGTAGCAGTCAAATGCTGTTGAAATTCATATACAATCACTTTCTCAACTGTTGTATGTAACTACGTATGCAAGCAACTTAGTTTCTTCATCTTTTAGGCCTCATATCAGCGGTTCAGGTTATCTTGATCTCACAATCAGTAGTGTCTCTCTAGATGTTAGTGTAAATGTAGGTATGTTAGCTAAAAGGATGAGTTTGCCCTAGGCCTGCTACATACCACTGCACCATTCTACATCCCTACTAATAATTATTTATTTAGTATACGATTGATCACCTTCAAAATATATAAATATCACTCTGAAGAGAATAATGCATACATCCTCTTCTCCTTTTGTCAGCATTTAATTACTCTTTCAATCTTCCTTATATAGGCGACAATACAAAAGGCCATGCCACATTGAAGACTGAAAAATGTTCACTACACATTGGACACGTTGATGTACATTTTCATGATGGTACTGCTAGCTGGCTTTATAATTTATTCGATAGCTACATTGCTGGTGATGTTAAAAGCAATCTGCAAGATAATGTTAGTAGTGTAGATGAATAAATAGAGAATGAATTATGAGTGCAAAGTCATATCAATATAGGATGTTTTGCAGCATGCTTTTATAACTTACTTGATAGCTACATTGCTAAAAGTACTTTGTTAGTGGTGTATGAATAAATTAAGTGTGAATGATGAGTGCATAGTCATATCAATATAGGAGCACGCCATTTGATAGCTACATTGCGAAAAGTACTTTGTTAGTGGTAGATGAATAAATAAAGTGTGAATGATGAGTGCACAGTCATATCAATGTTTTGCAGCATGCCATTTGATAGCTACATTGCAAGTGATGCTAAAAGTACTTTGATAGTGGTAGATGGATAAATAGGGTGTGAATGATGAGTTCATAGTCATATCAATATAGGATGTTTTGCAGCATGCCTTTATAACTTATTTGATAGCTACATTGCAAGTGATGCTAAAAGTACTTTGGTAGTAGTAGATGAATAAATAAAGTGTGAATGATGAGTGTATAGTCATATCAATATAGGATGTTTTGCAGCATGCCTTTATAACTTATTTGATAGCTACATTGCTAAAAGTACTTTGGTAGCATAAATAGTGTGTGAATAATGAGTGCATAGTTGAATTAGTATAGGATTTTCTACAGCAGATTATTTTGACTACTGCTTCAATTAACTCTGTGTATAAATATTTTTAGATAGATGAGTGAACAAAAGTGGATTATCATTATTGTATACACATCATAAGTGTAGGAATGGTGTCAAAAAGGGGGGAGTGGGTTAATATCTCTATAATTATACAAGTCTTTGCCAATATTAAGGGGACACTACCCCCCTGGTTCCTACACAGGAAATGTTCGTGGTAGTTCATATTACTGGTCCATAATTAGTGAAAATTAAAAAGCACCAAAAAGTTTATTGGGCATGTTATGGTGTATCAAATGAAATTTCTCAAAGAATGTTTGTATTTGCAAAACTTTCCTGATCTATGGGATATATACACAATGATAATCAAAACATGTTTATTATGTAGTATGTACTGTGAAATGTATTTATACTATAAGACATTCATAACTTCACCTTTTCATTTTCTGAAAGAACTAGTGGCTTTACCAGAATCTTTTGTACTATCCATACCATAATACTTTATAGCGTGTAATTATAATTATTATTATTATTAATAGATTTGTAGTGCTGCCTCGAAAGCCATCAATGATGAAGGAAATAAAGCACTAGAATCATTACCAGGTATATAAAGATAACTGCATCTACTCGATTCTACTCATCCCTTACATTATTTTGTCCATACATCAATCATATATACATCCATTCATCCATCCATGTATCCATCCATCCATCCATCACTCCATCCATTTATGATCCATCCATTACTCAGTGATTGTTAAAGTTGATGATACTTCAGAAATAAACTATGCTTTGCTAACTAGTCCAATATTCAATACTAACTATATTGAGACACAACACAAGGTACGGCATAACTCAATAGAACATTACTAATCCACAGAAACACTTATTTTAGCAGCTAGCTGTAGGCATGTAAACATTTGCTGCTATAAATAGATAATAGCTGTAGGCACTGCATGGGCAGTTTTCTCATTTGCTACTGTAAATAGAAAATGCTATAAATTATTATAAAACCCAACCCTACGGCATACACTGGCTAGAATAAATGGTGTAATGTCGTGAATATTTATATAAAGAAATACCTAACTTTACAGTAGCTATCCAAAGGTGGTGTTTTAATAATGTTTTGCAGTGGTTATAAATACATGAATATACAAAATTACAGGGAGAGTTCTTTTCTATTGCTCATCCTGTTGAGGCCCCATTCTCTGCACCTCCTCTTCCAGCTATTGAGAGTCATGATAAGATGATGTATTTATGGGTGACTGATTACATTGCTAACACAGCTGCCGTGGTGTATCAGCAAGCTGGTATTCTCCAAGTTACTGTCACACCTGACATGGTAATATATTCAGTTCTGTCATGATAATTATAATGTTAATCCACTTGTCAATTTCTTCATCTATTTCAAATCATTCAGTCATCCATGAATCCATCCCCATCCATTCATGTTTCTGACATATCTCCTTACTGCTCTTATGGTTTTTTTCCATTAAGGTCCCAACAAGTTTTCCATTTCAACTCAACACAACCTCTTTCAGACTAATTTTACCAGCTGTGAGTATAGTATATACTAACATTATGTAATTTACAACTTTTCAAAGTTCAAATGTTTGTATAAAAGTTCTGTTTTTTTGCTAAATGTATAAAACTATAAATAAAATGTTCATCATTGATCAACAACAGGTCAAAGGTCACGAATGTTAATATTTTCTGTCTATTCTCATCATCATAATGTCATTCTTACATCTTAGTTTAAATTCAATATAAATTTCATGTAGCTCTACAAAAAATTTCCAAATATGGACATGGAGTTATTTCTGAATGCGACAAAGCCCCCTGTGTTACAAGTGGTCCCAAACAGTGCTAATTTTACTATCACTGGGACCCTTACTGTCAATGTAATAAACTCAAATAAGAAGAAAGTCAATGCATTTGTAATGGGCCTGGTAAGAATCTAAATCACCGATGAATTGATGGATGGATTGGATAAATAGATGAATCATTGGATGAATGGATGGATAAAAAGATGATTTTTTTTGGATGAATGGATGGATTGGAGATTCATTGGATGAATGGATGAATAAATAGATGGATAAATAGATGATGAATGGATGGTGTAAATGATACATTCATTTGATCTATCTATTATTATATACTCATCTAGTAGTGTATTCTACTTAGATCATATATACAGATGTGCATGTTTGGGTTCATCATAGTGGAACACAGCAAGTGGTCAGTGGAAACTGTACATTATTAAAGTAAGCTAACTAATATGATGTGATGATAATCACTGATAATGTCACAAGCTATAGATATAATATAAGCCCAGTTCCCAGACAAGCAGGTCTTGGACACCATCAACTAATTGGTTTAATTATCTACAAAGGCAATGCTGATTATAATGGTGTCTCAATACTGGAATCTGACCTAGCTCTACTCTTGGGAATCAGACTTATATAATTCAGGGGCAGATCCAGGGGGGGGGGTGTCATGGGGTCAGCTGACCCCCCCTTAGGCCCTGACTCAGTGCAGTAATAATTGTCAATTAAACTCACGAAATCATTAATTAATCAAGAAATCAATTAAAAGTGACCATACCCCTCATGAATATAATTAAATATTGAAACATTTTCGGTGCGCATTGTGTGCCGACGATTAAGCACCCCTCTTTCAAAAATGATTTCTTCTTATGAAGGTTTGACATGAATCTAATTTCAACTAATATCGATAAATTTTCTGTGTCCCTTCTTCAAGACAGTGTTAATCTTGTTGTGAATGGATTCGTAATTCCAATACTCAATCGTAAGTCAACATGCATTCTAATTACACAACAAAATTATTTCTCATGATTCTCATAATTAGAATATTTTTGGTACATTAGGCTATGCTAAGGCTGGTTTGGTGATTCCAATAGTTAATGGACTCTCATTTGTGAGTCCAGAAGTTAAATTGGGTCAGGTCAGTGGAACCACTTGGCAAATCATGTATCAAATACATATAAGCCTATAATGTACATATACATACATATATACATACATACCGTCATACATACATACTTACATACATACATACATACATACTTACATACATACATACATACATACATATATACATACATACTTACATACATACATACATACTTACATACATATATATGCATATATACATACATGTATTCATTTTTACTCAACAGGGGTACATCATGATTAGCACAGATATTAATTACAAACCATAAAGGGGTAATAAATTAAAGACCTCGATGTATAATTATTTATTTTTTTATATAAAGAATGTTTACTAATCATGTATCATTGTATTTTTAATTTATTGTCATTTTTATTGTCATTCATTATTTGTCATTAACAATCAAAACCTATACGTATAATTAAGTCTCATTCCCATATGATTTACAAAAGTATAATTATACAGGAATGAAAGTCTCATTCCCATACCACTTACAAAAGTATACAGAAGACAAAGTCTCATTCCCATACCACTTACAATTAACAACAAAACTAATCAAACTAAATATATAAGAAAAGAGGGAAATAAGAACAGACTCATTCCCATACCACATGTACACTGAACAGCAAAACTATGAGACATAAAACTGGAAATATTTATTGTTTGTATCCCAAGTTATTGAGCAGCTGATAAAGCCATGATGTTAAAATGAATCTCTTCTGGATCCCGTTTCATAAACTCTTGACAAACACGAGCAGCATCCTAAAATGACAGAGAAGCAACTAAGATGACAAAACATCTGTCAATATCTAAAGGTCATTCACGTTCACCTTTGACCTCAGAAAAATGTTCATAACTTTAGTTTGGAATGACCAACAATCTTTTTACCTGCACCAATTTCATATAATTATTCTTCTTGTTCTTTTTTGTGTATGACAAATTTCAATCCATTACTTCATTTTTAAGTTACAGTATAATCATGTATTAACCTTATGACTTAATCTATACACTATATTACATATAAAGATATCACGTCCTAATTTTGAGATGTGCACAGACACAAGAATGTCCAACATTTTGTTTATCCAACAAAATATCTTTGTGAGATTATGTGTGAATTTCTTTCAATTCCCACTTCATTACACACCTTCATAAAACTCACAAAAAGAAATTCTTTTGACAATGCAAATCACAACAGCTGGAATGTGACATAACCATTAGTACATGTATTAGTATAAATAATGTATTTCTTGAGGCATTGGTATAGACTCTAATCCAATTAGATGAGATGTACATACAAGATAACCTTCAGACATGTGCTGTGTACATACAGATTAGCCTACTGACATATGCTGTGTCTGTGTATGTACATACAGATGCCTCTGTGTACACACAGATAACATTCACACATGTGCTGTGTTCATACATGCCTCCTTACATGCTGTGTACTACATGGAGACAGCTTGGCTAGGGAATTTGAACTTTATTACTACTTGCTAAACTTGTATGAGCCTCAATGTGAGAAAAATTAATGAACTGCATAATTATACATACATACATACATACATACATACATACATGCATACATGCATACATGCATATATACATATACATACAAACATACATGCATATATACATATACATACAAACATACATACATACAAACATACAAACATACATGCATACATACATACATACATACATACATGCATGCATTGTAACTTACCTACATACATACATACATTGTAACTTACCTACATACATACATACGTACATACATTGTAACTTACCTACATACATACATACATACATTGTAACTTACTTTCAAAAAGTTATCAGGTGTGGTTGGACCATGATTAATAGGAAAGGCTTTTGTTCCATCTAGAGGAACACAAAGATATAATTTAGCCATACACAGTTATGTAGCAGCTGCTTTCATACCTAATTCATACAAATGACCATCTTTTTGAACTAAAGCAAGAAAATGATGGTTAACCTTTTCATCTATTGGTGGTGGCTAAAAGGATAGGATGAGTAAAGATTTAGAGAAGCTTGGTTTACTTACACTTGTGTCTCCTTCTTGAGCACTTGTTTGATGAGCATCTGAGATATCCTAGAATTGAAAATTATAAATAAAAAAAAAAGAAAAAAAAAAGAAAAAAAAATCCGCCAAGCCGGATTAGAACCAGCGACCTGAAGATATCAGCAAACCATTACAGTCTCCCGC